>OX393553.1:72045728-72143228 GCA_947650365.1 Chamaelirium japonicum | reverse complement strand
CTAACTATGAAGCATGTAAGGGTCGCTGAGGCCCGTTGCCAAACAGGTGAAGTGATGACGAAAGCATAAGAAAGAGAGATGTGGGCACGCGAGATCCCGTAGGAGGCAAGCACTCTGTCGAGGTAAGTCTCGACAACTCCTGAGAGATCTCGATAGTCACAGTTTGATCGTGAGAAAAGGAGGACAAATCGTCATAATCCGATTGAGAGAAGAGGAGGGCCGATCATCATAGTCTGATCGAGAGAATAGGAGGACGGAGTGGCATAGTTCGATTGTGAGAAGATGGGGTGATCGACATAGTCTGATTGAGAGAAGAAGAAGTTGGATCAACATAGGCTGATTGATCGGTATCTAAAATCATCGATAATTTACCCTTAACCATATACCTTATAGACCTCATTTTTTGTTATCTAATGATAAATATATTGTTTTCCGACAAAGACATGAAAAATAGTACTAGACCAAAAAACTCTCTAAAAAGAGCGAATAAGGAGCAAATCAAGGAGACAAAGTGAAGAAAAATGATCTAGCTTGAAGACAACCAAAGGTTGAAGGAACTTGGAGGACGAAGTACAAAAATCATCAATTCCGCTTGGACTGCCTGGGCGGATTTCAAAAATTAGCAAAGTTGACATGGAGCATTATGCGAAAACGATGCGTTGGTTGTACGAAAGTTACCATAATCACCCAGGCGGTAGTTACCATAACCGTCTGGGCGATAATTACGATATTTCAACCGTTCAAACAAGCCATTGCCAAAACTGAATAATCACTTCTCAAGGTTATAAATATACCCCAAGTCATGAGAAGCAACGGGAGCCGATCTGATCGGAGAGGAAAGAAGGGAACTTTGGCTAATGGTGGAAGAAGAAGAAGAAAGAAGAGATTGATGTCAGATTCCGGTTATAATCTTCATAACCCTTTGTAATTCTATTCAAAGCATGAGGATCTAATATAATCTAGGGTTCCATGAGATCCCTAGCGATATGTGTTAAAATCTTTCGTATCAATATAACAATAATTCTATTCATGATTAATATATGGTTTGTGTTTATTCCAAATCAGATACTAGTTTATCTTTCATCTCCTAGATTGTGATGATGTTTAGAACTAGTTTCATCACATGAGTCTTATTTATTGTGCTCGAAAAATGTTCACGTTCCCACCAACCCCACCGGAACGTTCCCATAGAAGCAGTCTCCAGCCCCACCGGAATGTCCCCACCAGCCGCCTCCCCACAAGCCAAACCCTCACTTGGTCCACAACCACCCAAAGAAACAACCCGAAAGGTGACACCCCCAAACTCCTCATTGGCTACACAACTCACAACTGGATCAAAAAGGTGGGTCCCACCTACCATATCCTCCCTGTTCTATCTCCAAAAACCCCACACGTGCATATGAAGTCTTAGCCCATCATCATAGTAATCCATCATCAATCCAGGCAATCGAATCCAAACCGGAGTACGATCAATACGCTTGTCAAACGGTTGGAAGAACGATGACCATCTCTTCAGTGCTAGTAATCTGCCATCAAAGCTCCAAGGACTACCACCCTATACATCCACCGATCTGCCACCCGCCGCCTCACCGTCCCCTCCACCAATGGGGCCATCCCAACTAGCAGCCCTCCAGTTCGTCGCCGCCGCAAGGTAGGACTTCTTCAAAACCCCTAGGCCTTCCTTAGCTGCCCCCTCGTCAAGAACTACAGGTGATGGGCACGAGGGAGATCCAGAAGGCGGAGCCCAAGTATGAGGAGGGAGATGAAGCGGGGGAGGAGAAGGGTCACCGTCCATCATCACCTCTTTCCTTTTTTTTTTTTAATTTTCTAATAAACAGGTAGGGGTCTAGGCCGAACCGAGAACGATTTCGTTCCTATCTCCTTAAAGAGGTTGGTACATCTCGAGAGCTTTTGGTCATTTCACCATGATAAACAGTATAAAATGACAAACGTATCCTTGAAATGAACCAATGAGAGAGAGGGGGATGCTCCAACCTCCTTAAGATGTTGGAACAAAATCGTACTCAGGCCAAACCCCCCAACCCCCCCCCCCCCCCCCCCCCCCCTCAACCATTCCAAGGATTCTCTTAAAAAAAAAAAAGTTGTTCAAAAAAATTAGAAGAGGGACCAATATGAAATTAGGTGTATATTTAGTTCATGGCAGGTTTTTGTAATTTACCCAAATTAAAAAAAGCCGAATTGTTTTTATATATATCTTGAGACCCCACTCCTCTTCACCAATGCCTGCATGACACCTCACCATACGTGTGATGTGATGCATCTATTGGCACACGGGGTAGCCGGCAAGTATTATTCTTATTTCTTCTCCAGCAGCCGGCCAGTTAGCTGAAAATCTGCATTACTTGCAATGAGAGCTAGTTGGTTGCAGCATTCCACCACCTTCTCCATCCTCCATTGTCCCATGCATGACAATTCTATTCCGAAACCGCGGTAGTTAGTCACCGTCTCGATCGATATAAGCGAAACCCTAGCGAACACCGGTATCGGCCTAATCTGCTCGACTTCTTGCTCTCCAGGACATAGGTTTTGCCATGGACGTTCAGCCCCACGATCCCCTTAGATCCTCCGTCGCTCTATTAATACCACCACCTCCCCTTCCTTCTCCCTCACAACCCTTCTTCGTTCATAAACATAAGGGAATCACCGGCCGGCCTTAACAAGATGTATCGCCATTTCCTCGTGTTTTCGCTGCTCATGCTCATCTCGTTCGCCTTCCAAGCTTCAGCCGATTCGGGCACTGCCACCTTCTATACTCCGCCATACCAACGTAAGCATCCATGCATTTTTTTTTTTGAGAAATCCCTTTAAGAATGAGGGGGGGGGGGGGGGGGGTTCAGCCTAAACCCCTACCAATTGATTAAATGAAGGAGAAAACACGGCCTATCTCAAGCAGCCCAGAAACACTTAATAAGAAAAAACTAAAGACCCCTAAGTCTCAAGACTTTGAAGCTGGAGAGGTTACAACATTCTCAAACACCCCTTAATCGTCATCGCGTCATCATCCAATTCTTATATAGAAAAATGATTTATAAGAATCTTCTAGTCTACTGTCGATATGATGTTAACCCTCTATTAAATGAAACAACAATTCCAGATTAATAACAAAGAATACAACCCTTCTATTTTCTTTTGGTTCTTCTATGTCTAGCTTCTTCTTGCAACGGGTACACGGACGACGGAGTGATGATCGCGGCGGCGAGCGATGCGTTGTGGAACGACGGAGGAGCATGCGGAACGGTGTATACGGTCGAGTGTGTGAGCGGAACGAACGACGGCGTTTCGCAACCTTGCAAAGATGGGACAGTGACGATAAAGATCGTCGATTACTGCCCGCCGCCTGGATGCCGTGGAACCATCGACTTATCCCAAGAAGCATTTGCAAGTATCGCGGATCCCGATGAGGGGAAGATAAATATTTCCTTCCAGAGGTATATATATATATATATATATATTGTGCATATATCCAAACTTTTTTTAATTTCTGCCGCAAAATCCGTTGGATGTGAAGGTATTGTTCTAACAATTGAGCTCATCGATCTTCTGTGCAGCATCTGAAGGCCTGATCGAGGTTCTGAGGCAGCACTCGTAAGGCGTGAAGTAGGATCTGTTCATGGCTGCGTGAGGAGTCTGTGTCCTAAACTTGTGTATGTGTGTGTGTGCGCGCCTTTGGCATAATGAATTGCACGAGTGGCAACTAGCGTTTGGATCCTAGTTCTAGTAGTATTAGTTCAGCTTCTGAAAAAAGAGGGGGTATTGTGTTTTCAAGAGACAAGATTAGTTATAATAATACCAATGGGTGCACCATATGTAATTTTTTTTTTTTGAGAACCTGCGGAGGAGGGAGGGTTAGGCAACCCCCAACCAGTTAAATTAAACTAAATCAATGAAAAATACGATTACAAACATCTCTACCCTCTACCGAGAACTTCTCCACCCAAGGAACAATCCAAATCTTAAAGATAGCAACGACGGCTCTCCTAAGCTCTCCCTCCGTAGCTGTCTTCTGGTGAAAAATCCTCCTATTAATCTGTTCAAGCCAAAGGGTCCAAAGAATGCTCATAGCCAGATATCCCAAGGGCTCCGCAGTTCCTTCTTAATCTCTCTGCGTCTCCAGGATTGCCAAAGAGCCCGTAGATTCCTAGGGTGAGAGCTAACACCCCCGATCTCCTCGAAATGCACCCAGATCCTCTTAGCCGTAGGACATTCTAGCAGAAGATGCGAAGAGGATGCCTCAACCCTATTACAGAAGGTGTAGGAAGAGTCAGAAATTTGAGGATTATGCCTCTTCATAAGGTTTACCTTCGTCAATATCTTGTTCCTCGAAGCTAAGAAAGCAAAAATCTTGACCTTCGACGGGGCTTTGGATCTCCAGATAGATTTAGAAGGCAAAAATCTCTCCACCGGAGGCAGCAATTTCTTGTAACAGGATTTTACCGAAAAGACCCCAGACGGGTGCCACTTCCACCTAGTGCGATCCGCTTGCTGCCTGACGATGACGGCTGAGAGGATATTCAAAAGATCATTCAGCTGAATCCGCAACGTCGAGAGGTGGGAGGAGAACCGGATAATCCATCTGCAGCCAGTATTAGAGATCCTAATCATCGAATGGACCGAAGCTTCTTGTCGCATGGAGATCGAGAAGAGGTCTGGAAAAAGAACCTTCAACTTGACACCGCCGATCCAAGTATCCTCCCAGAACTTCACTCTCCTGCCGTCACCCAGAGAGATTGAGCACCCTTGCTTGTAAAGGTCACGAACCTTAATTACTCCTCTCCAGAAATGCGAGATCCGACCTGAAGCCCTGCCGCGAGAGCTGATCGAGGAGAATCTCCTGAAATATATATTTAGCCAAAATAATCTGTCTCCATGAGCCTCCAGCCTCGTTCTGCAATCTCCACCACTATTTACCAAGCAAGGAAATATTAAAACGCCTCAGATCAAGAACCCCTAGACCGCCATGGTCCTTGGGTAGATAGACTTGGTCCCATCTCATCAGATTGTAAGCTCCTCCAGATCCTCTTACCCCTCTCTACAGAAAGGATCTACGTATCTGGTCAATTCTCTCTATAACTCAAGAAGGAAAATAAAAGTAGGTCAGATAGAAAACCGGAATTGCAGATAAAACCGCATTCACTAGGATCAGTCGACCGCCCAGAGAGAGGAACTTACCCAGCCAACCTTCCAGCCTCTTCTCAATCTTCTGGATGAGTTTCTCCAAGTCTTCCCGCCTCAAGGCTTTATCGCTGATCGAAATACCAAAATATTTCATCGGCAGCATCGCTTCTATGCAATTGAGCATCTTAGCAAAGCTCTCTTCCAGTTCTTCTGCTCCACCTAAATGGTATAAATTACTTTTCTGGAAGTTGATCTTGAGTCCCGAGGTAAGTTCCAATCCGTACAGCAGAATCTTCAAGGATACCAACTGAAGGGGGCAAGATTCTAAGAAAAGAAGGGAATCATCCGCGTAGTGCAGGTTAAAGGTACTCCACCCCGACCCACCGATACCTATCACTATCCCCGCCGAATTCGCTCTCTGAATCATGGCGTCAAAAGCATCTATCACCAGAATGAAGAGGTCGGGAGATAGTGGACAACCCTGCTTGAGACCTCGGTAGACCTTGAATTCCTTTCCCTGAGAGCCATTGATAATGCAGGCAATCTTGGACGAGGATAGGATCTTCTCAATCCAGTCTAGCCATTTGGGCGAGAAGCCTTTAGCTCACATCCACTCCAATAGAAAGTTCCAATGGATCTGATCGAAGGCCCTTTCAAAGTCAATCTTTAGAAGAATTCCCTGTTCCCCCCTCTCCCTTAGGTGAAAAATAGTCTCTTGGGCTGCCACAACACTGTCCAAGATCATCCTCCCCTTGATGAACGCCGTTTGAGATGGAGAGACCAGATCGCCTATATGACGAACCACCCTGTTTGCTAGCACCTTCGTAATGATTTTGTAAAGGCAGTTAGCAAGGCTAATAGGCCTAAAATCCCGAAAAGATTCTGCACCATCTTTTTTGGGAATTAAGACAATCCAAGAGTAGTTTAGACAATGTATGCGGGAGTTACCTCGAAAGAAGTCTCCTAGCATCCGGCAAGGTCCTCCTTGATGATATCCCAGAATCTCTGAAAAAACCCCATCGGGAATTCATCGGACCCTGGGGCTCCATCTTCCTTGGAGTCAAAGACCGCACATTTGAACTCATCCTCTGTGAAATCCTCTTCAAGTGGCAAATCTGAACCAATGCGAGGGAAGGTCAAGTGGTCCCAGTCCATCTTCAAATCAGACATCGGCCCAGGCCTGAAAGATTCCTTGAAAAAATCTGCCGCTGCGAGGAGGATGTCTTGGGTATAAGAGAGAAAATCTCCCTTATAGGCTAGGGACGAGATGAAATTCCTCCTCCTTCTTCCGATAGCCACTCGGTGGAAGTAAGCAGAATTCGAGTCTCCCAGCTTAACCCACTGCTCTCTTGAGTGCTGTTTCCACATCATCTCCTCCTTTCTGAGGATTTCCCCATAAGACAGATTCTTCCGATCCAGACACTCCTTCTCTGACGGCAATAGGGGGAAATCTCATTGCGGATCTCCAGCGCTTGGATACTGGCTAATAGGGAGGTCTTTTGGCGAGTAACATTACCAAAATGATCTCTACTCCAAGAGATGAGTTTCTTCTTAACAAAACGGAGCTTGTTAGCCATGTTCGGTGAAGCGTCTGTAAGGACTCCAGCCTTATTCCACCAACATGCGAGGCGCTCCGAGAAACCTTCTTCCATCGTCCACATCAACTCGAAATGGAACGGGGATCTGATGGAAGGCAGAGCACCGGTGGACAGAAGGAGAGGGGCATGATCAGACAAACACGCGGCCAAACCTAGCTGACTGCAGTCAGGATAAAGCGACTCAAAATCTGTCGACACAAGGATACGGTCAAGCCTCGCCAGAATGGGAACTTCCCTTCTATTAGTCCAGGTGAAGCTCCTACCTGAAAGCGGGAGGTCTATCAGATCTTCTCTCCTAATGAAGTTGGAAAAGGCCCTCATAGCCTGTTGATCCCCCGCACTGCCTAGAGGCTCTTCAGCTGACTTGGAGATGTTGAAGTCCCCTGCCACCACCCAAGGACCCTAGAAAGTTAATTTCAGGGAGGAAAGCTCACTCCAGAAGTCATGACCCATCCTATGATCTGTTGGCCCGTGAACCGACATTACCATCCACTTGTTACCATCAGATCTATTCCTCAACACCATTGAAAGGGAGAAGACTCCCACTATAACATTCTCCAAGATGAAATTATCGTCACTATAACCCACCTGAATACCTCCTGCTGAACTCGTTGCATCTTTACTTTCCCACTTGTCAATCTTCCTCGTGCTAATCGATCTGAAGAAGTGACTGGTAGGGTTCTCCCTCTTGGACTCCTGGATACAGATGACATCTACCTCGTGAATAGAGGCGAAGGTGCTCAACGCTCTTCTTTTCTCCGCTTTCCCCAATCCTCTAACATTCCAGGATAAGATCTGCATACGAAAGAAAAAACACCCAACACCGACAAGCGAAAGCACAGATCATGAAGAAACATTTTTAGCACGTTGGGCCTCAAGGCTTCTAACACTATCCAGAAAGAAGCAGGCTCCATCTAGCTAAGGGGGGGTAATAAAACCGCACTTCCTGGCGAGATCCAAAATAGCCTCGTCTTCCAAAAGAGACAGGGGGAGAGCAACCGAAGGATCAGAAATATCTAACTCCAGAAGATGTAGTTTAGATCGAAGGAGGGCTTGGTCCAACGGTGGGTCTGCCACCGGATTCTTCAGCAGCTGCCTGAAACTTCTCCTTTGGTAGTAGGAAACTCCTGAGCTGGATGAAGAGGCAAAATTTCCTCCGGTCTCACGTCTCCCGCCGTTACCTCTCGTGGGCCCCTGCCATCCACCGGAGAGGAAGGATCGTCAACACAGGAAGCATCCTCTCCTGTGATAGGTGTGACTTCTTCAACTAAGCTAGGGGTGGGCTCCACCCTCACAGCTCCTAGGCCCCCATTACAGGTGCCCTCCTCAATATCCAAAAAAGGGTTACAAGCTGGAGCTTCTGTGGCAGCAGTACCACGGTCAGATCCGACAAAATCAAAATTCGAATAGTGGTCCCATGTGAATAAATCTCGTCGCAAATGGAAAGGACCCGAGGAATCCCGGTGAAATTGCTGCATCGAAGGCGTACCTCCCGAGTATGCGCCGCCGAAATTGGGAAGTCCTCGAGGAGGCCTCAATCCGCCGGTGTCGGTGACCCTGCCTTCCTTGCCCGAGAGTTTGGCCGGAGTTCCGACGATCTCCACCTGACAAGCCAACGCCGACAGAGGCCGCATGCAAGGCTGACAAATTCTAAACCCCGACGGAGGAGAGGGGATCACCGGAGGTCCGAAACCTGGAGGAATGACAGGAAAAGAGTAGTCCGGAATGCTAGACTCTACCTGGATTGGGAGTCCTATGGGGGAGGCGGGAGATCATAGTAGTCTCCTAGCACCTAGTTTTGTAAACGAACCTCAAAGATACCCGCCCCATGAGGCAGCCTCACCAAGGGGGGGATCAAAAAGGGATCAATCCGCCGGTGTCGGTGACCCTGCCTTCCTCGCCCGAGAGTTTGGCCGGAGTTCCGACGATCTCCACCTGACGAGCCAACGCCGACAGAGGCCGCATGCAAGGCTGACAAATTCTAAACCCCGACGGAGGAGAGGGGATCACCGGAGGTCCGAAACCTGGAGGAATGACAGGAAAAGAGTAGTCTGGAATGCTAGACTCTACCTGGATTGGGAGTCCTATGGGGGAGGCGGGAGATCATAGTAGTCTCCTAGCACCTAGTTTTGTAAACGAACCTCAAAGATACCCGCCCCATGAGGCAGCCTCACCAAGGGGGGGATCAAAAAGGGATCATATCACCAATTGTTCGCCTGGCAGAACTGGTGATGGCTGATACGGGGGAATACGTTAAAGTATTCCCGGACTACTCCATAAGGACTCAGGAGCTCACCAATGACCTCTTCCTCCTAGAGATCGAAAGGAAGGTCATAGATAGAGACCCTAACCGCTGACCTCCGCTAGTGAGCCACCGCCCCCCTGAGTGTATCCCAGTGCGAGAAGGTCACCGAGATCCCCCCCAGGTCTCGGAGACCTCTGAGCACCTCAATCTCTAGAAGGTGAGTCGTTGGGAATTCGACTAGGAATTCCCCCGATCGGATCTCCTGCACCAGCCAAGTCCAAAAGCCTGCCATGCCAATCGGAGGAAACCCGAGAGTTCCTGCCTAGAGATGACTCTCCTCGAGACTCTGCAAAGGCCTGAGCGCGCTAGGGTTTCGCGTTGTGCCCTACCCTGATCTCTCAGGCAGAGGAAGATAGAAGGGATCTCCGGCGGCCGCGAGGAAGAGGTTCTCGAGCGCTCTGATTGAACCGACTGGATGGAGCTTGAAGACAACGACATAGGGCACCGGTGGGACGTATGCCCTAATCTCTTGCAGCGAAAGCAGACCAGGGCGTTTCGGCAAGTGTAACATCCACCCCAAACACACAAGATATTATCCGATTTGCCCGTGCCCACACGAGAACTTCCCAGGGAGGTCACCCATCCTAGTACTGCTCTCGCCCGAGCACGCTTAACTACGGAGTTCTTACGAATTCCGTAGCGACGCACGGTTTTAAAACGCATCTTCTATGTTTGGGAGGGGAAATTATATAAGTAGCTCAGGATCTCCTTCTCTCCAGGCGATGTGGGGCTAACTCATGGCCTTGTACACCGCACCTCACCTCACCTCACCTCATCCATCTTGGCATCCCAGCCTCAGGAGTCTTGGCTCTTGGCTATTGGCCTATTGGATCTTGGTCGTCACAATCCACCCCCCTTAGGGCTACACGTCCTCGTGTATGGTTAGACCCCTCCCATTGCAAGGAGAACCGGCTCTGATATCATTTTGCAACATCCACCCCAAACACACAAGATATTGTCCGCTTTGCCCGTGCCTGCACGAGAACTTCCCAGGGGGTCACCCATCCTGGTACTACTCTCGCCCAAGCACGCTTAACTACGGAGTCCTTACGAATTCCGTAGCGGTGCACGGTTTTAAAACGCGTCTTCTATATTTGGGAGGAGAAATTATATAAGTAGCTCAGGATCTCATTCTCTCCAGGTGATGTGGGGCTAACTCATGGCCTTGTACACCTCACCTCACCTCATCCATTTTGGCATCCCAGCCTCAGGAGTCTTGGCTCTTGGCTATTGGCCTATTGGATCTTGGTCGTCACAGCAAGACTCGATGTTGTGATCCCTCTCACCGCAACGGAAGCAGCGGTGAAAGAAACGTCGGGGGAGTCTCGCCATTCCGGAGGGATGAGGAGGTTTGCGAGCCGCCTCCGCATAGGAAAGGTGCGGCGGAGCAGCAACTGGTGTGGGACGAATGGGGTTAGGGTTATTGGAAATCTCACCCCTGAGACACCTATCTCAGGAACGATGAGAGCCATCAATACCAATGCCGCCGATACGTCTCCCACCAGTCTTGTCCAAGCATCGCTTCCCTCTCCCTCTCCCTCCAGCCATCGTTTTGTGCATATGTAAATTAATTGGACAATCTTGGATGTGTTTCAAAACCGCTTCTGAAGCAGAAGGTAGAAAACGGATCTAGCAAATGGCTCCTTGTATTGATTGTCATATTACATAACACTACCTCTTCTTATGTAGTGAGAGAACGCACACCATTATAATACCACATATCATGTTGGACTAAACTATGACCGCATCTTTCCCCCCCCCCCCCCCCTCACCCTCTCTCTCTCTCTCTCTCTCTCTCTCTCTCTCTCTCTCTCTCTCTCTCTCTCTCTCTCTCTCTCTCAAACTGATGTAAGGATGGCCAATAAAATTTAAAAAAAAAATTCATCTAATATTTTTTTTTAAAAAGTAAAGATAGTGTCAGGCTAACCTAAAAGCAAGTCATCCTGGGAACCCAATTGAGTTACAAGTAGGACAACAGGTGGACCCGGTCAACCTCCAAGTAGGCCAACCAAAAACATCCAAGGGTTACACCATAAAATTATGGAAGAAGGTGGTGGAACAAAGATTAAGAAAGATGACAAAAATTTTGGGGAACCTATTCGGATATATGCCATGAAGGTCAACAATAAAGCCTAAATATTTCTTGCTGAGACAACTAAGGAAAGATTTAAACAGAAGAAAACAAATTTACATAAGGTTTTTATAAACTTTTTTTTTTGTAGAAATTCTCTTCAAAGCGAGGGAATAAGTTTGACATTGACCTCAACCTGTCAATTATGGCACATAAAAAGAATTTACAAGCAATGTGGCTAAAAGCTCCCATTGCAAACAATAAGAAAGACCCAAAAATAAATGATTCTCCTATTCTACCCAAAAGGCACAAAGAAACTGAAGAGACCCCCCTGGGTATCAAAACTTTGGGCTCTAGACCTTTCCAAATCATAGATATAAGCAATTATAACCTTTGTATTATCCACCTCAATGAACAGAGAAATACTAATAGTCGAGGCTATTTTCAAGATGGTGCAATCCTCAAAAACTATTAAGCAGAAAGCCCTACTTATGTTCAGAATTGAGGTTTAACAATTGCCCCCTAAGATTATGAAGAATTAGATTTGATTCACCATATATATGAATCATCTGTCATACGCTCCTCCAAACTAGCTTTGGTCGAGGCCTATGCACTATGGGAAGGGAAACATGATGCTCTCCATCCTCTTTCTTATTTGTCCTATGATAGTCTATGCTGCTTCAATAATAAGCTCCTCAGAAGGAGGGGAAGGGCTGGAGATATTGAAGTTATCAACCATAATGTCTCCATAAAAAGGTGTCTTTGGTATTGGTTGCTCCACCATTACATTACTAGAGGCACCTCCTAGAGAGGTTTCTATATATCCCACCACAAGCTCTAAGTACATAGGTTTGGTAGACCCCATATCAGTCGCCCTTACACCTATAAAAGCTACAAATTGAGAGTTGCTAGCCCACTTGTACGCATCTCGTTTGTTCTAAGTTTAGATGGGACCTCTTGGTAACACTTAGCAAAGGGCTTTGGCACACTTAGTTGTAGGATGGCTGAAGATTTCGAGGGTTGGGCCGTAGCATTAGTTGGGAATCCTTTGTTGAGTGCTCAAATACCTTGCAAGATTCATTTTTGTGGCTTCTATTCATACTTGAGGGGTTGAGTGATCATCATTGTCTCTACCACCCCATCTGGTCTATGCTTTTGAACACGAACCTCTACCGCAATCTTTGCATAGAAACGCTAAAAGAGAGGCGACCTCGGCCTACTATCGGACGATCAACGTAGACAAAATTTTCCACTATGCTCGCCACTCGGCTAATGGAGTGTCTTGACCAACACTCCACTAAAAAGTATGGCATCCGAACCCGTATGGGGATTTGTCGAACACATTATGCTTGCATTGCATTCCAGATAATGCTTTAGCACCATGAGGCACCCCTCAAAGTACCAAGGTCCTCCTTCAAGCACTTTTAGTCAGCAATCTTTCTCCGTCTTGAACTTGAAATAAAATGATAATTCTCACGTGAGAACATATCTTACATTCCTTAAGTTTTTCACACTTTCTCAATAATATCTTTGAATTTGATAAAGTATGGTTTCCTCATAAGAACAGATTTCATATTCCTTTATTTAGAAAATATTTATTTTCTAAATAAATAATTACTATAATTATTATTTTAAAATAAAATATTTTATATTCTAAATGTATTATTTTAATCTAAAAATATATTATTTTTTTATTTATTAATTAGGATATTTTAAGTATAGTTTTTTTTAAAAAAAATTGGTTAGATTCAAATCTTTTTGAATAATGTAAGATTTATCTTTTAGTAAAGATAAGATTTCATTAGATTTAAACATTTTTTAATACAATAAGTCTTATCTTTTTATCAGCAATAAGATTTGATTAGATTTATTTTTTTAAAATTAAATAAGTCTTATCTTTTAGATTATGAATATTGATTATTAGTCTTTATCCTTTTTTATTCTATTTAAAGACATGTAGGTCTCCCCATAGTAATGATAAATGGTGATATGAATGAAAAAAACTTGCTTGGGAGTATCTATGATCCTGGATGGGATTGAATAGAGGTAGATTTCTCAAATCCGATGGACTCCAAGTCTTCTTCCCCTTCTCCTTTTTCCCCATTCATATCTTTCTTCGTTAAAACTTTTATTTGGCATGATCCGATGGTATTTATATGAATTCTATGGGACCCCGTACCTCATCCCACATCAAGGTCTACTTGTCCTTTTGTCGAGTGGGTTTGCTCAGCCCTCCCACCTTTTCCATTTCAACTTGGTGAGGCCTTGCTAATGAGCTAATTAAGTCCCCACAACTCGAGCTTTATCAAAAGACTCTAAGTTGTGCCCTGAGGTCCTCACTAAACGACCCACATGGCGATTTTTGATGGGTGAAGACGTCAAGACATGACTACGCTAGTCAATTGTGTAGCTAAGATTAAATCTATTTTTATGCAACCACACATGCAAAGTTAGAATTACAGAAAGGGTGGGGCTTTATACAGATCACGAAATACCATAGGCAACCCTAGCTAGCTTTAAATTAAAAAAAATTACCCGATGTGTCCCCTCCTCTTTGGCTGATAGTAGCCCAAACCAACCGCCCCCATCGACTCTCTTTGTATGTCACCGGCCGCCTCCACCAATAGCAACCCACCACCGCCTTCTGCTTCCTCCTCCTCCTCCTTCCCTTCTTTTTCTTCTTTCTCCTCCATCTCCTCATCTTTACCCTTTTCTTCCTCCTCATACCCTCCTCCTTCTACCCCCCCCCCCGAAATCACGACATTAGACCAAACCATGCCGAATACATCTATTGTGCTTTCATCCAGAAAGTCTGAATGCATCTACTATGCACAATAAATGCATCCACACTTTCTGTTTCCGAATGTGCAGAAGATGCATTCAGTCTGGTTTGGCCGAGTGCCGTGATTTCAAGGAGCGAAAAGAGGAGGCTAGGAAGAAGGAAAGAAGCGAAAGACGAAGAAGGGGAGGAAAAAGGAGGAGGATTAGGGAAAAAAAAGAAGGAGAATAAGATGGAAGAAAGAAAGGAGAAGGAGACGGCGATAGTGGGTTGCTGGCGACGGAGGTGGAGACCGGAGGCGACGGAGGCATGCGACAACAAAACCGGAGGGTGGCCTTTAAATGGGGGCTGCCTTTAGCAAAATAGGGGACGACCTTTAGACGGCGGCTACCTAAGGTATTTCGTGGGCGGTACCTTGGCCCTTACGGAAATCATTCTACCACTCGGGAAGATGGTGATTGGATAAGAGAGAGAGAGAGAGAGAGAGAGAGAGAGAGAGAGAGAGAGAGAGAGAGAGAGAGAGAGAGAGAGAGAGAGAGAGAGAGATATTGACATTAAAGTGGGCATGGGTAAAGCCTTCACTCTTATATTAATGCACCCATGTTGACTCCTCAGAACAAATGTATAGTATGAACTTATGATGTCTACGTTCACATGAATCTTAAGGATAAGGGGAATGTATGCATGACGACCTCCAAGTCCTCGAGAAACCAAATCAAGCCGAACCCCCCCTTTAATATATCCGAAGCTTCCAGCCCATGGCCACACAAAACATTATCCCTCCCCCCCCCCATCTTATCCCAACACCAACCTTTTCCCCAACCCCCCACTTGCGTGCAACCTTTCACCTACTCTATTCTGCCTTTTCGAATTCAAACATGTTCCCCCATTCTTACTCCTTGCTGTTATCCAACAACCCAGCCATGACTATCCTTTTAAGTGACATTTCAGATGACCTTTTCCTTTCTTCAATACATACCTTTCCTTTTTTGTTTTTTTGAGAAATCTGTCGTGAACGAGAGGGGGTTCGGCCTGGACCCCTACCTGTTTATTAAAGATGAAAAGAAAATGTTATACTTCAAGGGTTACTGTTACAGAGGTTCAAAAGAAAACTCCTGACATCCGTCGAAGCACGGGATGCCAGAGGTGGATCTCAGTGCATACCTTTCAAAGAATGCTATGCCTTTCTTGCCACAACTTGTGAAGACCCCAAGAAACCCTAGCCCACAAGAAAGAACAAAATCAAGAAAAAATTAATTTGAAATTGAGTCGTGTCCGAGGACAATCTTGGAATACAATCTAGAAATGTCGACCCCCCATTCCGGCCACTTTTAAACTCCTGTTGGTGTAACCAAATTACATGATCGAACACGCATGCATCTCATTACAAATCGAAGACCGGCCATTTACTTTGAGATCGATTAACGTACGTAGAGATGATAAAGCTGAAGCGAGTGATCGAGTTTTACTTCTGGCAATAATGCGCCAGGGATGATGATCCGAAGTTACATAATGTTGTTAACGCGCACTTCCAGAGCAAGATCCGAGCCGCAATCAAAGAAGAATGCCGTTTGAGTAAAGGAAAAGATCAGATCCGAAATTAATTAATGTCACAATGTAGAAGCACCAACACCAACATCAGTAGCTAGATCTTTATTCCATCAATATACAATTAGCTATGGAGTTGGTATCACGGCAACTTAATTTTCCAACTACTAACAAGCCAAACAACTATATATAATTTGAACAGTATTATTTAGAACTACATTGCAGTTGGAATTACATTTTAGTTCTAACTACAAGCAAATAAACACAGCTTTAGTCCCATTTTGGTTGGGAGGAGTTGCAACTACTTGGTGTGGTTACTACTCATGCATTTGGAAAAGTGTGATGTAGTTGCAACTCCACCATTTGGCTGTTTTGTAATTGTGGATGTGGGAGACGGTGGTCGGCAGGTGGCCGAGTTGGGCGGTCAGCATCGACATGGTAGTGGATGGCAATTGGCGGTGGTGTGGTTTCAACGGATGGTGGGTGGTGGCCGACGGACGACGTCGGTGGTGGATGGAGGTGTTGCAACTACATGAGTTCGAACACGTAGTTTTTTCGGATGAGTTGCTCCACAATAGAAATTTTCTCAATAGGTGTCGTTGCAACTCACCTCGAAAATTCATGTTTGTTTGGTTGCAGGGAGTTGCAACTCACACAACCAAACAGTAAAGGTTTGGACAAAAAACATTAATTGTAACTCCTTGGTACATGTCCTAAG
The DNA here is from genome assembly GCA_947650365.1 of Chamaelirium japonicum. Lineage (NCBI taxonomy): Eukaryota > Viridiplantae > Streptophyta > Magnoliopsida > Liliales > Melanthiaceae > Chamaelirium > Chamaelirium japonicum. The sequence continues at coordinate 72,127,073 of OX393553.1, read as the reverse complement.
TGTAGGCTCTTTGTAATACTCACTCCTAAAATTTTAAATTAATTAAAGCATGATATTTTCTTTTTCCTACTCCCCTTGGTTTTATAGGTTTTTTTTTTAATGAACTGGTCAGACGGTTAGAGGACCGACGCTAGAGCAAAAACTCAAAGAGGTCCGGAGATCGTAACATTGGGAAGGCAGCATAACTGTTATTTTTATTAAATTTCATAATGTTGTAAACATGACATCAGCGACAAGGATTCGCATGTGCAAACAAGGGAACAACGGCAACCTCCTGTGGACGCGGAAAAAAGCGCGGGTCGTCTTTATTGCGAATCACACGAGATTACAATTGTGGCCGGGACCCGGGTTGCTCGGGTGTAGCGAGTCCGGGTTGCGGCGAGTTTTGATCAGGGGATTGTGGGAAAGATCTTCTGGGGGATCCCTTTGATCCGCGTCTCCACGTGGTGTTCGTGCGAGAGCGCTGAAGGGGCTGCCCAGGACAGGGGTTTTACAGGGAGAGGGTTTTGGAGAGGCTAAGGAATGTCCACCGTTGCTTTGTCCCTTCCGTGCTTCGTGCTTTCTCGGCTAGGGGGTTTTCGGCTTCGTTCCTCGGTCTTCGCGTCTTCCTCGTTCCTTGCTTGACCTCGGCGTCCTTGATCGTCGGTTCGCGGCGTCGATCTAGCTTTTGGCGTTGGCTTTGGCTTTGGCTTTTTGGCTTTGGCTTTGCTCCGGCGTGGCTCTGGCTTTTGCTTTGCTTCGGCGCTTGCACTTGGACGTAGCTGGGAGAGACTTGCGATGCTTTCGTTCTTCCGGACTTCGCGTCGTATCGGCTAGAACGTGCGGTGCTTTTGCTCGTGGCCGGCGTAGTCGCTTGGCTTTGGCACTTGCGTTGCTTTGGCGCGGGCTTTACTGGGGCTTTGCTTTGGCTTCTTGCGTTGGCTTTAGCTTTGGCGTCAACTCGATCTTCTTCTTCGAACGACGTGGGCTACTTCTCCGGTGCTTCGACGGTTTACGTATCGACTGGACTTCTCTTCTTCTCCGGGCTTCTTTGGCGTGATCGGAGTCGAAGAATGCTTTCGAAGATGGTGGGGGTAGCACCGATCTCCGTGCGACGGTTGTGGCGTCGGCTTTTGTTGATGAAGACGACGAGGGTAGCGACGGTCTCCGTGCGACGGTTGTAGCGTCGGCTTTTGTTGATGAAGACGACGAGGGTAGCGACGGTCTCCGTGCGACGGTTGTAGCGTCGACTTTTGTTGATGAAGACGACGGGGTAGCGACGCTTCAGACGATCTGCTCCAGGCTTTCTTCTTCGTGGATGGGGCAGGCGTTAGTCGAAGACGACGGGGTGATGACGCTTCGCTTCTCTCCTCCGGGCTTTGGGGCTTGATCGGGATCGAGGATTCGTTGGAGCCGACGGGGTAGTGCCGCTCCTCTTCTTCTCCGGGCTTTTGGGCTTGATCGGAGTCGAAGCCTTGTTGGAGATGACGGGGTAGTGCCGCTCCTCTTCTTCTCCGGGCTTTTGGGCTTGATCGGAGTCGAAGCTTGTTGGAGACGACGGGGTAGTGCCGCTCCTCTTCTTCTCCGGGCTTTTGGGCTTGATCGGAGTCGAAGCTTGTTGGAGACGACGGGGTAGTGCCGCTCCTCTTCTTCTCCGGGCTTTTGGGCTTGATCGGAGTCGAAGCTTGTTGGAGACGACGGGGTAGTGCCGCTCCTCTTCTTCTCCGGGCTTTTGGGCTTGATCGGAGTCGAAGCTTGTTGGAGACGACGGGGTAGTGCCGCTCCTCTTCTTCTCCGGGCTTTTGGGCTTGATCGGAGTCGAAGCTTGTTGGAGACGACGGGGTAGTGCCGCTCCTCTTCTTCTCCGGGCTTTTGGGCTTGATCGGAGTCGAAGCTTGTTGGAGACGACGGGGTAGTGCCGCTCCTCTTCTTCTCCGGCCTTTGCTTCTGGCGTCTTCGGAGTCGAAGGGTTCTTCTTCTCCGAGCTTTCTTCTTCGTGCACGGAGTCGAAGGGATGATCTTCGTGTGCAAGGGCCTTCACATTGATGAGGACTTTCAGTAAGCCGATCCCTCGGGACAGGCTTGACTGTGCCTCGTGAAGCCTTGGGTCGATGAAGAAGCGTCTCCTCTTCTGCAGAGCTCTGGCGTTTCGTCTTCAATTTTCCGACCATTTTTTCATTCCCCCACCCCCTCTATTTATAGGCAAAGAGGTGGGGAGAGAGATATGGGAACATTTAATTTTAAATCCCTTTTGTATCTCTCCCATAATTACCCGGATTTTATTCATCCATTGATGAGGGGAATAACATTTAGTTGTTTTCCTTTTCTGGCGGGTGCAATTATGGCTGGATTTCGCACACGAAATCGATGGCGATCGGGCGCTTCGTCTTGTGCGTCGGATCGAGGGATCGGCGCAGATCCGCGTGTGTGCAGACGTCATACGCTACCTCCCCCCGCGCATGGCGGTATTTTTTCCTTTTCTTTCTTTTCTTTCCTTTTCTTTTCTTTCCTTTTTCTTTTCTTTCCTTTCTTTTCTTTCCTTTTTCTTTTCTTTCTTTTTCTCCCCTTTCCTTGCAGGGCCGGCCGGCCCCTCCTTGGGGTTCGGTCCCCACTAGGGCCGGCCCTATAGGGTTCGGACCCTAGTAGGGGCCGGCCCCTCTTGGGGCGGGGTCCGAGTACGTGTCGGCGCGCGCGAGTCGGGTCCGCGTGTCGAGTTTGCATCCGCGTCGGCGCGAGCGAGTTGGGTCCGCGTGTCGGGTTTGCATCCGCGTCGGCACACGTAAGTCGGGTTCGGGTCCGACGAAATTCGTGTGTCTACAAATGCCCCCTCAAGGACGAGTGCGTCGGTGGGAGCGTGTCGGGTTTGGACACGTAGGAATCGTAGAGCGCTTGTCCTTGATTCCTTTTGTGGGCGGGGTTGGAGGTCTATTTAAGGACCCCTACCCCCCTTCATTCGCCGTTGTGCTTCTTTGCGAAGGTTCTGCCGGCTTCTGGAGACCGCTGTCGGAAGAGAGCTGCCTGGGTTTGCACGCGACTTGCTCCGCCTTCCCGGTGTCGCCTCTTTCGTCCTTTTTTTTTTTTTTTTTTTTTTTTTTTTTGGACCACGGGAGCTGCAGTGGCAGTGGCAGGGTCGGCCAGGGCTGCGGCGGCTGGGCACGAGGCCAGCGGCGTGCGGCGCGCCGAGCTGGGTGCCGGTGCGAGCAGTTGGCTGTGGCTCTTGCTTGTAGAGAAGACCTTCGCTATGGTTTCGATCATCTTCTTCGTTGCGGACCTCTTTTGCTCCATAGATTGCACGGACGTCGAAGGTGGCCGTTGCACGGAGTTCGAGACTGGTGCGAGGGCGACTGGAGTGCGATGACGGCGACGGTGCATCTCGGCGGAGGACTGTCGCCCCTCCCTTGGTGTGGGAGCGCAATGACGAGGCCGATTGTCGATGGCGACCGTTGCACGATGTCCGAAGGCGACTTAGGAGAGACGGGAGCGTGAAGACGAAGGCAACATGTCTCGACGTAGTCCCATGGCGGCGCGCGGATGACGAAGGCGCGAAGATGAAGGCGATGCACCCCGGCGGAGTGTTGGCGATGGTGACGCACCTCGGCGCGATGAGGAGGAGGTGGAGCCATTGCAAGCGAGGCGAAGCTCCCCTTTTCTTTCTTTCTTTCTTTTTTTTTTTTTTTTGTGTGCGCGGAGTACAGCAGTAGCGACGGTGGCTAGCTACGGCGCGCGCGAAGGCCGGGGTGCCGCGGCGGCGGTGGCTCGTGGAGGCAGCAACAGCAGCAGCGGCAGGCGATGGCCGAGCGGCGCGCGGGCTGCGGTGCGGGTGCCAGTGGCTCGCGGACCCTTCTTTTTCTTTCCTTCCTTTTCCTTCTTTTTCTTTCTTTTTTTTTTTTTTTTTTTTTTCTTTTCTTTTCTTTTCTTTTCTTCTTCTTTTTTTTTTCTTTCCTTTTCTTTTCTTTCTTTCTTTCCTTTTCTTTTCTTTCCTTTCTTTTCTTTTCTTTTCTTTCTTTCTTCTCCTTCTTCTGGTTCTGGTATGCGGGAGCAGCAGCAGCAGCGGCTGCGGCAGGCGCGCGGGGCTGCAGCGCGGGCGACGGTGGGCGAGGCGCGGTGCTGCGCGCAGACGGAGACGGCTCGCGGGCGGAGGCGGCAGCGGGCGCGGGGCCAGCAGCGGGCAGCGCGCGGTGGTGTTCGGAGCCAGCGGCGGCCGGGGCTGTGCGGGTCCGCCGTCGGACGGGCGCAGCGGGGCGGCGGCGGCTGGGCGCGGGGCCAACGGCGGGCGGCGCGCCGGCGCGGGCGCGGGCGAGCGACGTGCGGTCGCCGGGCGCGGGTTTCAGCGGCGGGCGGCGCGCAACGGTGGCCTTTGGCGCAGGTTTCAGCGGCGGGCGGCGCGCAACGGTGGCCTTTGGCGCAGGTTTCAGCGGCGGGCGGCGCGCAGCGGTGGCCTCGGGCGCGGGCGCCGACCCCGGTCGTATAGGAGATGAAGGAGGGAGCGGCTGGGGTCCCCCCCTTCTCTTTGCTGTTGGCTTACCATTGGGGAAAGGGGTGCAGGCCCCGCCCCACTTTGCTCTTCTCCTTTTTTTTTTTTTTTTTTTTTTTTTTTTTTTTTTTTGTGTCGGGCACTGATTGGGGAGAGGGGACGCGGTGGCAACAATGGCGTCTCCGGCTTGATCGCGCTCCGAGTCAAACGGCCTCCGACTGAATCGGAGAAGGAGGGGGGCTGTGGGTCCCCTTCTCCCATTTTGGCTTGTGACGAGCGGCTCCCTCCCATGCGTGGGTTTGGATCAGACAGGAGGGTGGTTGTATCCTTTTTTTTTTTTTTTTTTTTTTTTTTTTTTTTTGTGGAAAGCTGGAGCTTGGAGACCGTCGTCGGAAGAGTGCTGCCTGGGGTTGCACGAGACTTGCTCCGTCTTCCCGGTGTCGCCTCTTTCGTCGACGGCGGCGGCGATGGTGCGCGTCGCTTGAAGACGAAGGCTTCCGTCGGCTTGGAGACGAAGGCTTCTTCGATGCTTGGAGACCGTCATCGGAAGAGTGCTGCCTGGGGTTGCACGAGACTTGCTCCGTCTTCCCGGTGTCGCCTCTTTCGTCGACGGTGGCGGCGATGGTGCGCGTCACTTGAAGACGAAGGCTTCCGTCGGCTTGGAGACGAAGGCTTCTTCGATGCTTGGAGACCGTCGGCGGAAGAGTGCTGCCTGGGGTTGCACGAGACCTGCTCCGTCTTCCCGGTGTCGCCTCTTTCGTCGACGGCGGCGGCGATGGTGCGCGTCGCTTGAAGACGAAGGCTTCCGTCGGCTTGGAGACGAAGGCTTCTTCGATGCTTGGAGACCGTCGGCGGAAGAGTGCTGCCTGGGGTTGCACGAGACTTGCTCCGTCTTCCCAGTGTCGCCTCTTTCGTCGATGGCGGCGGCGAAGGTGCGCGGCGCTTGAAGACGAAGGCTTCCGTCGGCTTGGAGACGAAGGCTCCTTTGGAGGCTTGAAGACGAAGGATTCTTTGACGGCTCGCGAAGGTGCGCAGAGCTTGAGTCCTGGCGGCGAAGCATTCTTCGGCGGCTTGGAGCCGAAAGATTCTTCAGCGGAGTGTTATCGTCTTCTTGGTGCGGGAGCATAATGACGACGGCACGGCGAAAAGACGAAGCCGAGTGTGGTGGCGATCGCCTGGTGCGAGGATGAGTCGGAGGCGTTGAAGGCCAAGGAAGGTGGCTCCTTTTTTTTTTTTTTTTTTTTTTTTTTTTTTTTTTTTTTTTGGAATTGACTTTACCTCTCGATCGGTCTTGCGCTTTCATATCCTTGCAAGATTCGTCCCCCTGAGTACCTTCCGAAGGCTGGCTAGATTATTGATGAGGTCAACCGCGGGTTTAGAGTTACTAGCGAGGTTGCACCTTTCTGGTAGCAATGTCAACTTGAAGGATACCGAGAAGGGCGTTCTGAAGAGGATGACGAGGCCACGAGCATCAACAAGGAGTAGACTGCTTTGGTTGTCTTTTGCTTGTCGATCTTGACCTTGATGACAGCTCCAGTGGTTCTTTTGGTTGTGGAGGTCACGAAGGCTGCGGTTGTTGTTTATGCGTCCGCCATTCTTCGGGTTGCTGCTTTTGACTTCAGTGGCAGTTTCCATCCTTCAGGTGGGCCTGAGCTTTTGCATGAGCCCGGTGGATTTCAAGGCAACGACTCTTTTTCTGCGGAGCAGATGCGCACCTTCTTTGGAGGGTGGCGAGCTTCATTGCTTACGACCGTCTTCGCTGGAGGACGCTTTCTTGGGCTTAGTTGCGACTCTGGAGTTGCAGCGCGTGTAAGCTGCGGAGGGCGAGCCACTTCGACGCCTTAAGGACTTCGACTTGCTACTCGTGCGTCGCTTTAGAAGCTGGAGTTCCATTTGGGGAAAGCTCGAGCGACCGAGAAGATGTCTGGAGCAGAGCTTGCGAAGCAGCGTGCATAGCTGACGACGCGTCGGAAGCTGACGGTTTTTTTTTTTTTTTTTTTTTTTTTTTTTTTTTTTTTTTTTTACCTCTGGAGTTGCAGCGCGTGTAAGCTGCGGAGGGCGAGCTGCTTTGACGCCTCAAGGACTGTGACTTTCTTGTCATCTTTTGGTTTGCTGACTGGACTTGTGGATTTGCACTTGTTCTTCTCTGGGCTGGCCTTCTCGGACGACGTTTGGGATGTTTCTTTTGTATGGACTGAACCTTTGTAGGTTGCCTACGTACCCTACTGAGAGGGATCAAGTCGCACGTAGTTCGTTTTTTTTTTTTTTTTTTTTTGGGCAAGGGGGGTAACCTTGCGCTAGGCAAAGTACCTTTTGAGGGACTTGCCACTGGTAGGCAAAGTCGCCACTGGTTCGCAGCTATCGCCCGCCTTCTTCGCTTCAATATAGTTGGAAGTGAAGATCTTCTTGACTGGAGTTTGACTGGCGTCGATGCCCCGGCAATTTGGAAGGATTTGTTCACCGCTTTTGCAGAGAAAAGCTTGAGTCTTTGTCAGGCGATGTGGTATTGCAGCTGAGGGTAGTGAACCCATGTGCGCCATGCTTTCTTTGCTGCGGCTGGATTTGAACATCAACTTGGTGGAGTTTTGCCCCCGAGTGTTTTCTGACTTGATTGCGAGTTGCTCAGAGCTGGTGCACTCGGAAGACTCGGTTGAGCTCGAGACGTGCAACAGACCACGTAACGGTAGTGTCATCTCTTGCAAAGTGCTGAAGTTGGCCCCGAAGAATGATAACGCTGGTTCCTTTGCTGGAGGGGAAGGCGATCGTCCTGGTTTGCGAAGCCATTGAGGTACGAGCCGCAGGACTGAAGCAACTTGAGCAGGCAACGGAATGCATCGCATCGAGCTTGATTTGAAGTTGATGTGAATTTTCCGTCTTGGTGCTGGCGCTTCTTTGTCTTTGTGCGCTGTCTGGATGGAGGATGTCACTAGTTTTGCAAGTGGAGAGCTTTTGTCCATCGCAGCTGTTTTGACTTCCTGGACTTGTGGAGCTTTTGCTGGAGGAGCTTCTGCAACGAAGTCTTTGGCCTCGTAAAACTTGGCATCAGCAAGGTGTGCTTTAGCCTTGTTGAACAGCTTGCCGTTGGCGGCGATGCTTCTCCCCATGCTTTCGATGTTAATGCTGCTTTCTTCATCGTCTTTCCGGAGCACTTGGTGAACTTCCATTATGCAGCAGGAGATCTTGAAGTTTTGACCAGCTTCAAGGAAGCAAATAGGAAAGAACTTCTGGAGTGTCACTGGCTCTAGAAAGCTTTGCTGGAGGAGATTTTTCAGATTTGCTGGTGGTACTTTGGACGTCTTTCTTCCTGGAGCTTCATTCTTTTCCTTGAAGGACTTTCTTCTGAGGAGTTTTCTTATCGCCCGATCTTTCTCATGGTTAGCTAGGCGTGCTATCCTGTAGCTTGATCGTCGTGGCCTTCTCCTTCGAGGCGCCATAGCCCATGTGTTAAGATCTTCCTCGCCAAGGTGAAGAACTGGTGTTGCGACTGAAGGCTCTTCCTTGATCAGAAGGACTTGCACTTCTAGAGACTGTACCGATTCATCTTCTGATCCCCAGCTGGTTGGCTTGATTTCTTCATTTGGAATCGAAGGAGACCTGGAGTAGAGGACATAATAGTCAATTTTGCCCGATGGTTGGCCTAGCAGGTTGACTTCGGGGCTTCTTTGTTCGTCTCTAGCTTTGAGCAGGTGCCGGGACGTAGCTTTGTTTGGAAGAGGGAGTGCTTGCATGAGAGACGGTTGCCCCCAAGACAGTAAGGATTTGGCCCTAGGCACTGAAGAAGTATGCCGTCGTCGTCTTCTTGGACTGCCCCCTTTCTTTGAGTCATCAACGGTGGACTGCCCCCCTTCTACGAGGACCGACGGGGCATCTTGCAATTCGTCGTCCGAAGTAGAAGTATCACCGTTGTCGGGATTCGTAATGGAGATATGATTGACGGCCGCCATGGGTGGGTGGGTGGGTGTTGAGACGAAGTCCTCGATTGGCATCCCCAAACGATTGAATGCCGACTTCTTCTTTGATTGTTTGACTGGCCCGAGCCTCTCGAAGACGGATGTGCGTTTTCGATTCGACCAGTCTTTACCGCCTCTGGTTTGCTTCCGGAACAAGGCTTGGCATCGAGCCCGTCGTCGTCTTCTCCTGCTTTTTGGATGGCTGAGGTAGGTAGAGAGTGCATCGGAGATTGTCGATCCTTCAGCTGCTTCATCTACCATCCTTGCCTCGATGTAGTTCGAGGTGAAGGTCTTCTTCGCTGCGGTTCTGATAACCAACGGAGCTTGACTGGAGCCGATGCCTCGGCGGTTCGGGGGAATTTGCTCGCCGTTTTGAAACAGCCGAGCTTGAGTTCTTGTCATCCCATGCGGAGTTGCTGCTGGTGGGAGTGTGCCCATGGCGCTTTCCTCGTTGTAGCCAGCTCTAAACAGCAACTTGGCAGCATTTTGCCCCCAACTCCCTTCTGGCTTGAATCCGAGTTGCTCGAGGTTTGCCGATTCGACGGGTCTACTTGGGTTCGGAGCTTGCGTCAGACTAGGTAGCGGCACCGTCATTTCTTGCAGAGTGATGACATTGGCCTGAGATAACAACGGGGCCAGCTTCCTTGTCGGAGTAGAAGGCGATCGCTCGGATTTTCGGAGCCACTGAGGCGCGAGACGCAGGACAGGCGCCGTTTGGATTGGCAACGGGGTATGTTGCATTGCTCTTGACTCGAAGCTGATGCGCATCCTTTGCCCAGGTTTCGGCGTTCCTTGGACCTTGAGTCTTGCCTCGTCAGAGGGTGGCACCGGATTCACGGGAAGAGGAGTCTTGTCCTTCTTTACTTCTTCAATCTTTTGAGCTCGAGGAGCTTTAGCTGGAAGAACTTCCGCGACCAGGCCCTTTGCTTGGTAGAATTTAGCGTCGGCCAGGTGTGCCTCGGCCTCGTTGAATGGCTTGTCGTCCGCAACTATGCACCTCTCCACACCTTCTTCGTAGTACTTGAGGCACTGGTGCCAGGTGGATACCACGATGCCGTTCTCGTGCAGCCAGGGTCTTCCTAACAGGAGACGATATGATGTATGGCAGTCGATGATGTGGAAGAGGACCGTTGTATCCAGCGGGCCGATGGAAAGCTTCAAACGAATGATTCCGACGGTGGACTGTCCGCCTTGGTTGAACCCTTGAATGACCAACTGACTTGGCGAGAGCTGGTCGTCGGTGATGCCGAGTTGCCGCATTGTCTGAATGGGCAGGATGTTGACGGCGGAGCCACAGTCCAACAAGATTCGGTTCACTGGCTTCTCCTTGATGTATCCTGAAACGTAAAGAGGCCGGTTGTGCAATCGCGTTCTGAGTTGCAGGTCCTCGTCTGAAAAGGTTATCGTTGCATCGCACGCGGCTACAGCTTTGCGCTTCTGGTCGTCCTTCTTCTTCTTCTTGTAGCTATCCGGATCAGCCAAGGCCGCAGCCATTGCCAGGCGAGCCTTCTTCGGGAGATGCAAAGCTTCTACGAGAGGCATGTGTAAGATTGCTTCGTCGCGAGAGGCGGTGCCCCCTTCGTCGGAATCGTCCCCCTCGTCGGTGGAGTCGCCTTCTTCAGAAGTCTCGCCTTCGTTCTTTCCTTCCGATACTTCATGGACTTCGACCATGCAACAGGACACCTTGATGTGTTGGTCCGCTGGGAGGAAGTGATCCGGGAAGAACTCTTGCAAAGTTGTCGGCTCTGAAAGACTTTGCTGAAGGATATCGTCTTGGCTTGCTGGCGGCACTTTGAACGCCTTCCTTCCTGGAGTCTTACTTTTCTTCTTGTAGGTCTTCCGCTTGGTGAATCCCCTCATCACACGGTCTTGCTTGAGCTTCTTTTCTTGCCATGGCTTTCGCCGCCGCGGTAGCATGACCCATGCTTCTTCGTCGGTGGATTCCCTTCCGCTAGGATGAAGGTCGACAGCAGCAACTGGTTCCCTCGAAGGTACTTGTTCTTCTGGAGGCTCTACCGGCTCGTCTTCCGATCCCCAACCGGTGGGCTTGATTTCGTCAATTGGAACAGACGGAGGCCTTGAGTAGAGGACGTAATAGTCGAACTTCCCCGAAGGCTGGCCCAGCAGACCGACTTCCGGATCTCCCTGCTCGTATCTCTTTTGGAGAGCGTATTGGGACGTAGCTTGACTGGAAGGGACTCGCTCTTCTCGAGGCTCTACTGGCGTGTCTTCCGATTCCCAGCCGGTGGGCTTGATTTCGTCGATTGGAACGGACGGAGGCCTTGAGTAGAGGACGTAATAGTCGAGCTTCCCCGAAGGCTGGCCCAGCAGACCGACTTCTGGATCTCCTTGCTCGTATCTCCTTTGGAGCGCCCGTTGGGATGCAGCATTGCTTGGAAGAGGTGCTGGCGTGAGCGATAATTGCCCCCAGGGCAGCGGTGTTCCCTCTTCGGTGAGCGCAGGAGTACGTTGACGTCGCTTCGAAACTTTCGGCTGAGAAGTTGACTTAGCGATTGGAGCTTGACGGTTGATGCGCAATTTGGGCATGCTTCGCCTAGCAGCAACAAGCACCGGCGAAAAGGAGCCGAAGGTGATGGACGTCATGTTGGCCGTAGCAACTTCTCCAGAGTCGATCTCTATCTTCCCTTGTTTAGCGAGCGCCATGATTCTTTCCTTGAAGACGAAGCATCTTTCGATGGGATGACTCACCACCCGGTGGTATTTGCAGAAGAGAGGGTCGTCGACGCGATGCATCTGCTCGGGCCTCTTCGAAGGAGGGAGCTCTATCATCTTTTCTTGCAGCAGTTGGTCGAACATGGAGGAGACTTCCGAGTCTGGGAAAGGGTACTCCTTGGCTTCGAGTTCTTCTAGAGTCATCCTTTGTCTCGGAGGCGGAGGCGGTGGTATGGCGACTCCCTTCTTCTGATCTGGCCTGCCACCGATCTTGAGCGGTTTGGAGGTTGAAGCGACGTCAGCAACATTGACTTGTTTCGGTTTCGTTGCCGGTGGCTTGTCCTTCTTCTCTATCTTCAAGAAGTCCTTGTTCTTCGAGTCCCCGCGGTTTGCTAGGCTGAGTTCCATGTCGTGAGCCCGAGTTGCGAGTTCTTCGAAAGACCGAGGCTTGATACCTTTGAGGATGTAGAGCAGACCCCAGTGCATGCCTTGGGTGCACATCTCGATGGCCGAGTCTTCAGACAAGCGGTCTCGTGAATTCAGCGCGAGGTTCCTCCACCTGTCGATGTAGTCGATTACTGGCTCATCCTTCCTTTGCTTGACGGCGGTGAGTTCGGTCATGCTGACTGTGCGTCTGGTGCTGTAGAAGCGATTGAGGAACTCCCTCTCCATCTGGTTCCAGCTGTCGATGGTCCCTGCAGGAAGATCAACGTACCAGTCGAACGCGTTGCCTTTGAGGGTGCGAACGAATTGCTTCACCATCTCGTCGCCATATGTGCCGGCATTATTGCAGGTCTCGATGAAGTGGGCGACGTGCTGTCTTGGATTTCCTTTTCCGTCGAAGTGCTGAAACTTTGGCGGCTGGAATCCGACTGGGAACCGTAGCTGCTGGATCCTCGTAGTGTAGGGCTTCGAGTATGCCGCCGTGATCGGAGGAAGGCTACTGCCGTGGGATCGCATCATGTCGGCTATCAATGCTTGGACTTGCTGAGCACTCATCGCAGCCGCTGCCGGAGGTTGTGTGGCCACCGAGGCTGGCATTGGGGAGACGACTTCCACTGGGATGGGAGCCGAGGAGAGCGCTGGAGTAACTGCTTGAATCGTCGGAACAACCTCTGTAGGAGCGGGAGTTGAAGACGGAACTGGAGCGGCTACTGGAGAAGCGACGGGTTGGCCGACTGGTGCAGCGTCCTTTGCACTTAGCTTTTGGAGCAGAGTGTTGATGTGACGATCCTTCTCCTCCATAAGCCGAGTAATCTGCGCCATATGCTCGCTCATCTGCATGACTTGGAGTTGAAGAGCGGACGGAGGGTGGTGACGGAGAACGTCTCGGTGTTGCATGTTCGCATCCTCGCCATCATCATCGGAGACGTAGTTACGCCGACTTGCTTCTGGCTGATGATTGATGTTTGCCCCCTGCAGAGGAGGTGCGACGTCTGCTGGAGAACCCGAACGGGTTCGGGATTGGGGCTGGTCCTCCCCAAACTTCTGGACATGGGCTCCAGGATCGAGGCTCGTTTCTTCAAGCACCAAGGCCTCGTCGGCGCTTTGGCGAGCATCTTCGGTAGTAGCTTCTGGCACGAAGACGTCCGCAAGAGTCCGTGTACGCCGAGTGTAGACGCGCACCATCGGAGGAGGATCACCCTCCGGATTTACTGGATCACCGTGTCGGAGTAGAGGAGACCCGGCGATTGGTGAGAGGCTTGGAGCAAACGCATCGTTGTTTGTTCCGGCCATCGCGAACTTCAAGCAGCTTCTTCAACCGTACGGATGAAAGGAGAAGATGTCCCACCGGGCGTGCCAGAAATCTGTGGACGCGGAAAAAAGCGACGGGTCGTCTTTATTGCGAATCACACGAGATTACAATTGTGGCCGGGACCCGGGTTGCTCGGGTGTAGCGAGTCCGGGTTGCGGCGAGTTTTGATCAGGGGATTGTGGGAAAGATCTTCTGGGGGATCCCTTTGATCCGCGTCTCCACGTGGTGTTCGTGCGAGAGCGCTGAAGGGGCTGCCCAGGACAGGGGTTTTACAGGGAGAGGGTTTTGGAGAGGCTAAGGAATGTCCACCGTTGCTTTGTCCCTTCCGTGCTTCGTGCTTTCTCGGCTAGGGGGTTTTCGGCTTCGTTCCTCGGTCTTCGCGTCTTCCTCGTTCCTTGCTTGACCTCGGCGTCCTTGATCGTCGGTTCGCGGCGTCGATCTAGCTTTTGGCGTTGGCTTTGGCTTTGGCTTTTTGGCTTTGGCTTTGCTCCGGCGTGGCTCTGGCTTTTGCTTTGCTTCGGCGCTTGCACTTGGACGTAGCTGGGAGAGACTTGCGATGCTTTCGTTCTTCCGGACTTCGCGTCGTATCGGCTAGAACGTGCGGTGCTTTTGCTCGTGGCCGGCGTAGTCGCTTGGCTTTGGCACTTGCGTTGCTTTGGCGCGGGCTTTACTGGGGCTTTGCTTTGGCTTCTTGCGTTGGCTTTAGCTTTGGCGTCAACTCGATCTTCTTCTTCGAACGACGTGGGCTACTTCTCCGGTGCTTCGACGGTTTACGTATCGACTGGACTTCTCTTCTTCTCCGGGCTTCTTTGGCGTGATCGGAGTCGAAGAATGCTTTCGAAGATGGTGGGGGTAGCACCGATCTCCGTGCGACGGTTGTGGCGTCGGCTTTTGTTGATGAAGACGACGAGGGTAGCGACGGTCTCCGTGCGACGGTTGTAGCGTCGGCTTTTGTTGATGAAGACGACGAGGGTAGCGACGGTCTCCGTGCGACGGTTGTAGCGTCGACTTTTGTTGATGAAGACGACGGGGTAGCGACGCTTCAGACGATCTGCTCCAGGCTTTCTTCTTCGTGGATGGGGCAGGCGTTAGTCGAAGACGACGGGGTGATGACGCTTCGCTTCTCTCCTCCGGGCTTTGGGGCTTGATCGGGATCGAGGATTCGTTGGAGCCGACGGGGTAGTGCCGCTCCTCTTCTTCTCCGGGCTTTTGGGCTTGATCGGAGTCGAAGCCTTGTTGGAGACGACGGGGTAGTGCCGCTCCTCTTCTTCTCCGGGCTTTTGGGCTTGATCGGAGTCGAAGCTTGTTGGAGACGACGGGGTAGTGCCGCTCCTCTTCTTCTCCGGGCTTTTGGGCTTGATCGGAGTCGAAGCTTGTTGGAGACGACGGGGTAGTGCCGCTCCTCTTCTTCTCCGGGCTTTTGGGCTTGATCGGAGTCGAAGCTTGTTGGAGACGACGGGGTAGTGCCGCTCCTCTTCTTCTCCGGGCTTTTGGGCTTGATCGGAGTCGAAGCTTGTTGGAGACGACGGGGTAGTGCCGCTCCTCTTCTTCTCCGGGCTTTTGGGCTTGATCGGAGTCGAAGCTTGTTGGAGACGACGGGGTAGTGCCGCTCCTCTTCTTCTCCGGGCTTTTGGGCTTGATCGGAGTTGAAGCTTGTTGGAGACGACGGGGTAGTGCCGCTCCTCTTCTTCTCCGGCCTTTGCTTCTGGCGTCTTCGGAGTCGAAGGGTTCTTCTTCTCCGAGCTTTCTTCTTCGTGCACGGAGTCGAAGGGATGATCTTCGTGTGCAAGGGCCTTCACATTGATGAGGACTTTCAGTAAGCCGATCCCTCGGGACAGGCTTGACTGTGCCTCGTGAAGCCTTGGGTCGATGAAGAAGCGTCTCCTCTTCTGCAGAGCTCTGGCGTTTCGTCTTCAATTTTCCGACCATTTTTTCATTCCCCCACCCCCTCTATTTATAGGCAAAGAGGTGGGGAGAGAGATATGGGAACATTTAATTTTAAATCCCTTTTGTATCTCTCCCATAATTACCCGGATTTTATTCATCCATTGATGAGGGGAATAACATTTAGTTGTTTTCCTTTTCTGGCGGGTGCAATTATGGCTGGATTTCGCACACGAAATCGATGGCGATCGGGCGCTTCGTCTTGTGCGTCGGATCGAGGGATCGGCGCAGATCCGCGTGTGTGCAGACGTCATACGCTACCTCCCCCCGCGCATGGCGGTATTTTTTCCTTTTCTTTCTTTTCTTTCCTTTTCTTTTCTTTCCTTTTTCTTTTCTTTCCTTTCTTTTCTTTCCTTTTTCTTTTCTTTCTTTTTCTCCCCTTTCCTTGCAGGGCCGGCCGGCCCCTCCTTGGGGTTCGGTCCCCACTAGGGCCGGCCCTATAGGGTTCGGACCCTAGTAGGGGCCGGCCCCTCTTGGGGCGGGGTCCGAGTACGTGTCGGCGCGCGCGAGTCGGGTCCGCGTGTCGGGTTTGCATCCGCGTCGGCGCGAGCGAGTTGGGTCCGCGTGTCGGGTTTGCATCCGCGTCGGCACACGTAAGTCGGGTTCGGGTCCGACGAAATTCGTGTGTCTACACCTCCCAACAAGGGTGAGAGGAAGTACCACTTGGACAAGAGCATGTTGGTACCTTTGTTTATAGCTAGACTAGTAATTGCTCGTGCCCGTTAGCACTCGGACGGTCACCTTCGGCGGCGATGTGCCTGTCGGCACTCGGACAGTTGCCTCCGATGGTCGTGGTTGCCTCCAGGGTGTGATTCACTTGTTAGAGAGAGTACTAATTAACCTTCCAAAATAAGTACTAATTAACAAGGGTGAGAGGAAGTACCACTTAGACAAGAGCATGTTGGTTCCTTGGTTTATGGCTAGATGCTTGTAGTAGTGTCTATTTGTGTGCCTATATTGCTGTATTTTATAGAGTTTTTTTCTAAAATGACACCCAACTTTGTCGTATTGCTCAAACTAAGTACAACACCCAAAATTAATGTTACTTTTATGACCACCAATAAGTATTCGGACAAAAGTATCATGTTTATTTATAACGAATTTACATTAAATGGCATCATGTTTCAGCCCACACTCTTCAATGTTTTTTTTTCAATCGTTTGTATGAACTCTCGACGACCTCCCAAGGACCTCCAACAAGGATTCTATTGTAAGAAAAAATGCAAGTGGTGGAATTTCTAGTGACCTCCGATGAAGGGATGTACCAGGCGGTTTTTCGACAGCCTCCAGCGAAGTAATGGAGTAAACAAACAACTGACAATATCGCTCCCAGCAACCTTCGACAAGGGTTCCATGACAATAAAGAACACTGTAAACGATGGAAATCTGTCGTCGGCTGGATGATCCAATCCTTCAAAAACACAATAAAGAAAGGGAATCGGTGATAAATCCTGGATCCAACCTCTGACGCTCAAATTAGCTGGAGAATACTCTCAAGAAATACTCCGCAAATTCAGGAAATATGAGAGTGTTTGAATGTTACTTGGCTGGTTGGGATTGACCCCTATTTATAGAAGCTTACAGGCGGTTATCTTTCCATAACGGTCATGTTAACGTGGCATGCCAACAATAACTTAGATGCCATTTATTTTTTTTGACATCACATCTATCTTATGTAACTACCACTCACCTCGTAACAGAATAATTGTTTTATAAATGAATAATTGCTTCACTCTTTATACCCACGATTATTGGGTAGGGCTGACGAGGGGCTTAGAGTTCATCCCGTGAGTGTGTGTGTGTGTGTATATATATATATATAGGATAACGATCCAGTGAGATAACTCTTCTATGAGATAACTTTGAGAAACCTATCTAGGGGTTTTAGAATTTGATAAAAATTGGTGAGCCCTCTCTATGGCAAGTTGATTATCCTCACAAAAAATCATCAAATTATAAAACCTCTAGAGGCATCAAATACACAATTCAAATTATTGGCTTTAATGGACTGTCGATAAATCTTCTAACATTTGATGCCCTTGGAGGTTTTAGAATTTGATGATTTTTTGTGAGGATGATCAACTTATCATAGAGAGCATGCCCACCAATTTTCATCAAATTTTAAAACCTCTAGATAGGTTTCTCAAAGTTATCTCATATATCTCATATCTCACTGGATCTCATATATCTCATATATATATATATAGAGTTCTGCTCTCCTGCGGGACGTCCCGCACTGAACAAATCCGGGACAAAACTGGACCGTCCGATTCCTTCCATCGGATGGCTGGGATTCACCAAGACCAAACCCCGGCTGTTACTGTGGCGGCCACAGTAACAACAGATTTTTGGTCCGGGTGAATCCCAGCCGTTCGATCGATGGATCGAACGGACGGAACCAATTTTCGCTGTTACTGTAGCGGCTACAGTAACAGCGAAAATTGGTCTGAACCGTTTGATCCATCGATCGGACGGATGAGATTCACCCGGACCAATTGTCGCTGTTACTGTAGCCGCTACAGTAACAGCGAAAATTGGTTCCGTCCGTTCGATCCATCGATCGAACGGCTGGGATTCACCCGGACCAAATTTCCGCTGTTACTGTGGCCGCCACAGTAACAGCCGGGGTTTGGTCTTGGTGAATCCCAGCCATCCGATGGAAGGAATCGGACGGCCCAGTTTTGTCCCGGATTTGTTCAGTGCGGGACGTCCCGCAGGAGAGCAGAACTCTATATATATATATATATATATAGGTATTTATCATGTGCTGAAGGTTAGAGAACCACTCAATATGCAAGTGTTATGAAAGAGTTATACCCTCAGCCTTGAGAGTCCTCCCACACATTCTTATCGTGTAAGTTCTCTCTGCAAACGCATATCATAAATGCCGCCGGCTGAGGCTACTGTCATAGGAACTTATGAGATCAAAACCATTAGGACACCGGTAGTGGCAAAGTATACTCTCTGCTTCAACATTCTTTCTCATATAGTGTGCTGTTATATATATCTTTTGCCTTCTATTTGGCTAAGGTTACCTTTAGCTTTACTATCATTTAAAGATTTCGTTAGTAGAATCCATTCATTCTTATACCGACTAAACCCGTTATCTTGCTCTATTGACTAATCTTTGACCATTCTTGAAATCAAGAGGATGATGTCATGTGGGGTACGATTTATGGACATCTTTTTGACAACTTGTTGATCAGGATTATGGAGATAGAGAAAATAATATAAATCAAATATTGAAGTGTGTCTAATCCTCTTTCCTTAAAGCGTTACTCGTGCCCACTTATTGTTGTCGGGTCTCTCGCGAATCGCTCCCATGATATATCAGTTTTTGTCAGTTTACACCAAACAATGGTGAATAGCTCACTATTAGGAATCTGTGACACAGGTTTCTCTTGCAGAAAATAAAAAAAAGAAAGAAAATTCGAAGTAAATTCAGAGTGATTCAGAATTACAAATAGGGATGAAATGACCCTGCTTATATAGGGCTTGAGGCACCCCTTGGTAACCAACAGTTGCAATAGTTCACAGGCCAATGGGTGTCAATCCTCTCGGGTGGATGGTTGCAACCACCCAGGCAGGTGCCCCGCTCATTCGGATCATTGCATCCGCTCAGGCAGACGATTCACAACTGCCAACTCGAATAGGTGCTTGTGGCACCCCTTTGGACCCAACCGACCAACTAGCATCCTTTTGATTTAATCGCCAAACCGACAACCTTTGGATCCAACGGCTCCAGGTTGTAATCGTCATCTCAAGCCGGCTCGGACCCGAGTCAGCCCAACTAGACTAAGCACATTCTAAAAAAAAGGGCTCCTCAAGCGACTCGCGCCTCTAAACACCCAATCGTACACGCACCACATCGCACAACACCTCGCCGCATAGACAAACATTGTATTATTTATCCAAAATTGGCTTATCATCCGATTTGAATCCATGATCTCCCTCCTTATTAGTCACTTACTAACTAAGAAGTCTCAATAACTTTAACTACAAAAAAAACAGTTTTTACCGACGGCAAATATCCGTCGGTAAAGTTAGTTTTCCGTCGGTAAAGCTTTATCGCGACGGAAGTCATTTCCGTCGCTAGTTTGTCGGGAAAAAAGGCGTCGGGAAAAATCGGCGACGGACACAAAATATCCGTCGGTATTAATTATTAATACCGACGGATATTTTGTGTCCGTCGGTAATATATGAATATTTAATAATAAATATAAAAGACTTTTGCCGACGGAATATTATTATCCGTCGGCAATATATAAGCTTTTTGCCGACGAAATATTACCTTCCGTCGGTAATATATAAGGTTATTACCGACGGACGTTATAAATTCCGTCGTGAATATATAAATTATTTAAAAAAATAAAATAGATTATTACCGACGGAAATAATAATTTCCGTCGGCAAAAATACATAATTTTTTTAAAAAAAAATTACTTAAATAATATGTTTTAATTCCTGTGATTTATAACAATACAACAATATATTCAAATATTACCATAATTGATTAAATCAACTATTACCATAATTTATCAAATATTACCGCAATTTATCAAATAATACCACAATATATTCAAATATTACCATAATTGACAAAATCAACTATTACCGCAATTTATCAAATATTACCGCAAATTATCAAATATTACCACGATACCAGACAATTATAGACAAGACCAAAAAATGACTACATATTTATTACAAAATTATTTTTACATAATCCAAAACTGAGGGAAGTTGCGTGCCCTATCTCAACCACCCCACGCCGCCCGGCACCAACACTGGTGCTCTCATCCCCTGATGCTGCACATCCTGCAATTAACATGTATTTGTTAAAAAAATAGTTTATATTTATAATTGACAATTACTGCAATTTATCAAATATTACCGCAAATTATCAAATATTACCACGATACCAGACAATTATAGACAAGACCAAAAAATGACCACATATTTATTACAAAATTATTTTTACATAATCCAAAACTGAGGGAAGTTGTGTGCCCTATCTCAACCACCCCACGCCGCCCGGCACCAACACTGGTGCTCTCATCCCCTGATGCTGCACATCCTGCAATTAACATGTATTTGTTAAAAAAATAGTTTATATTTATAATTGAGAGTCTAAGCGTTGAAAAATCATAAGTTAGCGTGTTTCGGATTTGAAATATATTTGGATTCGATCGGATCGTCATCCGATAATTTATACTTATAATTATTTTGTATTTTGGACTTGCGAGCGAGTTCTAATTAGAAATTTTAACAATTTACGCTCCGATTGACCCATTTATAGTCTAAGTGTTGAAAAATCATAAGTTAGCGTATTTCAGATTTGAAATATATTTGGATTCGATCGGATCGTTATCGGATCGGCATCCGATAATTTGTGCTTAGAATTATTTCGTATTTCGGACTTGCGAGTGAGTTCTAATTGGATATTTTGACAATTTACGCTCTGATTGACCCATTTATAGTCTAAGCGTTGAAAAATCATAAGTTAGCGTGTTTCGGATTTGAAATTGCTTTGGATTCGATCGGATCGTCATCGGATCGGCATCCGATAATTTGTACTCGGAATTATTTTATATTTTAGACTTGTGAGCGAGTTCTAATTGGAAATTTTAACAATTTACGCTCTGATTTACCGATTTAGACTCTAAGCGTTGAAAAATCATAAGTTAGTGTGTTTCGGATTTAAAATAGGTTTGGATTCGATCGAATCATCATCGGATCGGCATCCGATAATTCGTACTTGGAATTTTTCCACATTTCGGACTTGCGAGCGAGTTCTAATTAGATATTTTAACAATTAACGCTCCGATTGACCCATTTAGAGTCTAAACATTGAAAAATCATATGTTAGTGTGTTTCAGATTTGAAATAGGTTTGGATTCGATCGGATCGGCATCCGATAATTTGTACTTAGAATTTTTTCCATATTTTGGACTTGCGAGTGAGTTCTAATTTGATATTTTAACAATTTACGCTCTGATTGACCGATTTAGAGTCTAAGCGTTGAAAAATCATAAGTTAGCGTGTTTCGGATTTGAAATAGGTTTGGATTTGATTGGCTCGGCATCCGACAATTCGTACTTGGAATTTTTCTGTATTTCTGACTTGCGAGCGAGTTCTAATTGGATATTTTAATAATTTACGCTCCAATTGACCGATTTAGTGTATAAGCCTTGAAAAATCATAAGTTAGCTTGTTTCGGATTTGAAATATGTTTGGATTCGATCGGATCGTCATCGGATCGGTATCCGATAATTCATACTTGGAATTTTTCCGTATTACGGACTTGCAAGCGAGTTCTAATTGGATATTTTAACAATTTACGCTCCGATTGACCCATTTAGAGTCTAAGCGTTGAAAAATCATAAGTTAGCATGTTTCGGATTTGAAATAGGTTTGGATTCGATCGGATCATCATCGGATCGGCATCCGATAATTTGTACTTGGAATTTTTCCATATTTCGGACTTGCGAGCGAGTTCTAATTGGATATTTTAATAATTTACGCTCCGATTGACCGATTTAGAGTCTAAGCGTTGAAAAATCATAAGTTAGCGTGTTTCAGATTTAAAATAGGTTTGGATTCGATCGGATCGGCATCCGACAATTCGTACTTAGAATTTTTCCGTATTTCGGACTTGCGAGCGAGTTCTAATTGGATAATTTAATAATTTATGCTCCGATTGATCGATTTAAAGTCTAAGCGTTGAAAAATCATAAGTTAGCGTGTTTTAGATTTGAAATAGATTTGGATTCGATCGGATCGGCATCCGACAATTCGTACTTGGAATTGTTTCATATTTTGGACTTGCGAGTGAGTTCTAATTGGAAATTTTAACAATTTACGCTCCGATTGACCGATTTAGAGTCTAAGCGTTAAAAAATCATAAGTTAGCGTGTTTCGGATTTGAAATAGGTTTGGATTCGATCGGATCGTTATCGGATCGGTATCTGATAAATCATACTTAAAATTTTTCCGTATTTCGGACTTGCGAGGAAGTTCTAATTGGATATTTTAACAATTTACGCTCCGATTGACCCATTTAGAGTCTAAGCGTTGAAAAATCATAAGTTAACGTGTTTCAGATTTGAAATAGGTTTGGATTCGATCGGATCGTCATCGGATCGGCATCCGATAATTCGTACTTGGAATTTTTCCGTATTTCGTACTTGCGAGCGAGTTCTAATTGGATATTTTAATAATTTACGCTCCGATTGACCGATTTAGAGTCTAAGCGTTGAAAAATCATAAGTTAGCGTGTTTCAGATTTGAAATAGGTTTGGATTCGATCGGATCGGCATCCAACAATTCGTACTTGGAATTTGAAATACGTTTGGATTCGATCGGATCAGCATCCGACAATTCGTACTTGGAATTTTTCCGTATTTCGGACTTGCGAGCGAGTTATAATTGGAAATTTTAACAATTTACGCTCCGATTGATCGATTTAGAGTCTAAGCGTTGAAAAATCTTAAGTTAGCATATTTCGGATTTGAAATAGGTTTGGATTCGATCGGATCGTCATCGGATCGGTATCCGATAATTCGTACTTAGAATTTTTCCGTATTTTGGACTTGCGAGCGAGTTCTAATTGGATATTTTTACAATTTACGCTCCGATTGACCAATTTAGAGTCTAAGCGTTGAAAAATCATAAGTTAGTGTCTTTCGGATTTGAAATAGGTTTGGATTCGATCGGATCGGCATCCGACAATTCGTACTTGGAATTTTTCCGTATTTCGGACTTGCGAGTCCATTCTAATTGGATATTTTAACAATTTACGCTCCGATTGACCGATTTAGAGTATAAGCGTTGAAAAATTATAAGTTAGCGTGTTTCGGATTTGAAATAGGTTTGGATTCAATCGGATCGTCATCGGATCGGTATCCGATAATTCGTACTTGGCATATATACCTAACTCTCTATGGCATTCTCCCTATAATAAATTCTCTACATAACATTGTCCCTACAACATTCTCTACAATATTCTGAATAATGTTTCCTCTCTACTATATTTTCTATAATATATTCTCTATATAATG
This sequence comes from Chamaelirium japonicum, assembly GCA_947650365.1. Taxonomy (NCBI): domain Eukaryota; kingdom Viridiplantae; phylum Streptophyta; class Magnoliopsida; order Liliales; family Melanthiaceae; genus Chamaelirium; species Chamaelirium japonicum. Next base: position 72,104,237 of record OX393553.1, on the reverse strand, counting down.
CTCTCAACTATATTCTTACTACATATATACACTCTACACTCCCCAATACATCTTTCTACTACATTCTCTTTGTATAATCGTAAGAAGTACCGATTGCATGAGTGAATTTTAAATAATTTGCACTTACAAAGCTTCAGTCAAAGTTTACCTGTATGCCAGCATGACTGCAGAGATAGAAATCGAACTCCGTTGGGTGGCATAATGTTGTGTCCACGACGGTTCCTGATCGAGCACAACTAACAATCAAATTACCTGCTCTACTCTAAAGATATAAAATCCATCCATTCCATTGCAGTACAATACCTACCCGGCAATATATTTCCACTTTGATCAGTTGAATCACGGTTTCCAACGAGGCACACGCCTAGCATGATTAAAAAATAAAATTTAATCATTTAAAATAAAAACAGAGGCTACATCATTACCTAACTCTAAACCTAAACCCTAAACCTGAACAGTAAACCTAACCCTAACCCTAATCCTAAACCTAAACCCTAAACATAACCCTAACCTAAACCTAACCCTAACCCTAATCCTAAACCTAAACCTAAACCTAAACTCTAAACCCTAAACCTAAACCTAAACCTAAACCTAAACCTAAACCTAAACCTAAAATAGTTAAATATTAAACATTTTTTTAAAACTCCCCAATATTCCTCTACCATTTTCAAAATACACAAAAAAATAAAGTTTTATTTTTTAAAAACATGAGCTGCACCATAAAGTGGTTGCCTACGTATCTTTTTCAGGATCAAGCCTTTGTAGTTCTTAAAACAAGATTCTCTGCCAGAATATAATTATGCATAACGATATTTATCTCTCGATTTGAACCTATCATTGGTGTAAGTATCTCAGAATTCCATCAAAATTCAAATAGTCGCATCTTTGAACCAGTTATCCCTATTTGATAGTATCAAAAATATTACATACATAACCATGACCATGTCAACAATTCATATTTACACATCTCGTTTAGCACTGTCAATGACCCTGTGTTTATCCTGGTTTCATGAACGCTCCGTGAGAGAATTCCAAACTTTCATGAAAGACAGCACCACCTCTATGTTCATATTGGTAAAGTTCTTCCTGTTATCCTATTATATTTATAAACACTTGTATATATTTAAGATTGAACATTATTAACAGTTTAAAAGATCAACCTTCAAATTCTGTAACAGCCAGCTCTATTCATCCTAGATGGGGTGCTCAAAGTAAATTAGTGTTGAAAACCATCCGATCGAATCCAAACCAAATTCATAGTCCGAATGTCGAAAACTTATGATTTACAAACACTTATACTCTAAATTAGTCATTCGGGAGGCAAAATCTTTATATATCTACTAAATATTTGTTCGTAAGTCCGAAATATAAAAAATCATACAAATACGAATTATCAGATGCGATCCGATAACGATATGATCGAATCTAAATCAAGTTCAAATACCGAAAGATGAAAACTTATAATTTATAAACACTTAGACTCTAAATTAGTCAATTAGAGGGAAAATTTTTAAAATATTTACTAAATACTTGTTCGCAAGTTCAAAATATAAAAAACCATATAAGTACGAATTATCGGATACAATCTGATAACGATCCGATCGAATCCAAACCAAGTTCATAATATGAAAGTCAAAAACTTATGATTTGCAAATACTTTGACTCTAAATTAGTCAATTGAAGGATAAAATCTTAAAATATCTACTAAATACTTGTTCGCAAGTCCGAAATAAAAAAAATTCATGTAAGTACGAATTGTTGAATGCAATCGATTCGATCAAATTCAAAACAAGTTTATAATCCGAAAACCAAAAACTTATAAATTGTAAATATTTTGACTCTAAGTTTATCAATCAGAGGGCAAAATTTAAAATATCTACTAAATTCTTGTTCGCAAGACCGAAATATGAAAAACTATACAAGCACGAATTATCGGATGTGATCCTCCATCAGAGGGTAAAACTTAAGGGTTTTTAACACTTAATCTATGAATTTGTCCATCAAAGGATGAAATTATAAATTAGCTATTAAAAGTTCTAAAAACAGGCATGGGCAATTCGCTAGGGGCCAAATTGACTTGTCGATTCTGATGGCATACAAATCATAGTAAATGTTTAAAAATTAGAGTAAAACTTAAGATTTTTGACTTAGACTTCGAATTTGTCCATCGGAAGGCAAAATCATAAAATAGCTACTAAAAGTCCTGAAAACCAGCACGGGCATCTCGTTTGATGCATAAGTAACTTATTGAAACCGACGGTACACTTACGACATAGATGTCAAAAATATTTTAATTATTTAACGAATTTAATATTTTTAACATCTTTTTATATTAATTATAGATGTCAATCATTTATATTGGGGTGGCAATGGGTCGGGTTCATGTCGTGTCTAGTTTCGGGTTGTGTCCAAAACCCCTAGACTTAGACCCGACCCGTTTAGCTAATCATGTCTAAATCCTAAACCCATACCCGACCCGCTTATAAATGGGTAGACCCGTTTACCACAACGGGTCTATTCAGTTGACCTGATCCGACCCAATCCGACTCAACCCGAACTGACCCAATAGACCCCCTGATATTATATATTACAGTATCGGATTACAGGTAGACCCGACCCGACCCGACATGACTTGTTGAATTTTAAACGAGTCTTCCCGGGTCTGTGTCCAGACCATAAACCCGGACCCGACTCGTTTATTAAACAGATCTATCATGTCGACCCGTTTACGACCTAAGCCCATTTAATCCTAACCCAGACCCGCTAACTTCGTGTCGGGTCTGTCGTGTCGGGTCCAAAATTGTCAACCCTATATTTATATGTTGTTAATTGAAAGAGGTGCGGCGTCAAGGGGATGAGAACACTGGTGCGAGACGGCGACATGAGGGGTTGTTGAAAGCACGCAGCTAGGACACTTTTCATTGTGTAAAAATATTTTTATAATATATTTTGGAAAAATATTATTATTGTGTATTATTATTTGTGATTATCTGTTGTTTTGTATTGTGGTAATATATAATGACTGAAAAACAACTAGATTTTGGTATAATTTTTTTAAAAAATTAAATTTTTATTACCAACGGACTTAATAATTATTGTCGGGAAAAATAAATTTATTAAATATTATATAAATAACTATTACTGACGGCAACTAATAACTATCGGTAATATATATATATATATATATATATATATATATATATATATATATATATATATATATATATATATATATATATATATATATATATATATATATATATATATATATATTTATTACCGACGATATTTATTAAACCGTCGGTAATTATTATATATGTATCGACGGTCGTCAGATCTCCATCAGTATATATGTATTTTATATCGATATGTATTATGCTTCTGTCGGTAATAATAATATATATACCGACGGATTAATTGTCTTTCGTCGGGCATAATATTTATTAATTTTTATAAGTATTCTTATATTACCGATAAAATATAATTGTTCATCGGTATTAATATTTATTACTGACGAAAACATTAAATAGTCGATGTTTGCTTTCCCGACGCCATTTTTTCGACGGTCAACGACATAAATTTTATCTGTCGCCGTTAATCTATACTAACAAATATTTCTTTTTACCGATGAAATATGTCCGTCGATAAAAATAGTTTTTTTATAGTGAAACCTTTGTCGAAAGTCGTTGGAATGTGGTCAGAAGTTTACTTTATCTATTGTTTCGTTGGAGTACGCCCTTGTTTGGAACACAACTAAACAAATGAGATTGCATTGGAACTGTATATGTTTTACAAAAGAATAAATGACTATATATGTTATGGACATTTTTATCACAACTTAACAAAATATAAACGTGTGATTGGTTCCACACATGGCGAAGGTCATAAAAGCAACGTTTTTAGGCACTATACTTGGTTTGAGCAATTCAACAAAGATGGTGGTCATTTAGAAAAAAAAAACCTTATTTTTAACTCCATTTTAATTAATACATAGTCATTTTTTTAAGGAACAAAAAAGAAGAGAGTAATGCAATTTGAACGAACCGAAGAATCACCCGACGAGATGACTACATGTGAAGTGTGAAGTGGAGCGCTGGCATCTCTAATTGGTTGGACTGTGGGTCTTGGGAAGAACCCTAGGGAGATGCCACATGCATGGGCGATGGCTAATGTAACAACCATTTTTTTTTACTATTATTTTACTGTGGCGGGTTTGTCGAAGTCAGCGAGGTTCGCGCGCCGGCGCGTCTCGACGTGAGTCGAAGTTGAGTCAGGCGCGGTGCAAGCAAAATCAGAGGGAAAAAAAAAAAGAATGAATGAAAGAAGAGAAAAAAAAAATCTAATAAAACCTAAACCCTTACCCGAACCCGACCCCAACCCAAACCCGAACCCCAAACCCCGACCCGTCCCCTCTCATCTCGCACCTCTCTCTCTCTTCCTCTCTTCTCCCCCATCTCCCCGATCTCTCACTCTCTCTCCGATCTCTCTCCCACTCTCCCCCAAACCCGATCCGACCCGGCCCCCCTAGACCCTAAGCCACCGCCCCCTACGAGCCGTCGCCTTCCTTGATCCTGAGCCCGGCAGCCGCCCATCGCCTCCCCTTTTTTACCTCACCACCGGCCGTCACCCCCTCCATCCCATCATGCCGGCCGCCGCCGTCCTCCTTGACCCTAAGCCCGCCCCTAGGCCCCCTACCAGCAGCCGCCCCTAGACCCTAAGTCGGCTGCCCCCCTTTCTTGACCCCTACCCCACCGGTGGCCGCCCCTCCCCTCCCTTTAAAGCCCCTACCCCACGTCCCCTTTCCCCCCTTCCTCAGTCCGAACCCCTCACCCCTATCCGATCCCCTTCTTCCTCTTCTCCGATTTCTCCCTCTCTCTTTCCCGTCCGATCTCTCTCTCCTCTCCCTCTTGCTGTGTGTGTGGCGCGATAGCCGGAGCGTTGCCGGCTAGAGGAGGAGCCGCAGTCGATGACCCCCTGCACCAGGTCGGCCACCTCCCCTCCTTTCCCCTGTTTTTTTCTCTCTTTTGTACCGTTGAAACCAGCCAACGAGCCGACTCATTGCATGCCACCCCTCCTTCTCACCTTGTTGCGATGGTTGCCGACGGCCTCGTTGTCGGCAGCCATGCAACAGGTAGCACTCGACCCAGCCCGACCAGGCCCCATGGGCTGATAGCCACCTACCGCTTTGACCCCCGTGTTTCCCCCGTTGTGGTGGCCGACGTCGGCTTTGACGTGACTGGCAGACGGTAGAAGCCCCCCTCTTTGCCCTGTTTATCTTATCATAGCCACGGCCGCCGGCCACATGGCCGACGGTTATGCAACCAATGCCGACGAACCCTGCCTTTTCTTCTTTCTCTGTGCGAATCCGACCATCCCCTGTAACCTTAGATTTGACATGGCCATAGCCGTCGGCCAGGTGACCGGTGGTTGTGCAACCAAAGGTGGCCGCCGGCTATGCAATCGGCCTAGAGCCGACGTAGGGCAACCCTTGTTCCGGCATAGCCTAGCGCACACTGTTGAACCGTACTCGAGCTGGGCGGAAATCCGGCAATTGGATAGCTGGCAACGCCAAGTTGTGGCTTGGCACACCAACCCCGACCTCCCCACGATGACGATCAAGCCCTTTGGGCCCACACTTGTGGTTAGTGTTATGTTTTTAAATTGTTATACCGCAAGTGCACGGTGTCTATCTGATGGACAGTGGTAAATACGGGTCGATCACACAGAGACTTGATTGAAAACTAATTAAAGAAAAATTAAAGCTAATTAATTTTATATTTTAGTTTAATATGATGATTGATTTTTGTGAAATTATTTTGTAAAGAGAAATACGGAAGGTAAAACTAACAGTTAATTAAGATTGAGGTTGAAATCTATATGGAGGGATATTCTAAGCTCTAGAATCCGCACATGTAGCAACCTAAACCGTATTTTTATATGATTTCCACGATACTCACGGAGATTCGAAGTCAATCTATCCCCGCGGAAGGTATTCAATAAGAAACACAATTATGATAAACTAATATAGCGATCTTTCTCGCTTCATAGGAATAAGATGAAGTAATCCTCCGTAAAATTCGTAGTGATAACAAAAGCCAAGACTCTGTAATAATTTCCCGTAAAACTTTCCGTAATAACGAAGAATAAAACTATAAAATCGACTTCTGTAAAACCCTGATAATACAGAGAATAAATCGGATTTACTGCATGCAATTCCAATCAAGCTTTGATGAGATAAATAAGATCACATTATTTTATTGAACGAACAAAAATATGGAAATAGCACATAAAAATAGAGTTTAGATCTGACTACAGGGCTTCATCTAGGTCTTAGAATATGGTGGTTAGCCTCGCATGGTCATGCGAGCGTTGATGACGGATGCTTCTTTGAAGATGACAAATCCGGCGATGATGTCGGTGTGCAGCTTCGTGATGATGAAGAGTCGCTCGGAGATGGTTGCGTGACCGGCGAAGATGGTAGAAGCCTCAATGGTGATGAAGATGGTGATGATGGCTCTGGTTCGGTCGTCTAAAGCTATCTCCCAGGTTCATTGGTACTCCGCTGCCCTCCTTTTGTTTTCCCGAGCCCTCCCTTATATAGGAGATAGAGAACATCCGAGTGGGTGGAGAGAGAGTCGGGTAAGATCGAAAAAAAAGGAAAGAGAAAGAAAGACGTTCGGTTGGTTTTTAGAGAGAGAACCGGAGGGCTGCGTGCATGACCCGGACGGCTTCGGGATAGAGAGAAGATAGGGGTGCGATCGGATCGGTTTTAGATAGAGAGGGAGAGAAGATCGTAGAGAGAGAGGAAGTAGCGAACGGGAGAGCGCTGGGTGTATCGGTGAACATGCATGCATGCATGGAATGGATTGGCAATCGGACGGCTACAATCGCTTTGGGTTTATGGCTTCAGGTGATGGCTGTGATCAAACGAGGTAGAGACGACTACAGATATTTAAGGTGGCCGCATGCATGCATGTAGAGGGAAGCTAGAGACGGTTGCGATGTGATCGAACGGCTAAGTTAAGAGAGAGCTGGGTGTATTAAGATGGGTTTGCAAAGGATGGCTGTTGATGAGGTTAAGGAATGGATCGGACAGATATAGATGATGCATGGGTTCCCATCGATGGGATGAGTGTGATTTGGTGAGATGGTGGTTGGCTTATGTGCATGCATGAGTTGTACGGGTTCAGTGAAATGCTAGGCTTGGTATACATGGTTATGTTCATGTATGGGTTGGTGCGGTGTTGGACTCCTGATATGAAAACCGGGTTGTGATCGAGTCGGGTATGGGTATGGATGGATCTCGGTTTGTTCGAGGGAGTTGCTAAAGAGACATTTAGGTTGGATGAGCTGGATTTGAACAAGGCAAAGAATTAAGATGGAGAAAGAGAAAAGAAAGAGACGAAAGAAATAGAGGAGAGAGAAAAGGTGGCAGGTCCGAGTTGCACCATTCAAACCATCTAAGCTCGTCCGCATACATTCTTCCATTTCCATGCGTGTAGTACTCCTCTAGTTTGAGCCAAGCGTCTATCGACTTGCCATGAGACCATCCATTACTTCAGTATGATGCCCTTTATTTTACTGCATCTAGTACCGGATCAACTCCCTGAAAATCACATATGAAATGGCGTTCATAAGATTCCAATGCGCGATTATCGATAAAAAGATAATTTGGATTATTAGACAGTATAACTATCATGTATGATGTGTATGAGAGCGAACCAATATATCATTGTGTTCGTATGAAAGCCTACTTTGCAGTGGTGCAAAGATAATCATGCAGTTTACGTGTAGTATGAAAGTTTTACGTAGCAAACTGACGATATATGCTCGAGAATAATAGGATAATTAGCACGAATTGGCCTCTCAACAGTTAGCGGGCCGATCTCCTCGGGTCACGCTCGTATCAAGTTGATGAAACCGATGCGGGCCAAACCACCTAGCATAGCCATTTGCGCACGAGACCGACCCGTTAGCGGCAACGAGGTGCTACTTAGCAACCTAGGATGGTCACTAGTGTGATTCCCGTGCAAACACGTCCTTTGGCAAATCAAGCCAGACTGTGATCGGCTTTGCCGATTTCGTCATCGACCGACACGGTCACGACCATTTAGCTGAATCATTGCTATTAGAACTTAGTGGGATACTTGGCGTCAGCAACGTTAACTAACCAACGATGCCTTTTGGCGCACCGTTTTGCATGCCAGTAGACCGGCGTCCGATGGCGCTTAATTCTCGGCTCGGCCAATCAGGGCCTAAGCCAGTGATATTTTAGTAACACTTAATGACCATAGGCCGCTGGTATACTTGGCAGTTAGTGGGTGCGCGGACCAAGTCGGGGACAGATCGCAGAGGACGCCTAGCAGCATCAGCCCAAGCACACTTTTCAGGTGACACTGCATGCTGTTTAGATAATTAATTATGTTGTTATAGAAATTAAGGGTAGGTGTCCATAACGCTGTATGCGGGTCCCAACGGACATCGTCGTATATGATTGAGTGGACCCCGCCTTGCATGCGGAGTCGCGAATCCGGCAACGCATGCTTAATAATATAATTAAATAATAAATTTTCTGATTGCTTGGACACCGTAAGTAGAAATTCCCTTAAGATTGGAAATTAATAATTAAATAATAATTATCGGGCTCACTCTCCTGGATGGAGTGTGGAGACCCAGGCACACGGGAACACGGGCCAGAGTAAATTTAATAGTTATCGTGATGCATGGGTTGTGAGCGCGGTGTGAAGTCCAGGGTAAAACATCGAAATCACTTTATTATTATAATTGTGTGATATTCTATCCTGTAGAAAAATTCAAACCCCGTGCGCGCAAGGGTTGTGAACCACCCTGCGCACACAGCCGAAGATCAGTAGGCTAGGGGGTCACAGGCAGGGATTGTGGTAAAGCCAATAGATGGTGCCCTCGAAGAGGGATTGGCCTAGCAATCCTGTCCCGGGATAGTTGAAGCCCCCAAGGAAAGCAAGTTGGGCAGTAGAGCTCCACTGTGAAAGACGGAAAACCCCTTATGATCATATGGGTGACTTTGTGCATAGTATCGGAGTATGCGCGGCGAGAGAGTTGGCCCTCTACATCAAAATAAAATGCCCTATATTAATGCCCGACCGGGGACAGGATGAACAAAATATACGGGGTTCACATTGAGTGTGTTTAATTTTATTAATTTTAAAATAGTATTCTCGATAACCTAGTGACAGTAGAGATTGCATACGAATGTAGACATTGCATGGACACCTAGGGCGTGATTGAGAATGTAGTCGGACAATTAGGATAATCAATAAACTGTTTATAAAATGATGGCGTTATTAATTACCTAGACAGTTAGCTTGTCACTAGTCATTTATTTGGTTAATCTCCCAATTCATTTTGGGGGCTACTCATTCCCACGAGTAGGCTCTTCTGCAGATTCAGAGACTCAGGGGTAGCTGCAACACGAGGCCAGCGGTGGAGTTAGGACGGTGGCAGAGTTTAGATTTCAGTATGTCGTGTAGCAGTACTGTTTCTTTCTGGCATTGTAATTGTACTAGATATGGCTTGGTGTATATTATTAGTGGCAATGATACAGTTGTGTTCTCTTTGGGTAGGCCGCTCCTCAAGGCCCCAAGCCTAGGATAGCTCACAATAAAATATAAATCTTAAAGTGACCTAATTGACTAGCTCATTAGATAGGATATGTGAACCAGTGCCCGAATGCTAGAGAGCAGGCGAGGCTACTCGACTCGCCGTCAGAGGCTTGAGCCTCGTGCTTCCTTAAGAGGCACTTATGTCAGCATGTGGGGCACCAACAGACCGCACATGCTGAGAGGATAACCCGGTTGAGGGTTGAGCGTGATCATCTCTCTGTCGATAAAACTGTATATCTATACTTTCTTTTTATTATATATATATATATATATATATATATATATATATATATATATATATATATATATATATATATATATATATAGGGGTTTGCTAAAATGCGGCATGCGGTGCGTGTGGCATCGCACCGCAGCCGTCTGATACAAGCACCGCGTGCATGCGATGCACGCAGCAGTGCATCAGACGGCTGCGGTGCGATGCCGCACGCACCGCATGCCGCATTTTAGCATACCCCTATATATATATATTTATATTTATATTTATAAAAACTAATATTCAAAATATTCCTTGAGAGAGTAGAAGCCATGTGAGAAACCCTAATTGGAGTAGACAGTTGACCAAACCCTAAAACCCTTGGTTTTTCTCAATTCATACCCCAGAGATCAGTTCTAGATTTCTGGGGCGTGACAACTGGTATCAGAGCCTAGGGATATGTGTTAGGATTGATGTGTTCTGAGCTTGTAAAACTTTAAGTTTTGGTCTAATAAAGATTGATAGTTATTATATGAGATGCATATAGGTACGTAACATAGTTACGTGTTCTTTGAAGGAACAGAGAGCCATGGTTATATGGTAATCCACTGAGTTGAAGACTGAGTGGATTGGTCCCATATAATCTAAATCAGTTCACAGCTATGATCAGGTTGGTCGCCTCATCATGATAAGCTGTTGGCGATGATAGTTCATGGGAAGTCTTCACCATGGTCATCACCAGGCACAGTGTCTGTAGCTGAACGGAACTAGCACGGTGTACAGATCAGTGAGCAGACACTGGTACACTAAGCCGTGTTTCTGCTTAGGGTAAAATAGTCCTAAACCCTAAGGAACCATGTCTGATGGACTAACCAGTTGAGTAGTGCTTTGGCGCACCAATGTGTGAGGATCCGTATGCAGTGATCCAAAACCACGGTGTACTGGGTTACCCGACTGGCGTTGCATTAGCATGTCACTCCTGCAGGCCATTCACACCCCTGAAGGGAGGTGCGTTCCTTGGTGTGACTTACACTGTACCAAACCCAGACCTGGTGGTCATCAGTTTGACTGTTGACCGGGTTCGATTACTCGACGGGGTAATCAGAGGTGCGATGTATAGGTCAACTTGGAAGGAACCAAGTCATATGATCATTCGAGTCTGACGGTAGTCTCCACCGCTCGAAGTGAATTATGGCATCAAATGGAGGGACAACGTGTTTACCACTACTAAGCGGAGAGCAGGGGTATGATGGAGAACATAGTAAGTCCGGGTGAATTGGAGTGCAGCCTGCGTCGCACTTTGGGTGGCTATGCAGGTTAACTCGAGCTCAGAGGATCAATCGTACACTCGGGTAGTGTGTCGATCGAGCTTGAGTTGGAAGCCATGAACCCCGGCCCCTGATGGTTCCACCTTATCAACATTATGTACGGTTCTTGAACCGTCTCCTCGGAACACCATAAGCATTATGAGAAAGAAAGAAGTATACGCTCCGTGTGTGCTTGGCACTAGAGCACGGTAGATGCGTAACTACATGCGAGTACTAAGGGATAAGCCCGAGACTAGTACAGAGGCGCAGGTAGTAATCCCTAGCCATAAGTGAACTTCGCTGCATTAGTGCGATGCACCGGGGTATGTTGCGAGTTGACTAGTTGACTTTGCTAGAGGTATCCTCTGGTGACCTCAGTTAATAGTAAGGTAACTAGTAAAGATCACTTAAGTAGTGGTCGCTAGGTCTCGCACACTAGAAATGGTCAAATTAAGGCGTCAGGGCATTTTGGTAAAACCTCACTCTGCCGGACCTCACTTATGGCCGACCCTAGAAGTGGGAGACCATGCTAGGGCCGGCCCTATGTTGTAGGGATGAGAATCCCTCATCTATAGGGCCAGCCATATAGATAGGGATAGGGCTTTGAATTGGTCAAAACAAATCCTAAAAAGTGGAAAAATGGATAAATACAAGGAGAGATAAAAGGGTGATAATGGAGACATAATTGTGGGAGGTTATTATCCCCTTGGATCCTTATCCAAGGGGGTAGGCCGGCCCTATATAAGGGACCCTATGGGGCCGGCCATATGGTTGCAAAAAACCAAACCCCCTTCCTCTCTCATCTCTCTAGTTCTCTCCCTAATCTCTCTCTACTTTCCCGCTTGCAACTTCATCTTCCTCGCGTGGAGTTTCGTAGAAGGAGAAGGGTCATTCTTCGGAGGCACTCAGAGATCCGAGAGCGACGTTCCATGCATCGTGTAAGATCAGGTGAACAAGAAGGCATCATCTCCATTCATACCATCGGCTTCTTTGCGAACGATCTTCCGTCTCCATCGACAAAGAAGACAATTCTCCGCGGTTAAAAGATCCGTACGAAGGTATGAATAATCTAACATGTAGATCTAGCGAGCATTATGATTTGCATGCATGTTAGATAATCATTACGCTAGATTACTGTTAGGGTGTTCGATTCACGTGCATACACATGCACACACATATAGATTAGTTTCAATAAAAGTTTAAATCGTGTAATGTGCACCATGAACGGTCTTTCGACCGCCAAATCGTTTCCGCTGCGAGCCTCTACCATGGATTTATTTCCAACAATTGGTATCAGAGCCGCATTAGTGGTGTGCATTTCATGATTTTTTATGAAACCATCATGTATACGCATGATGAACGCGTGAGATCATCGGAGTTCTTACGCTTAGATCATGCATATGTATATATTGTGCTTGTTCTATGAATCGTTCTTGCAGGGCGCCGCTATAAAATCTAGATATATGTTTATGCTTGCTACCGGGGGTCGGACCCCGAGTTAGCCATTGTCTGGATTTGCTCTCTATGTGTGTGGATATGTAATAGAGCCGTAGATTGGGCGAGCGATAGGGGTTGACCATCCTCGGTTCCCATTGCCTTTTTTCCTAGGCGTATTTTCTTTTATTTCTAGGAAATTGTATACGAGCGAGCACTTGCTCGAAGCGTATTAGACTTTTTCGGTTACAGATCGAGAAGAAAGATGTGCCAAAGAAATCCACCATTGGAAGCGTAAGCGAAACCCTGGAGGATGAAGACGATCCGGCAAAGTGTTCACGAGCGTGACGAATGAGCCGGACCAATAGGGATGGCAACGGTGCGGTTTCGGTGCGGTTTTGGGCAAAACCGAAACCGCACCGCAACACTGAACCGCCACACCGAAACCGCACCGCACCGCTACGGTGTACCATATATAAAACCAAAACCGCACCATGCGGTGCGGTGCACCGCGGTTTTACATTATAATGGTCTAAACGGTGCGATTTTTTGCAGTTTTGGGTAAAATCGAAACCGCAAACCGAAACCGCACCGCACCGTGACGGTTTTATATTTTGGCAAAACAAAACCACACCATACGGTGCGGTTTTTCGTGGTTTGCGATTTTAAACCGCACCGTTGCCATCCCTACGGACCAAGGGACCTTGTGAAGAAAGCTAGAGGCCTGTGCTGTGTTAATTAGTTTCAGGGGTCAGACCCTGAACTTAATTCAGTTTTTATGGTTGCTTTCTTTATTAGTTTTTTATGTTTCATATCGAACCCCGATGAGATAATATGATTATCAGTTTTCAGATGGATGTTTTTTCCCTCTGGTCCAAGCGACTGTTTGAGGATAGGATCCCGCTAGATGACGCCTATTATTTAGTTGATTTTTGATGTTAGTGGGATCCCATCACATATGGTTATGCCACCATTAGGTCAACACCCGACTAGTCGGGTGTGCCTATTTGGCCAGAATCGAAACCTAAGATGAGATGGAGATCCATTGAACTTTAATTGTCAAATTTATAAGCGAGGCGCCATGACTAGTGGGAGTCCTTTCCAGTGTGTCTGACTTTAGGCTAAGCTCCAGAGCATTAGTGTGATAACTAATTTTGCAGAGCATCGATATTCTCGGAATATATAATGTGACCCTTGAATGGAGAAATCCACTTGAGGCAGGGACTATGATATTCTGAGAATGATTAATGCTAGGTGAAGGGCTTGAAGAACTAGTGGGAGCATGGTGTGACCAGGGTCTAGTATATAGGAGGTTGCTATCTTTGTATTTGTATAAATTCATACTCGCAAAATAACCCTCATATATAATAAGAGATGCAAGAGAGGACTCTTTGAGATCCCCTGGCCTCCACGTCAATCCCTTCGTGTTAGGGTGGAAAGGCGTAACTCAACATCCCCTAGGATGGGGGTTGTGTCATTCCATACCAAATCACTTAGTGATCTCTCTTAAGATATGGTAATTACGGGGTGAGGAGAGAAAGGCTTTTCATCCCACCCTAGTGGGGGCCGCATGAACTCCCGTGTCGTAATTACCTAGGCTCGTGGGTAAGCATCCAAAGTACACGTGAGGCATTCGTTGCTCAGACAATGGGGATCATGTGGTACTAGCCAAAAGATAATCATGGTCCATCAAAGCCCTTAGTTGGTAGATTTGGATAGGGTCAAGGAAAGGCCCGTGTAAGCGGATTGACGTTGTATGATGCTTCCTAGGGCAGGTACAGTCGATTCCGAGATCTTACATATATGGTTAATTAATCCATGAAAATGGCTTCGCTTGAGGGTAGCGTTGACATATGGATATAATTAGCTTGTTTTAAAAAATCCAAAAAATAAGTTTTCATGTATTCTCATTATTCAATCTTTTATTTTTAGATGACCAAGTTAGACCCCCTGTCCGCTATCCTAAATGACCACAAACTTACCGGTCCCAACTATGAGAACTGAAAACACAACCTGTACCTGGTCTTAAGGATTGGTAAACATATGACAACCCTGAATGACCCTGAGACAGATTTGCCAGGACCCGATGCCACAGAGGCACAGTTAAAGGCATTCACTGACTGGAAGGAATCCAATGAAATATATAAATGCTATATAATAGCATCCTTGCAAACAACTCTGCAGAAGTAAGTCGAGGAGATGCCCGATGCTTCTGACATGATGTTGTATCTGAAGGAAATATTTGAAGGTCACAATCGTATTACGCGATACCTTACCATCAAGAAACTCGTCAGCACTAAGATGTCTAATGGGATGCTAGTTTGGAAACACATGATGAAAATGTTTGGGTTCCAGAACGAACTAGCAACCATGGATATTGTGCTAGAAGGCGAGGTGATGACAGACATCTTCCTCTCGTCACTGTCTGGAGCCTTTGAAGGTTTTGTCACCAACTTTAATTTGAACAAGTTGGCTATAACAAATACAGAGCTTCTGGGAGCTATCCAGGCAGCTGAGGATGGCTTCAAGTAGAAGGGCGAAGCACTTCACGTGCAACGCAGATCCTTTAAAAAGTCTGGTAAACCTCAGGGCAAGAAACATAAGAAGAAACCTAAGTTAGAGCCTGTGCAGGACTCTGTTGGGACCTCTGGGTCTGGTGAATCAAAGAAATCGAGCACGAAGTGTTTCCGGTGTGGCCAAAAGGGTCATTGGAAGAAGGACTGCAAGAAACCTCAGAATGCTGGTGAAGGTAATCTACAACTCTTAGTTGTTGAATCATTTCTTTCGAGTAATAGTTCTTTTGCTAGTTGGATTATAGATTCAGGATCCACTAACCATGCCTGTAACTCTCTTCAAGAGTTTCGGGAAAGCAGAAGGTTGCTTGATGGAGAGGTGACCTTAAGTATAGGAATTGAGGCCGTGGCTGCTGCTGAAGCTATTGGAGATGTTAATCTTAGTTTTTTGAATAATAAAACTTTGACTCTTAGAGATGTTTTTTATGTACCGTCCTTGAGATGTAACTTGATTTCTGTTTCTTCTTTAGTTAATGAAGGTTATTCAGTTTATGTTGATGCTTCTGGTGTGTCGTTTAAGTTGAATGGAACTTTTATAATAAGAGGAATGGTTCAGAATTATCTCTATGTTGTCAGTCCTAAATTTGAAAAAGATAACAAAATAATTTCAGCATGTAATGTTAATTCATCTAAGCGTAAGAAACCTTCAGAGAATTTAACCCAATTGTGGCACTTATGACTTGGCCATATTGGCTTAGACAGGATCCACAGGATGGTGAAGGCCGGGCTTCTGGAAACAGATCCTACGGAGATCCTTCCCACCTGTGAATCCTGCCTGGAAGGCAAGATGACCAAGAGGGCCTTTAAAGGCAAAGGAGTAAGAGCTACTGAGGTATTGGAGTTAATCCATTCAGATGTATGTGGACCCATGAGCGTCAAGGCGATAGGAGGCCATGAGTACTTCATCACTTTTACTGATGATTACTCAAGATATGGCTATATTTACCTAATGCAACGAAAGTCAGAATCCTTTGACATGTTCAAAGAGTTCAGGGCTAAAGTAGAAAAGCAGACAGGCAAATATATAAAAACCCTTCGATCTGATCGAGGAGGTGAGTACCTATCTGATGAGTTCCTTGGGTATATATATGGTGGAGCATGGGATAACATCTCAGTTAACTGCTCCAGGTACCCCACAACAGAATAGAGTTTCTGAGAGAAGGAATCGAACCTTGTTGGACATGGTTCGTAGCATGATGAGTTACGCCAGTTTACTAATGACTTTTTGGGGATATGCCCTACAAATAGCAGTTTATATTCTGAACCACGTTCCGTCTAAGTCAGTACCTCAGACCCCTAGAGAGTTGTGGTCAAGGAACAAACCAAAACTACAGTATTTCAGAATATGGGGATGTCCTGCACATGTGCGGAAGGATAAGAGGGATAAGATGGAGCTAAAGTTCAAAGTATGTTTGTTTGTAGGGTATTCTAAGGAGACCAAAGGGGGTCTATTTTATAATCCTGAGAAAAAAAAGGTGATCGTTTCAATGAATGCCTATTTCCTATAACGGGATTATATTATGGACCACAAGCCTACTAGTAAGGTAGTTCTGGATGAGCTGCTGGGTACTAGTACAAATAGCGCATCCGAAAGCATAGTGGGAGCTGACATCACAGACACTAATATACCAAAAACTGTAGAACCTATTCATCTTGTAACACTACCACCACCTCGTCGCAGTGGGAGAAACATCAGATCTCCTGACAGATACTATAGAGAAACCTTATTGGTTGATCCAGAGGGCCAAGAGGATGACTCACTGAGCTACGATGAGGCAGTGGGAGCTTCTGATGGCTCTGACTGGCAAAAGGCTATGGAGGCAGAAATTGCATCAATGTCCCATAACGCTGTCTAGATTCTTATTACACCATCATCCAATATTAAACCTATTGGGTGTAAGTGAGTGTATAAAAAGAAAAGAGGATCTGATAGTACTATTGAGACTTATAAAGCTAGATTAGTTGCCAAGGGTTATACCCAGAGAGAAGGAATCGACTTTGACGAAACCTTCTCGCCGGTAGCTATGATAAAGTCTATTCGGATCCTCCTATCCATTGTAGCCCATTATGACTGGGAGATCTGGCAAATGGATGTCAAGACAGTATTCCTCAATGGGAATTTGGAAGAAGACATTTATATGATGCAGCCACCAGGTTTTGAGTCAGAGGGTCAGGAACATCTAGTTTGCAAGTTGCAGAAGTCCATTTATGGACTAAAGCAAGCATCTAGAAGTTGGAACATTCGTTTTGATCAGCCAATCCAGTTATATGGATTTACTCAAAACGAGAATGAACCATGTATATACAAGAGGAGTGATAAGACTACAGTGGTATATTTGATACTTTACGTAGATGATATTCTGCTCATTGGGAATGATGTTGGAACATTGTCAACGGTAAAAGTCTGGTTGTCAACACAGTTCGATATGAAAGACCTAGGTGAAACGAGTTATGTTTTGGGGATCAAGGTAACACGAGATCGTCAGAATAGGATTCTCTCGCTGTCACAGGCTGCGTATATAGATAAGCTTATGGCTAGGTTTGACATGCAAAACTCCAAGAAGGGTTTTGTGCCATTTAAACATGGCGTAAAACTGTCTAAGGATCAATGTCCTAAGACACCTGAGGAGAGAGCAGATATACAGAAGATACCTTATGCTTCAGCATTAGGTAGTCTAATGTATGTTATGCATTGTACAAGGCCAGATATCTGTTTCACAGTAGGCATGATGGGTCAATTTCAGTCGAATCCGGGTCCAGATCACTGGACAGCTGTGAAGTGCATACTCAAGTACCTTCATAGAACAAGGGATTATGAGTTGGTTTACACTGCACAGGAACTGACACCGATTGGATACACAGATTCTGACTTTATATCAAATTTAGAATCTAGAAAATCGACATCAGGTTTTGTATTTTTGTTAGGAGGAGCAGCGGTTAGTTGGTAGAGTGTGAAGCAGAAGTGCATCGCGGACTCTACCACAGAGGCTGAGTACGTTGTAGCGTGCGAAGCAGCCAAAGAAACGGTATGGCTCAAGAAATTCCTTACGGATTTGGGGTGCGTACCAGAGGCCCAGTTACCTATTGTGCTTTACTGCGACAATAGTGGGGCGGTAGCACAAGCAAAGGAGCCAAGACATCACCAAAAGGGGAAGCACATCGAGTGCAAATTCCACTTGATTCGGCAGTTTCAAAAGCAAGGGCGAGTAGCGGTGACACAGATTGCATCTACAGATAATGTTGCTGATCCTTTCACCAAGGCAATACCTATAAAGGCATTCGAGTGATATGTGGACGCAATAAGAGTCAAAACCGTTTTGCTTCGCTAGACCAAGTAGAGGATTGTTAGGATTGATATGTTCTAAGCTTGTAAAACTTTAAGTTTTGGTCTAATAAAGATTAATAGTTATTATATGAGATGCATATAGGTACGTAATATAGTTACGTGTTCTTTTAAAGAACAGAGAGCTATGGTTATATGGTAGTCCACTGAGTTAAAGACTGAGTGGATTGGTCCCATATAATCTAAATCAGTTCGTAGCTATGATCAGGTTGGTCGCCTTATCATGATAAGCTATTGGCGATGACAGTTCATGGGAAGTTTTCACCATGGTCATCACCAGGCACAGTGTCTGTGGCTGAACGGAACTAGCACGGTGTACAGATCAGTGAGCAGACACTGGTATACTAAGTCGTGTTTCTGTTTAGGATAAAACGGTTCTAAACCCTGAGGAACCACGTCTGATAGACTAACCAGTTGAGTGATGCTTTGGCGCACCAATGTGTGAGGATCCGTATGCAGTGATCCAAAACCACAGTGTACTGGGTAACCTGACTGGCGTTGCATTAGCGTGTCACTCCTGCAGGCCATCCACACCCCTGAAGGGAGGTGCGTTCCTTGGTGTGACTTACACTGTACCAAACCCAGGCCTGGTGGTCATCAGTTTAACTGTTGACCGGGTTCGATTACTCGATGGGGCAATCAGAGGTACGATGTATAGGTCAACCTAGAAGGAACCAAGTCATATGATCATTCGAGTCTGACGGTAGTCTCCACCGCTCGAAGTGAATCATGGCATCAAGTGGAGGGACAACGTGTTTACCACTACTAAGCGGAGAGCAGGGGTATGATGGAGAACATAGTAAGTCTGGGTGAATTGGAGTGCAGCCTGCGTCGCACTCTGGGTATAGGTTAACTCGAGCTCAGAGGATCGATCGTACACTCGGGTAGTGTGTCGATCGAGCTTGAGTTAGAAGCCATGAACCCCGGTCCCTGATGGTTCCACCTTATCAACATTATGTACGGTTCTTGAACCGTCTCCTCGGAACACCATAAGCATTATGAGAAAGAAAGAAGTATACGCTCCGTTTGTGCTTGGCACTAGAGCACGGTAGATGCGTAACTACATACGAGTACTAAGGGATAAGCCCGAGACTAGTACAGAGGCGCAGGTAGTAATCCCTAGCCATAAGTGAACTTCGCTGCATAAGTGCGATGCATGTTGCGAGTTGACTAGTTGACTTTGCTAGAAGCATCCTTCGGTGACCTCAGTTAATAGTAAGGTAACTAGTAAAGATCATTTAAGTAGTGGCCGCTAGGTCTCGCACACTAGAAATGGTCAAATTGAGACGTCAGGGCGTTTTGGTAAAACCTCACTCTGTCGGACCTCACTTATGGCCGACCCTAGCAGTAGGAGACCATGCTAGGGCCGGCCCTATGTTGTAGGGATGAGAATCCCTCATCTATAAGGCTGGCCATATAGATAGGGATAGGACTTTGAATTGGTCAAAACAAGCCCTAAAAAGTAGGAAAACGGATAAATACAAGGAGAGATAAAAGGGTGATAATGGAGAGATAATTGTGGGAGGTTATTATCCCCTTGGATCCTTATCCAAGGGGGTAGGCCGGCCCTATATAAGGGACCTTATGGGGCCGACCATATGGATGCAAAAAACCAAACCCCCTCCCTCTCTCATCTCTCTAGTTCTCTTCCTAATCTCTCTCTACTTTCCTGCTTGCAACTTCGTCTTCCTCGCGTGGAGTTTTATAGAAGGAGAAGGGTCGTTCTTCAGAGACACTCAGAGATCCGAGAGCAACGTTCCGTGCATCGTGTGAGATCGGGTGAACAAGAAGGCATCGTCTCCATTCATACCATCGGCTTCTTCGTGAACGATCTTCCGTCTCCATCGACAAAGAAGATAATTCTCCACGGTTAAAAGATCCGTACGAAGGTATGAATAATCTAACACGTAGATCTAGCGAGCATTATGATTTGCATGCATGCTAGATAATCATTACGCTAGATTGCCGTTAGGGTGTTCGATTCACGTGCATACACATGCACACACATGTAGATTAGTTTCAATGAAAGTTTAAATCGTGTAACATGCACCATGAACGGTCTTTCGACCGCCAAATCGTTTTCGCTGCGAGCCTCTACCATGGATTTATTTTCAACAATATGTTCCTAGGAGTAGTTTCTAGTTAGGTCTAGAGTCTTATTAAGAGGTTAGCGTTAGACTAATCCCTTCTCTTTTCAGATGGTGGGTACCAGAAGTGGTAATGGTGCTAACAACGGAGCATGATTGTCCACTGGGCCAGACAACACGGCGATGATGATGGAGATGCTCCAGGGGATGATCGCCATGGTCCAGGAGTAGCAGGCTGCTATTGCTTAGCAGCAGACAGCTGCTCAGTAGCAGGCCGAGCTAGCTCAGGGTACCCTTGCTCAGGCCTAGGCTCGGCAGCAGGCCTAGGGCGAGCGGCAGGAGAAATTGCTGAAGGACTTTAAGGCGATGGGACCACTGAGCTTCAGGGGTGAGCCAGACCCCTTAGAGGCCGATCGATGGTTCCAACAGACGGAGAAGATACTAAACACGTTGGGCATCACCGACGACAAGAGAGTCACCTTTGCCTCATACCAGTTCGAGGCTGAGGCAGACTTCTAGTGGTAGACGGTTCAGTGCACCCGAGCAGCAGATCGAGGAGCGATCACTTGGCTAGAGTTTGAGAAAATCTTTCGGAAGAAGATCTTTCCGGTCACCGTGCAGAACCGGATAGAGATGGAGTTTTTGGCGCTCTATCAGGGGTCTCATACTGTGTCCCAGTATGAGGCCAAATTCTCGGAGCTTGCGAGGTATGCTCCTCACTAGGTGGCGATCGATGGCAGGAGGGCTATGCGTTTTGAGCATGGCTTGAACCCGGTGATCAGGGGTAGGGTTACTGCCTTCCTGGGGCAATCCTATAAAGAGTTGGTCAACCAGTCCCTGGCGGTGGAGCAGGAGCTGAAGGAGTCCCGTGCTATCTTGGAGAAGCGGGGTAACGGTAGTCGCTATGGCCCACTGGCTTAGAAGAGGTTCAGACCCACGGAGGTTCGACCCCCGCCTCGTCAGCCGCAGTATTTCCATGGTCCTCCAGTTCCTGGACCCCAGAGGCGTGGTTGTTTCTGTTGTAGCTCGTGTGTCCTTAGCGTGGATTTTCTGTATTAATATTAATAAAGATGACTTTGGTTATTGCTTTAAATAGAATACTACTATGGTATATGATAATTCTCATATAATAAAAGAACCCTAGGGAACACAGTAGGCCACTGAGGCGCATGGAGGATCCATGCTTGGGAGACCCAGTGGACCAGTTCTGTGTAGACCTAGAACTAGTTCACAGCTTTGGTGATGCTGGTCGCTTCACCGAGAATAAGCTGTTGGCAGGTAGAGGATGTGGTGAAGTCTCCACCACGGGAACGTGGGATTCCCATTCACCTGACCAAGCACGATGATCATGTTGAACAGGAACCAAGACGGTGCACAGTTCAGTGATTCAGACACTGGTGCAGAAACCGTCTTACTACTATAGATAATCTATCCTTAATCCTGAAGGACCATGTTCACTGGGCCAACCAGTTGTGTGGTGCTTTGATGTGCCAACGTGTGCGGACCTTCCATATTCCAATACCACAGTACGTTGGGTTACCCGGCTGGCGCTTGAGTGACATGTAATCCCTACAGGTTATCCGACGTCTAGTGTTGGATGGGTGCGTTTTGATGAGTCAATCTGTCCACACAGTTAACCCAGGCCTGGTGGTTGTCATTATAACTGACGATGTTCCGGATGCTAGGCATAGCACCGGAAGGTGTGTGGTGTTATAGATGACAAGTCAGCAAACCCTAGTCAGATGATCGATCGGGATCTGACGGTGCTCCCCACCGCCCGAGTCGTATCATGGCACCAATAATAGGAGGGACTAAGGATTATCAGAGTATAATAGAGAACAGGGTTACGAGGGAGTAACATAAGTTTAGGATCACTAGAGTTCAACTCGCGTTGCACTCTGGGTGGCTACGCGGGTTAATCAGATTAGGGCTGATTAACGGAACTTTCGGTGTGTCACCGGAACAGTTAATCAGGGATCCGGTTGGAGCTAGAGATCCCGAACCCTGAAGGTTCCACCATGTCGTTGTGTATAGAAATTATTCCTCGACCTAGTTGGATACGTTGGATGCGAAGTAGCACAATGGAGCGCAAGCCCGGAGCCAAAGAACCTAATTCATATGTATTACGGGTCGTAGGGGTATTTTGGTTAATACTGAAATATGGCTCAGAACATATTGAATATGGATCTTAAAATGAGCGGAATAATTCCAGGAGCTCACAGGCGCTGACGGAACTCGATTCCGAGTAGCGCACCTCACTCAGTCTCACTTTCAGTTTTCCACTTTTCATGAAGGGCGTTTTCGTCCGGACTTCACGATAGACACCCGGAAGACCTAAATCCGACTCCCTCTCCTCCAAAAATTTGACCCCTAGTCTCCTCCTTTGTGGTTTCGGCCAAGGAAAAGAGAGAAAGAAGAAGGGAGAAGGAAAGGAAGGAAGGAGAAGGAAGAAAGGAGAAAGAGGAGAAAATCTCGCGGCTCGCCATCGTCTTCGCAACGGATTCCCCCGTCAGCTCATAATCCCTGCACTCAGAGACGGGATTTCGAGGATTCTTCAATTCACAAAGGATAAGGTGCTATCCGACAGTTTTCCTTGCGATTCAAGTGCGGTTCTTCATCGTTCCGTAATCTCCGGATCATAGATCCATAAGGTATGATGAATCTAAACATCTAAGTAGATGCATGCATGTCTTCCGTAGATCGTAGTATGCCTCTAGGATGTCCGCACATATGCTAAGATCGTAAATTTGCATGTATATTGTTTTGTATCACGAATTGTAATGAAACATACACCGTATGATCTTTGGATCTTTCTTTTGCTTCCGCTGCGACTCTGATTAGCGGAACCCAATTCCAAAAATTGGTATCAGAGCATGCTTTGGTGTATGTTTCATGTATGAATTCGTAAAAACATCATGTGAATATATGATGGCATATATTTTCGTCGGGGTTCGGCGTAGATCATGCATATGGATTGTGCTATGTATCGTCTTTTTGCAGGTACCGCGCTGAATAGTAATTTGTGATTGCATGCATCCGGGGGTCGGACCCCGGATTTAATTTTGCATTGATTATTATTGTGGATTGTAAGGCTCTAGATGGGCGAGGGTGGGGGTTGACCATTATCGGTTCCCTGGCCATGTTTCTAGGATTGTCTTCTTTTCTTTTTAGCGAAATTATACACGAACGAGCACTTGCTCGGAGCGTGTTAGTTTTTCGGTCACAGGAAGAAGGAGATGATGCTACATCCACGGTTCGGGCAAGCGGTACCATGGCGTGCAAAGACCCGACAAAAGCGTGCACGTTGGCGATGAAGGGGATTGTCGTCAGAGATCGTGCAGAACGGAAGAGCGGGATATCTTGGCTGTGCTATTCAAGTTCAGGGGTCGGACCCTGGACTTGATTCAGTTTGGATGTTTTTTTTGTTGTTTCTCTTTATTTCGTATTTAGAGAACCCCGATGATAATATGATTATCTTGCTTGTGAGTTTGTCTCTAGATCAGGCTTAGGGTTAGTACTAAGCTTATGGATTCATCAGTGTCTCTAAATGCTTCTAACACGTGCGAATCCGGTGGCTAGCTAAAAGGAAAGGTGGTAACCGCCCTCGTGGTAGTTCAGGTAGCCAAGTATTGTGCACCGAGATAGACGCAGTGTTAGATTTGTTTAGTGATAATTAACTAATGTCTCCATAAGAAGTATGATAACCCTAGTGGGATGCCCTTTCCCCACGTGGTCCTAGCGACCAAGTTAGGTTAGGATTTCACTGTATGATACCCGTTTCTAGATGACGTTTGATGGTAGTATGAACTCATCACGATTTGGTTATGCCACAATTAGGTTGAGGTCCAGCGGAGATTGTCGGATGTCCCTATTTGGCTAGCATCGAAACCTGTAATGAGATAAGGTCTACTATGACATCAGGCATCAAATTGTGAACGAGGTGTCATCGTAGTGGGAGTCCTTTCCACGTTGACCTTAGGCTAGGCTCCAGATCTTAGGATTATGGGCAAACTAGTGAAGTATCGGGATCCTTGGAATCTATGTAATGTGATTTTTGCAAGAAAGGCGAAAGCTAAGTATTCAAGGTAGGGACTATGATATTTTCCGAGGATACTAATGCTTTGCGGGAGGGTTTGTAATCCTAGTGGGACATGGTAGACCAGGGTCTATGTCTAGGAGGTCGTGACCATTCTAGATATGCATAAAACCTTATAAAGAAGGGATGTATAAGAGGTTCCCTCCAAAGGAGAGCCTCTGGCCTCCACAATCAATCGACTAAGGGTCTGGGTGGGAGGTACGCAGTTCGATATTCTCACCGGGTGAGAGCTGTATTTCCTTCCATGCTGGTTCGCCTAGTGGTTTCCTTCGGGACATGGGGGATGCCGGTGGCAGTGGGTGACGGTTTTATCCTGCACCGCGGGAGCCTATGAACCCCCCTATCGACACCACCTAGATTTGTGGGAAGCATCCGAAAGCTTGTATGAAGCCGCTGTTGCTGCACAAGCGGGTCATAAAAAGCTGGCCAAAAGGAGACTGGGAGGTCTTTTAGTTTACCATGGGTAATTCTGATGAAGACTGGGTCGTAAAAACCCCGTTGGCAGAAGCGGTTGCATGCTCTCACCATATGCTGTCTCCAATTCAGGGCCGATAGTCTCAGTGCTCCAGCCCAGGAAATTTAGATTCCTGGATGTCTCCACTTGAGGTGGTGAAGACATAGCGGCTGGAGTAGACATTATCTATTTCTAAATTCCATGAAATAGATTGTAGTGGACCCTAACTATTGCTTTAAACCATTATTTATAGAAATCATGACCAAGCTCGACCCCCTTGCCTCCATACTTAATGATAACAAACTTACGGGACCAAACTACGAGGACTGGAAGCGTAACCTAATGCTCGTCCTAAGGGTTGGCAAACACATAATTACCCTAAGTACCCCTCAATCGGCCATGCCGGGACCAAGTGCAACTGAGACCCAGTTAAAGGAATGGAAAGACTGGCTAGATGCTGATAAGATGTGCAAGTGCTACATTGTGGCATCCTTGCAGACCGTCCTTCAGAAGCAAGTCGAAGACATGGCCTTTGCTTCAGACATGATGCTCTACCTGAAGGAAATGTTCGAGGGTCATAGTCGGGTAACTCGTTACCTGACCATCAAGAAATTGGTATCCACGAAGATGGCATAGGGGACTTTAGTTCGGGATCAGATGCTGAAGTTGTTTGGCTATGTGAACGAGCTTGGTTCCTTCGATATCATCTTGGATGCAGAGATCTAGACCGACATTTTCCTCACGTCTCTGTCAGGAGCGTTTGAGGGCTTCGTTACCAACTTCAACCTTAACCGGTTGGAGATGTCTAACGCAGAGCTCCTAGCGGCGCTCCAGGCGGTAGAGGACGGGATGAAGGCAGGAGCCCAATCCCTAAACGTGGATCGGAATTCTTCTCTGAAAGCCAAGGGCAAGTTTCAGAAAAGAAAGTCTAAGTAGCCCGTGGAGATGGGCCAGGTGCAGTTGCAGGTTCCTAAGCAGAATGGTCCGACGAAGCCCAAAGGAAAATGTTTCCGATACGGCAAGAATGGGCACTGGAAGGGCGACTGCCGCGTGGCTCCCAAGAAGGCTGAGACAGGTATATCTCAAATCCATATAGTGGAATCCCTAGTAGCATCCAGTTGTTCTCCAGTCTCATGGATTGTGGATTCTGGTTCCACTAACCATGCTTGCAATAATTTGCAGGGGTTCAAAGAGACAAGAAAACTGGGTGATGGGGAGATAATCCTAAGCATGGGAACTGAGGCCGTAGCAGAGGCTGAAGCAGTTGGAGATGTCATCTTGCAGTTCCTTGATGGAAGAAGTTTATTACTTAGAGACATACTTTATGTACCGTCCTTGAGACGTAATTTAATTTCTATTTCCTTATTGAATAATGAAGGTTTTTCAGTTTTATTTGATGCTTCTGGTGTGTCAATTAAATTGAATGATTCCTTTGTTTGTAAGGAAAGATACAGAATGGTCTCTATGTAATTAACTCCAATCATAAGCAGGATAACATAACTGAAGCTTGTGTGATTAATTCATCTAAAAGGAAAAATCCCTCAGATAATCCAATACTCCTTTGGCATCTAAGGCTTGGACACATAGCCTCAGACAGGATTCACAGGTTGGTTAAGGTAGGACTCTTAAGTCCAAATGTTTCAGAAAGCCTACCGACGTGTGAGTCTTGCTTGGAAGGCAAGATGACTAAAAGGTCTTTCCGAGCCAAAGGTAGCAGATCTAAGGAGGTATTGGAGTTGGTATACACTGATGTATGTGGGCCCATAAGTGTCCGTGCCATAGGAGGCTTCGAGTATTTCATCACCTTCACGGATGATCACTCGAGGGTTGGATATATATACCTAATGCGGCGAAAGTCTGAATCCTTTGATAAGTTCAAGGAGTTCAGAGCTGAAGCAGAAAAGCAGACGGGTAAAAGTATCAAGTCTTTTCGATCGGATCGAGGAGGCGAATACCTATCGGATGAATTTATTGGGTACCTGCGTGAGCATGGGATTATATCCCAGTTGACTGCACTAGGGACACCACAACAGAACGGTGTATCTGAGAGGAGAAACCGAACTTTGTTAGACATGGTTCGGACTATGATGAGTTATGCAACATTGCCACCTAGTTTTTGGGGATATGCCCTAGAGACGGCAGCATATACTTTAAACTTTGTTCCATCAAAGTCAGTAACCCTTAACTCCTTGGGAGCTGTGGTTGAAGCGAAAGCCAAGCCTACAGCACTTTAGGATTTGGGGTTGTCCAGCACATGTGCGAAAGGATAAGCGAGATAAGATAGAGTTAAAAACTAAGGTATGTCTGTTCGTTGGGTATCCAAAAGGGACAAAGGGTGGTCTATTTTATGATCCTGAGGATAGAAAGGTTATCGTCTCGACGAACGCCGTATTCCTGGAGCAGGATTATTTAATAGACCATAAGCCCACCAGTAAAGTAGTTCTTGAAGAATTGCTTGGTACTGATGGGAGTACACAGACAGAAAACGTAGTGGGAGCCGATACCACTAAGATTAACAATACTGTAGAATCGACTCCTATGGAACCACCGCAGGTTCGTTGCAGTGGGAGGACCATAGGTGCTCCTGATAGATACATTGGAGAAACCTTTATGGTTGATCCGGAGTTTTAGGAGAATGATCCTCTGAACTATGACAAAGCGATGGTATCCACTAACCATACAGCATGGCAGGAAGCCATAGAGGCAGAACTGACATTGATGTCCCAAAACTCGGTCTAGACACTTGTAACACCACCTCACAACATTAAACCTATTGGGTATAAGTGGGTATACAAAAGGAAAAGAGGTCCGGATGGTACCGTTGAGACTTACAAAGCTAGACTAGTCGCTAAGGGTTATACCCAGTGAGAAGGGATCGACTATGACGAAACCTTTTCGCCAGTGGCTATGCTTAAGTCTATCCGGATCCTCTTGTCCATTGCAGCCCATTATGATTGGGAGATCTGACAAAT
The DNA here is from genome assembly GCA_947650365.1 of Chamaelirium japonicum. Classification (NCBI taxonomy): domain Eukaryota; kingdom Viridiplantae; phylum Streptophyta; class Magnoliopsida; order Liliales; family Melanthiaceae; genus Chamaelirium; species Chamaelirium japonicum. The sequence continues at coordinate 72,076,116 of OX393553.1, read as the reverse complement.
TAACGTCAAGACCGCATTCCTCAACGGGGATTTGGAAAAAGACATCTACATGTCTCAGCCTCCAGGTTTTGTCGCAAAAGGTCGGGAAGGTCTGGTGTGCAAGTTGCAAAGGTCCATTTATGGACTGAAGCAAGCATCCAGAAGCTGGAACATGCGTTTTGATCAGGCTATCCAGTCTTATGGATTTGAACAGAACGTGGATGAACCATGTGTTTATAAAAGGAGCGATAAGACTGTAGTAGTTTTTCTAGTGCTTTACGTAGACGATATCCTGCTCATCGGAAACGATGTTGGAACGTTGTCTACAGTGAAAGGTGTGGTTATCCTCTCAATTTGACATGAAAGACCTGGGTGAAGTGAGTTATGTTCTGGGGATCAAAGTAACTCAAGATCGCCAGAGCAAGATTCTCTCGCTGTCACAGTCAGCCTACATAGATACTATCTTGGTCAGATTTAGTATGCACAACTCCAAGAAGGGACTGGTTCCATTCAGACATGGAATGAAATTGTCCAAGGATCAGGGTCCTAAGACTCATGAGGGAAGGGCAGAGATGCAGAAGATACTTTATGCTTCGGCTGTAGGGAGTCTGATGTATGCCATGCAGTGCACGAGACCAGATATATGCTATATAGTAGGCATGATGGGCAGGTATTAGTCAAATCTGGGTCCAGGGCACTAGACTACTGTGAAAAGTATACTCAAGTATCTCCGTAGGATGAGAAATTATGAGTTAGTTTACTCTTCACAGGAACTGATGCCGATTGGATATACGGATTCTGACTTTGCGTCAGATCCGGAATCCAAGAGATCGACGTCAGGGTTTGTGTTTTCATTAGGAGGAGAAATTGTCAGTTGGAGGATCGTGAAGCAGAGATGCATCACGGATTCGACGACAGAGGCTGAGTACGTTGCGGCGTGCGAAGCAGCTAAGGAGGCGGTGTGGCTCAAGAAGTTCCTCACGAACTTAGGATGCGTACCGGGAGCTCAAGATCCTATTATCCTTTACTGTGACAATAGTGGAGCGGTAGCACAATCCAAGGAGCCAAGATATCACCAGAAGAGCAAGCATATCGAGCGGAAATACTACATTATCCAGGACTTGCAGAAGCGAGGAGAGGTTGCAGTGACTCAGGTAGCGTCTGCAAATAACATGGCGGACCCTTTCACAAAGGCGTTACAGACCAAGGCTTTTGAGAAGCACGTGGATGCCATGGGAGTTAAGACTGTTGTTTCCCGCTAGGCTAAGTGAGAGATTGTTGTAGCTCGTGTGTCCTTAGCGTGAATTTTCTGTATTAACATTAATAAAGATGACTTTGGTTATTGCTTTAATTAGAATACTACTATGGTATATGATAATTCTTATATAATAAAAGGACCCTAGGGAACACAGTAGGCCACTGAGGCGCATGGAGGATCCATGCTTGGGAGACCCAGTGGACCAGTTCTGTGTAGACCTAGAACTAGTTCACAGCTTTGGTGATGCTGGTCGTTTCACCGAGAATAAGCTATTGGCAGGTAGAGGATGTAGTGAAGTCTCCACCACGGGAATGTGGGGTTCCCATTCACCTGACCAAGCACGATGATCATGTTGAACAGGAACCAAGACGGTGCACAGTTCAGTGATTCAGACACTGGTGCAGAAACCGTCTTACTACTATAGATAATTTGTCCTTAACCCTGAGGGACCATGTTCACTGGGCCAACCAGTTGTGTGGTGCTTTGATGTGCCAACATGTGCGGACCTTCCATAGTCCAATACCACGGTACGTTGGGTTACCCGGCTAGCGCTTGAGTGACATATAATCCCTACAGGTTATCCGACGTCCAGTGTTGGATGGGTGCGTTTTGATGAGTCAATCTGTCCACACAGTTAACCCAGGCCTGGTGGTTGTCATTATAACTGACAATGTTCCGGATGATAGGCATAGCACCGGAAGGTGTGTGGTGTTATAGATGACAAGTCAGCAAACCCTAGTCAGATGATCGATCAGGATCTGACGGTGCTCCCCACCGCCCGAGTCGTATCATGGCACCAGTAATAGGAGGGACTAAGGATTATCGGAGTATAGTAGAGAACAGGGTTACGAGGGAGTAACATAAGTTTAGGATCACTAGAGTTCAACTCGCGTTACACTCTGGGTGGCTACGCGGGTTAATCGGATTAGGGCTGATTAACGGAACTTTCGGTGTGTCACTGGAACAGTTAATCAGGGATCCGGTTGGAGCTAGAGATCCCGAACCTTGAAGGTTCCACCCTATCGTTGCATATAGGAATTGTTCCTCGACCTAGTTGGATACGTTGGATGCGAAGTAGCACGATGGAGCGCAAACCCGGAGCCAAAGAACCTAATTCACATGTGTTACGGGCCGTAGGGGTATTTTGGTAAATACTGAAATATGGCTCAGAACATATTGAATATGGATCTTAAAATAAGCGGAATAATTCCAGGAGCTTACAGGTGCTGACGGAACTCGATTCCGAGTAGCGCACCTCACTCAGTCTCACTTTTAGTTTTCCGCTTTTCGTGAAGGGCGTTTTCATCCGGACTTCACGATAGACACCCGGAAGACCTAAATCCGACTCCCTCCCCTCCAAAAATTCGACCCCTAGTCTCCTCCTTTGTGGTTTCGATCAAGGAAAAGAGAGGAAGAAGAAGGGAGAAGGAAGAGGAAGGAAGGAGAAGGAAGAAAGGAGAAAGAGGAGGAGAAAATCTCGCGGCTCGCCATCGTCCTCGCAACGGATTCCTCCTCGGCTCGTAATCCCTGCACTCAGAGACGGGATTTCGAGGATTCTTCAATTCGCAAAGGACAAGGTGCTATCTGACAGTTTCCCTTACGATTCAAGTGCGGTTCTTCATCGTTCCGTAATCTCCGGATCATAGATCCATAAGGTATGATGAATCTAAACATCTAAGTAGATACATGCATGTCTTCCGTAGATCGTTGTATGCCTCTAGGATGTCCGCACATATGCTACGATCGTAGATTTGCATGTAGATTGTTTTGTATCACGAATTGTAATGAAACATACACTGTATGATCTTTGGATCTTTCTTTTGCTTCCGCTGCGACTCTGATTAGCGGAACCCAATTCCAACAGTTTCCAGTGTGGCTCGTTAGAGCATCTGAAGAGGATCTGCCCACAGCTTCGTCGGCAGCCGCTTCTACCAGCTCTACCTCTCAGGCCTGCACTGCCGTCACCACCTGTGCAGCAGCAGAGGCCCCCGTAGAGAGTTCAACAGCAGTGTCCTCCCCAACCACAGCAGCAGAGGCCTTTTCCTCGTCAGAGCGGAGGAGGCAATCAGGCCCAGGGCAGGGCATACTTGTTGGTCGGTCAAGACCCAGAGGCTTCGGGGGGAGCGATCGAAGGTAACCTTGAACTTAGTAGTTCAATTCTTAGTCGTAGCTGCTTTACTGCCTTTGATTTCTTTGAGACTTGTTAGTACTAGTACTGGTTATTAGCTAGCTTAGTCTCTTACATTCCTTCGCTATTGTTAGGCACCCTCCCCGTCTTCTCGACCCTAACCCACGTTCTTTTCGACAGTGGGTCCATGCATTCCTATATTGTCCCTAGTTTTGTCAAAACTTTGGAACTGGAGTCGGTCCCATTGGATCACACTCTGTCGGTGTTTTCACCGCTCGGGGTGAGTACTGATGTGGACCGGGTCTGCCGAGACTGCATTATTCTTATTGGAGATAAGGAGCTCTCGGCTGACCTAATTATCTTAGACTTGGGAGGAGTGGACGTGTTGCTAGGGATAGACTAGATGTCGGCTTACCATGTTACCCTCGACTGCTTCTCGAGGAAGGTCACCTTCTCACCTCCGGGAAGCGAGGTCTTCTACTTTATAGAAGACAAACAGAAGGTTCTGTGCTCGGTACCGCTGCAGCAGATCTCCCTCAACTTACTGGCATAGCTACCGAGCAGGGATTGAGATGGGAACCCAGTAGTACTCCCGCCGATGGTTCGTGAGTTCCCAAACGTCTTCCCAAATGAGCTCCCAGGCTTACCTCTACCTCGGGAGGTCGAGTTTGCTATAGATATGGTACCGGGAGCAGCACCGGTCTCGATTGCTCCGTACCGAATAGCTCCTGCTGAGCTAAAGGAGCTGAAGACCCAGTTGGAAGAGTTACTTGACTGAGGCTTTATTCGTCCCAGCATATCTCCTTGGGGAGTCCCGGTCCTGTTAGCTCAGAAGAAGGATGGGACAAAGAGGCTTTGCATCGATTATCGCAAGCTGAATAGCCTCACAATAATGAACAAGTACCCATTGCCGCGGATAGAGGATCAGTTCGATCAGCTGAAGGGTGCTTGTTGCTTCTCGAAGATTGATCTGAGGACTGGATATCACCAGCTGGCTGTGAGGGTAGAGGATATTCCGAAGACAGCGTTTTGGACGCGATACAGGCACTATGAGTTCTTAGTCATGCCCTTCGGTCTGACGAACACTCCTGCAGCATTTATGGATCTGATGAACCACGTCTTCAGCATGTTCTTGGACAGATTTATGTTAGTATTTGTGGATGATGTCCTCATTTACTCCAAGACGGAGGAAGATCATCGGAAGCAATTGAGCGTAGTATTGCAGACCCTCAGAGATCACCAACTGTATGACAAGCTCAGTAAGTGTGAGTTCTGGATGCAGGAGGTGAAGTTCCTCGGACACGTTGTCTCGAAGAAAGGTATCTCGGTGGATCTAGCAAAGATAAAGGCTGTTATGGACTAAGAGCAGCCAAGGAATGTCTTCGAGATCAAGAGTTTCTTGGGGCTAGCAGGCTACTACCGACGCTTTGTGGAGGGATTCTCGCGTCTAACTGCACCTCTCACCTGTCTAACTAAGAAGGGTGTTAAGTTCGAGTGGTCGGAAGATTGTGAGAAGTCCTTCCGAGAGTTGAAGCGGCGTCTTACTTCGACCCCAGTGCTGATGATTCCAGCTAGCAGTAAGGGCTATGTGGTCTTCACCGACACCTCGCTGATGGGGCTTGGAGCAGTTCTGATGCAGGACGGCAAAGTGGTTGCATACGCCTCAAGACAACTGAAGACTCACGAGAAAAATTATCCCACCCATGACCTAGAGCTGGCAGCAGTGGTCCTCGCTTTGAAGATCTAGAGGCATTACCTGTATGGTGAGGAGTTTAAGATGTATTGCGATCACAAGAGCCTGTGGTATATCGTGAGTTAGAAGGATCTGAACATGCAACAGAGAAGGCGGATTGAAGTCCTGAAGGACTTCAACTATTCGCTCTTTTACCATCCTGGTAAAGCGAATGTTGTTGCAGATGCCCTTAGCCGAAAGTCCCGTAGCTAGCTTGCCAGATTGTTGATAGATCGACATGATTTTTTGGCTACGATAGAAGGCTTTGATTTATGGGTTCAGTGGGAGACTTCTCGTACCGTGTTGCGCATCATACGAGTACAACCCAGCCTACTTCAGAAGGTGATTGCAGTACAGAGGTTGGATTCAGAGCTAGAGGAGATGAGAGCATGGTGCGATAGTGGGGACTCTATTCCAGACTGGTCAGTCGATGCTAATGGAGGTCTGAGGTTCCAGATGAGGTTATGTCTTCCCACTGATGTGCAGTTTCGAGAGGAGGTGCTATCAGAGGCGCATCGATCTAGATTCTCGGTGCACCCCGGCAGCACTAAGATGTATCACGACTTGCGGAGGCAGTTCTGGTGGAAGGGCATGAAGTGGGATGTGGCCGCCTTCGTGTCCAGATGTCTAACTTGTCAGCAAGTCAAGGCTGAGCACTAAAGACCGGATGGATTGCTGCAGCCACTCCCAGTAGCTGAGTGGAAATGGAAGCATATTACGATGGACTTCGTTTCGGGGTTGCCTTTGACCCAGAACAGGCATGACTCTGTTTGGGTGATCGTGGACAGACTGACGAAGTCGGCGCACTTTCTTCCTATGCAGACGACGATGACGTTTATCGACCGGGTAAAGCTGTACATGAGGGAGATTGTTAGACTGCATGGAGTTCCAATTTCCATCGTCTCAGATTGAGATCCTTGGTTTGTTTCTCACTTTTGGGAGAGCCTGCAGACAGCCTTGGGGACTGAGCTCAGTTTTAGCACAGTCTTCCACCCTTAGACAGATGGCTAGTCCGAGAGGACGATTCAAATTCTGGAGGATATGTTACGGACATGTTCTGTGGATTTTGGAGGTAGTTGGGAGGAGCATCTACCTCTTGTAGACTTCGCCTAAAAAAATAGCCACCAAGCCAGCATCGGTATGGCCCCCTATGAGGCCTTGTACGGGAGGCTGTGTCGGTCATCTCTTTGTTGGGCGGAAGTAGGAGAGCGAAGCCTTTCAGGACCGGAGCTCGTTCAGGAGACGACGGAGAAGATCCAGCTGATCAAGGAGCGACTTCGAGCAGCGTAGAGTCAACAGAAGAGCTATGCTGATGTACATCGATGCCCGCTCGAGTTCACCATTGGAGACTATGTCTTCTTGAAGGTTTCCCCTCGTCGAGGCATCACGAGGTTTGGGAAGAAAGGAAAGTTGGCTCCGAGATTCATCGACCCCTTCGAGATCTTGGAGAGAGTTAGTGAGGTAGCATATCGGCTGGCGCTGCCTCCACAGCTCTCGAGCGTCCACGGTGTCTTCCATATGTCGATGCTTCGAAGGTATGAGCCGGACCCGTCCCACGTGCGGGATTGGCAGGGTCTGACACTTAGTTCAGATGCATTCTATGAGGAGCAACCGATCAGGGTTCTGGCTAGCGAGGATCGAGTGCTTCGCACGAAGACCATCCCCATGGTGAAAGTGCAGTGGCAGCACTGCAGTGAGGAGGAAGCTACTTGGGAGCTTGAGTCTGCGATGCGATCCCTGTACCCATCTTTGTTTGATGACTAGTGTTATTTAATTTTCGGGACGAAAATTCTATTAAGGTGGATAGGATGTAACAACCATTTTTTTTACTATTATTTTACTATGGCGGGTCTGTCGGAGTCAGCGAGGTTCGCGCGCCGGCACGTCTCGACGTGAGTCGAGGTTGAGTCAGGCGCGGCGCGGGCAAAATCAGACGAAAAAAGAAAAAGAATGAAAGAAAGAAAGAAGAGAAAAAAAAATCTAATAAAACCTAAACCCATACCCGAACCCGACCCCAGCCCAAACCCGAACCCCAAACCCCGACCCGTCCCCTCTCATCTCTCATCTCTCTCTCTATTTTCCTCTCTTCTCCCCCATCTCCCCGATCTCTCTCCCTCTCTCCCCCAAACTCGATCCGACCCAGCCCCCCTAGACCCTAAGCCACCGCCCCCTACGAGCCGCCGCCCTCCTTGACCCTGAGCCCGGCAGCCGCCCGTCGCCTCCCCTTTTTGACCTCACTGCCGGCCGCCGCCACCTCCATCCCATCATACCAACCGCCGCCGCCCTCCTTGACCCTAAGCCCGCCCCTAGGCCCCCTACCAGCAGCCGCCCCTAGACCCTAAGTCGACTGCCCCCCTTCCTTGACCCCTACCCCACTGGCGGCCGCCCCTCCCTTCCCTTTAACGCCCCTGCCCCACTCCCCCTCTCCCCCCTTCCTCAGTCCAAACCCCTCACCCCTATCTGGTCCCCTTCTTCATCTTCTCCGATTCTCCCTCTCTCTTTTCCATCCGATCTCTCTCTCTCTCCTCTCCCTCTTGCTGTGTGTGTGGCATGACAGCCGGAACGTTGCCGGCCGGAAGAGGAGCCACAGCCGATGACCCCCTGCACCAGGTCGGCCACCTCCCCTCCTTTCCCCTGTTTTTTTCTCTCTTTTGTACCGTTGAAACCAGCCGACGAGCCGACTCATTGCATGCCACCCCTCCTTCTCACCTTGCTGCGATGGTTGCCGACGGCCTCGTTGTCGGTAACCATGCAATAGGTAGCACTCGACCTAGCCCGACCAGGCCCCATGGGCTGATAGCCACCTACCGCTTTGACCCCCGCGTTTCCCCCATTGTGGTGGCCGACTCGGCTTTGACGTCGACTAGCAGATGATAAAAGCCCCCCTCTTTGCCCTATTTATCTTATCATGGCCACGGCAGCCGGCCACATGGCCGACGGTTATGCAACCAATACCGCGAACCCTGCCTTTTCTTCTTTCTCTGTGCGAATCCGACCAGCCCCTGTCGCCTTAGATTTGACATGGTCATAGCCGCCGGCCAGGTGACCAGCGGTTGTGCAACCAAAGGAGGCTGACCAAGCCCGACCAAACACCCGGTGGCATCCGACTACCCTTGGGTCGCCATTGGGGCAGCCATTGTCGGCCGGCCAGGTGGACACCGGCTATGCAATCGGCCTAGAGCCGACATAGGGCAACCCTTGTTCCGGCATAGCCTAGCGCAAGCTGTCGAACCGTACTCGAGCCTGGCGGAAATTTGGCAATTGGATAGTTGGCAACGCCAAGTTGTGGCTTGGCACACCAACCCCGACCTCCCCATGATGTCGATCAAGCCCTTTGGGCCCACACTTGTGGTTAGCAGGCCGATCTCCTCGGGTCACGCTTGTATCAAGTTGATGATACCGATGCAGGCCAAACCACCTAGCATAGCCATTTGCGCACGAGACGGACCCTGTTAGCGGCAACGAGGTGCTACTTAGCAACCTAGGATGGTCACTAGTACGATTCCCGTGCAAACACGTCCTTTGGCAAATCAAGCCCGATCGTGATCGGCTTTGCCGATTCCGTCATTGACCGACACGGTCACGACCATTTGGCCGAATCATTGCTATTAGACCTTAGTGGGACACTTGGTGTCAGCAACGTCGACTAACCAAGACGGTGCCGTTTGGTGCACCGTTTTGCGTGCCAGTAGACCGGCGTCCGATGACGCTTAATACTTGGCAGTTAGCGGGCGCACGGACCAAGTCGGAGACGGAGTAAAGGATGCCTAGCAGCATCAGCCCGAGCACACTTTCCAGGTGACTGTGGGTGCAAAAATTGTACCGGACCAGATCAGAGCAGCATGGGCCCGCGCAACGGCCCAAATGGGTAAGCCCGACTGGGCTCACATGGGCCCACTCTACGAGGCTCGCAGATCAAGCCCTACCCCTTATTGGGCCCGAACAACCGCCCAATAAGGGCCCAGCAAGGAGGCCCAGAACCAGTGCCACGTCATCAGCGCCATGTCATCACTGCCATATCGGGCACGTGCCTACGCTATAAAAGGACCCCCAAGGCATCCAGGAAGGGGGTTGGTCATTCCATCAGAGGAGGAGGATTCCAGAGCAAGTGCTAGAGCTCCATTCTCCTCTTCTTGTTTCTCTTCTAATTGCTCCGTGCAAATACATCGTAAGAAGCTTCTCTCGGCCTGTCGAGAGAACGCTCAACCCTTTATATTCATATTATAGTGAAGATCAGGTGGCACCTCTCGCCCGGAGACGTAGGTCGTAAGACCGAACTTCGACAACAACTCCATGTGTCATCTTTCTCCTTCTCAACTTTCTAATCTCTAACTCTATAAACAATCCAATTCAATCAAGGCTGTGGGGTGGGATTCTCGATCAAGGCGGCTCGAAAATTTCCCCCCACAATCTTTGGCGCCGTCTGTGGGATATCGATAGAGGTCTTACCCACACCTCTACCGACTCCTATTCAGCTTGTGGCGACGAGCCACAAGTCCTCCTCCAAATCAACCTCAAAGCCTTCACCACGCTGACATCAACACGCTCAATGGTGAAGGCCAGCACCAACCCACCAAAAGCGGGTGCTGATCGGACAATCGACGTGCTAATCGAAGAAGAACAAGAAGTCTCGGTTGCAACCAATCGAAGAAATGTTTATAAGCGACTGGGGCCACAAGGAAGTCATCCGGGAAGCCACAGCAAGCGGCAGGACCCACCATTCCCGAGGCAACAATCTGGCAAAGAGCACGCCACCCCAGGGGACAACGGTCTAACTACATACCAAATTTTGGCTGCTGATTTCCAGGTGTTGAACCTTCTCAAGAGGAACACAGCCCTCGAGCAAGAGAGAGATTCCCTAAAGAAGGCGGCTAAAAGAGCGGGGGTTGTGGCCCACAACTCTCTAGCTACTGATGAAGACCAACCAAGGACTTGCCCAGCCGTGAGTCATCATCTTGAAGAACCACATGTGCCGCGTATCGAGATGCGTCAGGTATCTACACAAGCACCAAGGCAAACGGTGTGGGATCGCCTCGACGTCAACAGTGCGCCCAGCTATCGCGGAGAAGGATCACCTCAGTCAACAGGGTCCACTAGACATTCTATCCCTTCGCACACGAAAGCAACAGATGCCCGTGAGCTGCTCAACCGACTAAGGCATACTGCCGACGTAGGACGCCGCCATCAAGACCGCAGGCAGCTAATCACCTCGGTGGGGCCACTACATCCCAAGGTTCTTGCAACCCCATTTCCTATGGGTTGGCAAACACCGAGCCTGCCAAAGTTTAACTGCATCAAGGGAGACCCTGCTCTCCATATCCTAGCCTACAAGCAGGCCCTAACACCGTATGAGTATGAGAATCATATCCTTTGTCGTATGTTCGCGGGAAGTCTCGAGGGACCTGCCCTCGACTGGTACCACACGCTGCCTGCCAGTACGGTGGCCACATTCAAAGAGTTAGCTGAACTCTTCATGGACCATTACCGGCTAAACTTAAAGCCGGAAAAGAAGCTGGATACACTCTACCGGCTGAAGATGGGCTCCGATGAGTCTCTAAGGAGCTTCACGATGAGGTTTCGTAATGAGCACTCTGAGCTCACCGGTCGGTCTCATAATGAGGAGGCCATCATGCTGGCATTCCAGAATGCTATTCGGCCAGAGCTTCACGTCTATACCGACTTCATCCGGTATCCCCCCAGTACCTTGGAGGCAATGTTCAAGCGCGTACAGCGAGAGATAGAGGTGGAAGACAATCAGCAGGCCAGAAGACTACGCGAGCCCCGCGAGCCTCGTGACTCCCGACATAAGAAAGATGATGAAGCTCTGAATGAAGCACACTACAAGAAGTCTGTCCATGCCCCGTCCGGCCAAAAGGTACAGGTCAAAAGGTACAATGAAGATCCGAAGGCCCCTCCAGCAGAAAAGAGGCGAACTCCAAGGGAGCAAAGGGTGTTCACTGAGCTGAACACCTCCATTGAAGACATCTTCGCCTACTTGCAGAACGAGCCCTTTTGCAAGTGGCCACAGCCTCTCCCTCCAAATTCTGACCAGGCGGGAGATACGACAGCCTACTGTGAGTTTCATCGCAGCCATGGCCACCCAACCTCTACATGTCGGAAGCTAAAGCATCACATCGAAGACCTGATCCAAGAAGGGCGGCTCGATGGCTACCTCGCTAATAAGGAACCAGGTCAAGAGTAGGAGATGTTGCAGCAGTCGAGAAAAGAAAGTCAATGTAATACGTGGATGCATAATCGTAACGTCCGCGGGGCAACCTCTGAAAAAGTGTAACTGCAACTTTGTTATATCAATAAAGTGTCTTTTTTTTCTCAAAATCAAATCTCTCGAAGTTCGATTCCACCATATTAAGGCATAGAAAAAAAAGGCTCCTGGCAAACTAGGTCAACCAAAGACCTTCGATTCCGCCCATTCAAGTCGGAAGCTCGAAGGCAATTCGGCTACGCCCTCTCGAGGCTAAAGTCCGATAAAAAGGCTCCTGGCAACCCAGGTCAACCAAAGACCTTCGATTCCGCCCATTCAAGTCGGAAGCTCGAAGGTAAGTCGGCTACGCCCTCTCGAGGCTAAAGTCCGATAAAAAGGCTCCTGGCAACCCAGGTCAACCAAAGACCTTCGATTCCGCCCGTTCAAGTCGGAAGCTCGAAGGCAATTCGGCTACGTCCTCTCGAGGCTAAAGTCTGATAAAAAGGCTCCTGGCAACCCAGGTCAACCAAAGACCTTCGATTCCGCCCATTCAAGTCGGAAGCTCGAAGGCAATTCGGCTACGCCCTCTCGATGCTAAAGTCCGATAAAAAGGCTCCTGGCAACCCAGGTCAACCAAAGACCTTCGATTCCGCCCATTCAAGTCGGAAGCTCGAAGGCAATTCGGCTACGCCCTCTCAAGGCTAAAGTCCGATAAAAAGGCTCCTGGCAACCCAGGTCAACCAAAGACCTTCGATTCCGCCCATTCAAGTCGGAAGCTCGAAGGCAATTCGGCTACGCCCTTTCAAGGCGAAAGTCAGATAAAAATGCTCCTGACAATCCAGGTCAAGCTAAACTATCAACTATACTTATCCGAGACGATGAAAATAAGTCCAAGGCAGACGTCGCCGCTTTTACATGCACCAAGTTCAAGGAGACATCCTTGACACTCGAAGACAAAGTCCGAGGCGACCAACTCCTTGGCACTCGACAAGCACAAGGCCCAGCCCTTGGCACTCAAAGACAAAGTCCGAGGTGACCAATGCCTCGGCCCTCTACAAGCCTAAGGCCCAGCCCTTGGCACTCGAAGACAAATTCCGAGGCGATCAATGCCTCGGCACTCTACAAGCCCAAGGCCCAGCCCTTGGCACTCGAAGACAAAGTCCGAGGCGATCAATGCCTCGGCACTCTACAAGCCCAAGGCCCAGCCCTTGGCACTCGAAGACAAAGTCCGAGGCGATCAATGCCTCGGCACTCTACAAGCCCAAGGCCCAGCCCTTGGCACTCGAAGACAAAGTCCGAGGCGACCAACGCCTCGGCACTCTACAAGCCCAAGGCCCAGCCCTTGGCACTCGAAGACAAAGTCCGAGGTGACCAATGCCTCGGCACTCTACAAGCCCAAGGCCCAGCCCTTGGCACTCGAAGACAAAGTCCGAGGCGACCAACGCCTCGGCACTCTATAAGCCCAAGGCCCTGCCCTTGGCACTCGAAGACAAAGTTCGAGGCGATCAATGCCTCGGCACTCTACAAGCCCAAGGCCCAGCCCTTGGCACTCGAAGACAAAGTCCGAGGCGACCAACGCCTCAGCACTCTACAAGCCCAAGGCCCAGCCCTTGGCACTTGAAGACAAAGCTCGAGGCGACCAATGCCTCGGCACTCTACAAGCCCAAGGCCCAGCCCTTGGCACTCGAAGACAAAGTCCGAGGCGACCAGCGCCTCGGCACTCTACAAGCCCAAGGCCCAGCCCTTGGCACTTAAAGACAAAGTTCGAGGTGACCAATGCCTTGGCACTCTACAAGCCCAAGGCCCAGCCCTTGGCATTCGAAGACAACGTCCGAGACGTCGTCACCGACGTATTGGCATTCGATCAAAAGTCCAAGCTTAGTATTGTCACTCAGGTCCAAGCATCAGATTGTCACTGGCCATCACCTTTTCTCGACGACTAACGGTTCCAAACCAGTCAGGGGGTGGTTGGTCTAACTCTGTCAGTGTGTGTCCCCACACTGGTGCAGTCGACGGTGGGTAACACGGGGTAAAATGACGCTTCCTTGATCCTGGCCAAGTCAACACCCTCACGTGACCGTAGTACCTGGCGAATACAGTAACCAGGTACGGTAGTACATTGGGTGAAGACTGGATGGCCATCATGCGGTGTCATCTTAGATTATCTCTAAGAAGCCCCCTCAGGTATAGCATTATCCCTCGCCGACAACCCCGCATACCAGTGTTTTAGGAATATGACCGAAAAAGTGTCGGTTTCAGATGGAGCTAAAATTCGAAAAACACACTATTTTCAATACCGACACTTTTTGACCTCTTCTAGCAGCCCCAATAATGGGGTGTCGGCATCAGCAAGTAGCCTCCCCTCGGTTTCGCATAAAAACCGAGTGGGGAGGGGGTGACGGCACATCAGCAGCACACCCCTCGGTTTCGTCAGAAAACCGAGAGGTGGTGTGTGTCGGCATCAGCAAGTAGCCCCCCCTCAGTCTCGCACAAAAATCGAGTGGGGAGGGGGTGACGGCACATCAGCAGCACACCCCTCGGTTTCGTCAGAAAACCGAGAGGGGGTGGGTGTCGGCATCAACAAGCAGCCCCCCCTCGATTTCGCACAAAAATCGAGTGGGGAGGGGGTGACGGCACATCAGCAGCACACCCTCGGTTTCGTCAGAAAACCGAGAGGGGGTGTGTGTCGGCATCAGCAAGTAGCCCCCCCTCGGTTTCGTATAAAAATCGAGTGGGGAGGGGGTGACGACACATCAGCAGCACACCCCTCGGTTTCGTCAGAAAACCGAGAGGGGGTGTGTGTCGGCATCAGCAAGTAGCCCCCCCTCGGTCTCGCACAAAAATCGAGTGGGGAGGGGGTGACGGCACATCAGCAGCACACCCCTTGGTTTCGTCAGAAAACCGAGAGGGGGTGGGTGACGGCATCAACAAGCAGCCCCCCCTCGGTTTCGCACAAAAACCGAGTGGGGAGGGGGTGTCGGCACTAACAATAGTCCACCTCTCGGTTTCATCAAAAAAAAAAACCAAGAGGGTCGGGGTGTTCGGTATCAACAATAGTCCACCTCTCGATTTCGTCAGAAAACCGAGAGGGTGGGTGTTCGGCATCAACAACAGCCCACCCCTCGGTTTCGTCAGAAAACCGAGAGGGGGGGTGCTCGGTGTCATCCACACACAATGATCATTCAAAGACGAAGAGCTATCTTCCATTGAGTTGGTTGAATAACATCTCAAATAAAACTATCAAGTTGGTTGTACAAACTTCACAAGCTTGGAAATTCCTCTCTCATCTGGGGGTGGACCCGCGGTAACCACCACGTCATCGTGGAGGCCTGACTGTAGTCCCTAGTGAACACAGTAACTAGGTGCAGTTGGGTGCCGACCAGTGATACGTGAATTATTGCAAGTCAATGCGTCTTAGAGATGCGAGCAAAAAAAAAACTGGCCTGCTTGCTTTTTAAGTCACCTTTTTACGAAGATGAATATCGAAAATGTTACACGTTAACGTATATGATGTTTTACGTCCACTTTGATCGATTTTTCGGTACCGACGTGACGGTACCTTATACGCGTTGATCCGACGCACGTATGAAAAGTTACGGCTGTCGGAAGTTTTCAAGGTCTTTTTCTTCGAAGACTAGCATCAGAATAATTACACGGCAATGACGGATGCGCTCACGCCCTCAATTTGGTTCATTACGCGCCCAACTCGTAGCAGGCCAAGCGCCGGGTATGAAAGAAGAACTTGCACCTCTCCCGGCCCACGCGTACGTGCTCTTGGCGACAACCGATCAGAATGGGAATAGGGGGTCGTATGAACAAAGCACCCTCCCGTGCATTCTCCTCATGTAATTCGTCACACGGCGACGAGGACGAACCTAACTCATCCTCCCCTGCCGCGCACTCCGTCTCGCAGCGGACCGAGGCGACCCCTCCGTGCGTGCTGTCTCACAGCGACCCGAAGCAACCCCGCATGTCCTCTTCGCAGCGGCCCAAGCCAACCCAGAGGTGATCAGACGAACCGCACTCCCTTTCTCTTTTCTCCTCCGGCTCGCAGTACCATGGGGAGAAGATCCGACTCCACCCCCCACGTGCACCCTCGACGCGCAACAACGGAGAGAGGGAGAGGCCACGGCAGGGATCCGTGAACTCCCGATGATCAATGATGCCTCATCCTCCAACCCGTCGCCGCTGCCGTCCGAGCTGCTAGCGCCGGGGTTCAGGTTCCACCCCAACGATGAGGAGCTCGTCAGCTACTACCTGAAGCGGAAGGTCTCCAGCCGGCCCCTCCGCATCGACGCCATCGCTGAGGTCGACCTCTACAAGGCCGAGCCGTGGGACCTCCCCGCCATGTCTCGGCTCCGGAGCCGGGACATGGAGTGGTACTTCTCCGGCCCGCGACCGGCCGCCGACCGCATCAGCCCGCCTACCATGCTCCATGCTCCCTGCTGCACCAGCCCGAGCCCGGCGTCCGCCGCACCAGCCCGCCTGCCGTGCCTCCTGCTGCGCCAGCCTGAGCCCGGCCTACGCTGCACCGACCCCCTATGCAGCCCGCGATGACAGAGGAGAGGAGAGGGTCGGACTGTTCTCCCCTACGTGAGCTCCACCAGCAGCACCCGTGACCCACACGCCCCAGCCTCCTTCACGATCTCCAGAGAAGAGGGGGGGTCCGACCCCTCCCCCATGCTCGCCTCTCGTTGCACTGCAAAGACGAGGGGAGGGGTCCGATCCCTCCCCTGTGCTCGCCTCCTGTTTCGCAGCAGAGAGGAAAGAGAGGGGGGGAGGGTTCCACACCCCCCTCCCCGGTGCGACTCCCATCACGATGCAGAGAAGAGGGGCGTGGTCTGCGCCTCCTCATCGCACTACAGAGAAGAGGAGAGGGATCCGACCCCTCCCCCGTGCTCGCCTCCCGTCGCGATGCAGAGAAGAGGGATGGGGTCCAGCTTTCCCTTTCCTTCTCCTAAGAGGGTGAGGCTCGCGACGCCCACTCCGGCGCCTCCCTTCTCAAGGTATCCGGCACCATGCCCACCTGAGCTCCGCGCGCGTCGCTCAGCAACCCGCTGCTGCAGCGCCGCTCGCCTGTCGCCACCGCCTCCGCCCGCGTCCGGAGCCGCACGCCGACCACCACCTCCGCTCGCACCCGGCCGCCGCTGAGCCCCGCGCCACAGCCCGTGCACCGCACGCCGTCACCGCCTTCGCCTTCCCGCACTCGATGCCCAGCCACCGCCGGCCATCTCTCTCGCACCCGCTCTCCCGCGTAGGTCTCCCCCTCACGCTGCTGCCCTCTCACCGAACACAGAGAAGGAAAGAGAGAGAGAGAAAGGAAATAGAGAGAGAGAGGCTCTCTCTCACGTGAATGAAAAATAGATGAACGGATGAAAAGAAACCAAAGAAAAGGAAAGAGAGAGCGGGGTCTCACGTGAATGAAGGCTGAAGAGGAAAGAGAGAGAGAGAAAGGAAAGAGAGAGCTGCTCACACCGAAAAGCACGGACCCACGATCATCATTGACATGCGGTATTCTCTCGGTTTGGAAAAAGGAGAAGTGTCTCGGTACCCTCTCGGTACCCACTCGGTATGCTCTCGGTACCCACTCGGTATGCACTCGGTACCCTCTCGGTATCCACTCGGTCGGAAAACGCACTATCTTTTCGAAAACACCCCCTTGCAAAATCGAGACTTTTTGGCTTGCACCAAAAGGGTCTCGGTACCCACCCGGTATGCTCTCGGTACCCACTCGGTACGCACTCGGTACCCTCTCGGTATCCACTCGGTCGGAAAACGCACTGTTTTTTCGGAAACACCCCCTCGCAAAATCGAGACTTTTTGGCTCGCGCCAAAAAGGGTCTCGGCATCGGCGGAAGAAGGCTCTGCTAATACGAACCGCGGCACCAACAACCCTCGCCAACCGTGCCAGGATCCTAAAGCGTTTGCACCTTGGAATCCCAGCCGACCCAGGGGGTCCTGACCCGACTGGGAGGGGGTAACTGTGGGTGCAAAAATTGTACCGGACCAGATCAGAGCAGCATGGGCCCGCGCAACGGCCCAAATGGGTAAGCCCGACTGGGCTCACATGGGCCCACTCTACGAGGCTCGCAGATCAAGCCCTACCCCTTATTGGGCCCGAACAACGGCCCAATAAGGGCCCAACAAGGAGGCCCAGAACCAGTGCCACGTCATCAGCGCCACGTCATCACTGCCATATCGGGCACGTGCCTACGCTATAAAAGGACCCCCAAGGCATCCAGGAAGGGGGTTGGTCATTCCATCAGAGGAGGAGGATTCCAGAGCAAGTGCTAGAGCTCCATTCTCCTCTTCTTGTTTCTCTTCTAATTGCTCCGTGCAAACACATTGTAAGAAGCTTCTCTCGGCCTGTCGAGAGAACGCTCAACCCTTTATATTCATATTATAGTGAAGATCAGGTGGCACCTCTCGCCCGGAGACGTAGGTCGTAAGACCGAACTTCGATAACAACTCCATGTGTCATCTTTCTCCTTCTCAACTTTCTAATCTCTAACTCTATAAACAATCCAATTCAATCAAGGCTGTGGGGTGGGATTCTCGATCAAGGCGGCTCGGAAATTTCCCCCCACAGTGACACTGCACGCTTGTTTAGATAATTAGTTATGTTGTTAAAGAAATTAAGGGTAGGTGTCCATAACGCTGCATGCGGATCCCGTCGGACATTGTCGCATGTGGTCGAGTGGACCCCGCCTTGCATGCGGAGTCGTGAGTCCGGCGACGCATACTTAATAATATAATTAAATAATAAATTTTATGATTGCTTGGATACCGTAAGTAGGAATTTCCTTAAGATTAGAAATTAATAATTAAATAATAATTATCGGGCTCACTCTCCTGGATGGAGTGTGGAGACCCGGGCACACGGGAACACGGGCGAGAGTAAATTTATAGTTATCGTGATGCATGGGTTGTGAGCGCGGTGCGAAGTCCGGGGTAAAACATCAAAATCACTTTATTATTATAATTGTGTGATATTCTATCATGTTGAAAGATTCGGACCTCATGCGCGCAAAGGCCGTGAACCACCCTACGCGTACAGACGAAGATCAGTAGGCTAGGGGGTCACGGGCAGGGATTGTGGTAAAGCCAATAGGTGGTGCCCTTGAAGAGGGATTGGCCTAGCAATCCTGTCCCGGGATAGTTGAAGTCCCCAAGAAAAGCAAGTTGGGCGGTTTAGCTCCATCGTGAAAGATGGAAAACCCCTTATGATCATATGGGTGACTTTGCGAATGGTGTCAGAGTATGCACAGCGAGAGAGTTGGTCCTCTACATCGAAATAAAAGGCCCTATAGTAATGCCCGACCGGGGGCAGGATGAACAAAATATCCGGGGTTCACATTGAGTGTGTTTAATTTTATTAATTTTAAAATGGTATTCTCAATAACCTAGTGACAGTAGAGATTGCATGCGAATGTAGGCATTGGATGGACACCTAGGGCATGATTGAGAATATAGTCGGACAATTAGGATAATCAGTAAACTGTTTATAAAATGAGGGCGTCATTAATTACCTAGACAGTTAGCTTGTCACTAGCCATTTATTTGGCTAATCTCCCAATTCATTTTGGGGGCTACTCATTCCCACGAGTAGGCTCTTCTGCAGGTTCGGAGACTCAGGGGTAGCCGCAACACGAGGCCAGCGGCGGAGTTAGGACGGTGGCGGAGTTTAGATTTCAGTATGTCGTGTAGCAGTACTATTTCTTTCTAGCATTGTAATTGTACTAGATGTGGCTTGGTGTAAGTTATTAGTGGCAATGATACAACTGTGTTCTCTTTGGGTAGGCATCTCCTCAAGGCCCCAAGCCTAGGATAGCTCACAATAAAATATAAATCTTAAAGTAACCTAATTGACTAGCTCATTAGATAGGATATGTGAACCAGTGTCCGAGTGCTAGAGAGCAAGCGACGCTACTCGGCTCGCCGTCAGAGACTTGAGCCTCGTGCTCCCTTAAGAGGAACTTCTGACAGCATGTGGGGCACCAACAGACCGCACATGCTGAGAGGATAACCCGGTTGAGGGTTGAGCGTGATCATCTCTCTGTCGATAAAACTGTATATATATATATATATATATATAGAGAGAGAGAGAGAGAGAGAGAGAGAAAGAGAGAGGAATGGGATGCTGCCTATGAAAGCAGCGTTTTTTGCTGCTTTGATACATTGTTTGACCATCCTAGAAGTTTTGGAATTTGATGAAATTTGGTGAGGGTGTTGTCTAGGGTAAGATGATCATCCTCACAAATTTTCATCAAATTCCAAAACTTCTAAGAGGGTCAAATGGTCGAAGCAAAATCTGCAGATCTGCAGTCACCGTTAAAATCTGCAGATTTTGCTTCGACCATTTGACCCTCTTACAAGTTTTGGAATTTGATGAAAATTTGTGAGGATGATCATCTTACCCTAGACAACACCCTCACCAAATTTTATCAAATTTCAAAACTTATAGGATGGTCAAACAATGTATCAAAGCCGCAAAAAACGCTGCTTTCATAGGCAGCATCCCATTCCTCATATATATATATATATATATATATATATATATATATATATATATATATATATATATATATATATATATATATATATATATATATTTGTAAAAAGTAATATTCAAAATATTCCTTGAGAGAGTAGAAGCCCTGTAAGAAATCCTAATTGGAGTAGACAGTTGACCAAACCCTAAAACCCTTGGTTTTTCTCAATTCACACCCCAGAGATCGGTTCTAGATTTCTGGGGCGTGACAGCTAACAGCGATAGGCAGTAGCAGGTGAGGCGGTGGACGATAGCCGACACCGGGTAATGGCCGGCGGACTACAGTGAAAGTGGGCGGTGGGGTCCGGTGGTAACAGGTGGCCTGCGAGGCGACAGGGCGATGGACGATGGCTGACAGGATGGCAGCAACCGGTGGTGGTGGCATTCCCCTTGGGTTCCTCATGTAGGTGCAAAATTTAGCCAACGTCCGCAGACGAGACCCACTAGTCCTGCCTGGGGGTTTACGATGACGACGACGGGACCCACTAACCCTTCCTGGGGGTCCACAATGATGACGACAGGACCCACCAAGCTTGCCTTGAGCCTGTCGAAGCGACTGCAGAAACCTCCCCGGACCCCGGATATTTTCCAAAACTCTATAAATAGCAGACCAGATTTGTATTCCAGATCGATAATCTGATTTCCAGATCAGACTTTCGAAAACCAGAGCCCTGACATCTCTATCTTCTTCTAAGACAAGTGATACTCGGCCTGTCGAGATCACCTCCTTTCAAGTGTTAGTAAATTCATGTTGCACCTTATAGCACGGAGACGTACGCTTCGGCTAAACTCCGAGATCACATCTCGTGTTAACTCTCAACCCTCCCTCAACTACTTCTAAATCTAAGTCCATAAACCATCAACCACTTCAAAGCCTAAGTCTAAAAACCCAACGTTCGAACCGACGATCGAATCGATTCTGTTAGGCGAAGGCCTCGAGTCAACACGAGGATCATCCCCCACACCTCCCATGACAAATAGTCCCGCTAATCAGGATATGCCAACTCTCCATGTGGAGTATGTCACGCTGGGGTTGTCTCTCAGTTCCTACGTTCTTAATTAGGCACTATTACTCAAAATAAAAACTTTCCAAAAGAAAATTACTCAAAAGAAAATGATAGGAAGAATAAATAAAAATAAGGGCTATTTTGACTTTGCCCTCCAAATTTTACCTTGAATTAGACTTTACCCCCAAATTTTCATAAATTAGACTTTACCCCCCAAAACTAACTGTTCCGTCAGCGTACCGTCTAAGAAAAGGGAGGCTGACGGAACATTAGTTTTGGGGGGTAAAGTCTAATTTATAAAAATTTGGAGGGCAAAGTCAAAATAACCTTAAAAATAAAAATAAAACCGGTGCAATGATGCACGTTCCTACGTTCCGGAACATTCCAACCCGGCGTGGGTTGGGTGGGCCCCACAGCACCACCAGCCTCGGGCAGTTCGGCCTGTGTGGATAGGATCAGGATAAAGAACCCCACCCCGGCGAGTACCCCCCAGCCATCTTGACGCACCAACAAGGCACCGCCCCATCTGGCGGGAAACGCGGCGGATTGGATAATGTGGGCCCGCGCTCCGCCTACGTGGCGTGGATGCTTTGACTACCTTAAAAAAAGGAACGGTTTTTTTTTTTACAAAAAAAAAAAAAGGGGGGGGGGGGGGGGGGAATGGTTTACAGACAATCCCATCTCATTGTTGCACCCAGAACGTGTTTGTGGGCCACGAAGTGTGGGACCTACGTATCGGTGCGGGGGGCACCCTTTAGGTGGTTTTTGGTCGGTGCATTAATAAATGAGGCGTGGAACCCACTTTGACATGGAGGCGCTGGGCCCACACACTCCTATCCGGTCCTCGACTAGTGGGGAAATCAAATCCCAGTCAGCCGGGCCGGGCGACGGACTTGTGAAACGGACCTTGTCTACTAATTTAAATTACTACAATGCCACTCATCTCTCGTCTTTCGGCCATTGCACCCTCTACTCAGACAAGTGAATCACACTCAACCCCAACCAGTAGGCAAAGGGACAAATACCATCACACGCTACGCAGAAGGTAATGTCGTTGGGACAATCACAACCATCACTATGTCTACCGATTGGAACTGATTGTGATTCACCAACCAGTTATCGGTGCAACGGATGGTTGAGATTTGTGATTCACCAACCAGTTATCGATGCAAATGATGATGGTTGTATATACTGATTTTTTTTTTCTCTCTTTTTTACGCTCTAGTCTCTCAAGAGAGCTAAATTGAGCTAATCCATGGGCACCGCTATTATTTCTTGGATCTGATTTATTTTTTAGATTGTCGAAGATTGTACTACGAGTAGCATTACTCTTATGACTCTGAAAATATTTACTTGATACTTAAAAGAATATGAGCTTTAAATATCTACAATAACCTTTAAGATGTTTCTTCAACAGTATCATGATTCCTTTGATACAAGTTATGGCCTAAGGCGAAAACTCTAAATAATTAACTATATATAATAAAACTATATAGTAGAAAGTTTCTATTTTAATAGGGACCTTAGTCTACTTAGGTGGGTTTAAGACCTTTTATTCATTTAGAGCTTAAGATAGTTAGATTGTTCACATGGGTCCTTAGGCGACCACCTTAACAACGTTATGGTCGAGTTGGTCCTGATTGTGATCCAGATGTCACGTCAGGGTTGCCGATCCGAACGACAAAGTGGAAGGTTGAATAATATTATTATTATATTATGATTGGATGAGGTTGAATAGTATTGCTTTTAAGGAGAAATTATTCTACGAGTTGGATGAACCATGTCAGCCATTATCCCTTATCTACACCCAATGCACTATTAAAAGTTTCTATTTTAGTCAATGTTGTCATCACTGATTAATAGTGCATTGGGTGTGGGAGAAAAAAATACTCCTTATCCCAAAACATCTATCATGAATGGTCAACCAGAATGATGTGTTTGATCAACCAAAACGATGTGTCTAGATCATAGTCATCAGTTACACCCAGCCCTGATCGATAAATCATAGAGGGACCTTGCGATTGGATGTCACATCCGCACTCGGGACCAACGATTCGGGTTGAATAGAATTGCTTGGAGTGGGGGATACACGGCTGACGTGGCACGCCATAAGTACAAACAGAGCGTTTAGATCTTCTCCATTCGATCGCCCGATCGGTGGGCCAATCGTGAATCACAGCCGCATGATGGCAGACGACCCGAAAACGAATCGTATGTACTCCAGCCGAGCACGCCGGGCCCACTGAGCGTGACCAACCGACTGGAGGAGATCCGATCTGATGAACAGGCGGTTTCCTATCCGCAGGGATTGTGGTCAAACGTGAAGGGGGGGGTTGTGTATCTCAATCTGGCCCCACATGAGATACGTTGTTTGAACTTTGAAGCGTTTTCCTCTGCACCAGTCGGCTGTATCGGCCAACATGTGAAATGGACAGCTCAGTCATGGTCTACCCATGTCTTCTTTCTTTCCATAAAAACGTCTCTCTCTCTCTCTCTCTCTCTCTCTCTCTCTCTCTCTCTCTCTCTCTCTCTTCCCCCCTCTCTCTCTCTCTCTTCTCTTCTCTCTCTCTCTTCATCATGATCGTCTGGTGTCTTTGTTTAAAAGATGATAACGGCTGTTTAATTATATTAATGCAAGAGTTAAGACTCCTGTTATCTCGAAGGGGCGGCTGGGTTACCAAGTCAGGAAAAGCGGAGGGGCGGGGGTACTTCCGTAAATAAATGCGGAGTCGGGGGGCGGGGGATGGCGGCGGCGGCGGCGGCCTTATCCGTGGGATGCCAGCTAGGAGCTCCCGCGGTCGGGCAGCTGCGTGCAGCCTCGGTCACGCTTGTCGAGTCAGGCCGACGTGGGTGACCGGAAGCGTGTTCCAGCTGTCACGACCTGCACACACACAACCAATAGCAGAAGAAAAGGGGCGAAGGACTCGCGCCTCCCGAGTCCCAACTAGATCAGCCCACGCGGACCTCACCGGCCAACATTTCAGCCCTACCGCACGCCCTTATTTACGGAAGCGCCATCAGACTGTCCCTTGCTTCAATGTTGTGTCCCTTTCTTTTACTATCCCCATCACAGATTATCAATAGTTTTATTTGCTTTTATTGCATAATATCTATATTACAGTTATTAAGCTTGGTGCATGGAGTATGGGGAAGACATGTAAGAGCATCTCCAACTCCAAGTGGGCTCCTTTGGATTTCTTTCTTCCTTATTTTACCGAAAGAAATGAAGAAAACAGTCAGAAGGAGCTCCAACGGGTTCTATCAAATTTTCTATTTTGGTATTTTCCTACACGTCTACCTAAGACAGACGAGAGAAATAGGGAAACCTAAGAATAGTAGGCCCCAGTTTACATGGAATGAAAGTCTACTAATTTTTTTATTTTATAGAATAATGATTTTGTCATTTTACATAAAAATTGGGAGAGATTGAGGAACCCGTTGGAGTGCTCTTCCATTCCCAACGTACGTGTCAATTGTAAGCTTTGAAGAATAGGAAAGAATCGTAGAAACTCGTTGGAGAAGCTCTAATGCTCACTTTAGGTAAAAGAACAAGTACACTACAAACTAGCATGAAACAAGAGTGATGCTCGGACTCCATTCAGACATTCGATGTATAATAACCAATCATGATTCGTACCTCCGATGGAATCCGACTTATGAGTATAGGGAGCTCAAAACGGCACAATCTTGGCACCCACGTGGTGAGACCACGGCTCATAAGTTCTGTTTTAGTATTATAGTGTAGATATGAGTTGCCAATGTAGGTGAAAACTTTCTGCACTCATCCGAGTAGATGTGTTGATGTCAGCCCCGAATTCCCTCATTAAGACCTGCAAGAAGACTCGGGCTCTCTGCGAGCTAAGGTTTCTCCGACACTCAAGATCAAATACTGGATCGATACTCAAGGCTCATGGAGACTGTGTAAAGAATTGTGTACCGGTGTGTAGAGATCCTTACTCTTATAGGAGGATCTTGGCGGTTACGATGGATTAGGGGGGGTTTGGTATGTGGAACAATTGTTCCCTATAATCCTCTTCCAGAATAGGCTATTATCATTGATGAGGATTCCTACGATTTAGATGTGGAGGGCTGTCTTTTCTTTATTAATTTAGCGGTTCAGTATTGGCGATGGAGCCCTTTGAAGGGGTGCAATACATCTCCTTTTCTAGACATTTGGTGGTAGAGAATCTATGTAAAAGAGTTAAAAGGCGTTGACCTACGGGAGACTACCATAGATCTAAGCGTAGTGGAGGCCGGGGTTCTCTGGAGATGGTATGACTTGATGCTACACTTGTTCTATGTGTGTGCCTCGTCCTTTGGGTTGTTCATAAATGAGCGTGTTTCGGTTGTAAGCCAGTGAAGCAAGTGTGATAAGTGCTATCTTGGCTTACTTCAAGTGTTTTGGGTTATGTTGAGTTTGCTTGCTCATTCTGAGTTAAGCCGTGAACTATATTTTTCCTTGTCGGTTTTAATAAAATTTTTCTATTTCTCTTTCAAAAAAAAAAAGGTTATTACCGTCAATTACTATTTCTAATGCAATTTGATGGTCAGGCGTTTCGATTGGCATAGAGACTGCCGGAGTGATATTTTTTAGTTCCCAAGTTCTTTCATTTCACGAGAACAATTACTAACCATTGTTTTTAAATCATGGAATTCGGAATGAAAATAGATTGTTCCGAAATAATGCCAAACACCCCCTTAGGATCCAAGATCCCACGGACCGTGCCGGGTGTTACCAGCACGACACACCCCGGCAACCTTGACTTAGCCATTATCCCTTGCCATTCATGGGCAAGCATGTCCAATTCGTCAAGGAGCCTATAACTAACCCCGTGAATGTTTGAGCTCGGTCCCCCACATGCTTCTCATGTGATCGAGAAATCCTCAATACAACTTCTCCCTTTTGCCCATGACCTGGACTGCTTGGGTAGCTGTAACTTATATCCGAACAGCCCACATGATCTTGAATGCCCCTTGGTCCTAATCGGGTAGCCATTTACCCTAGTACATTTGTCGGGATGATCTTGTATCGTGCTCGATCCCTGATCACTTTCATGCTAACCCGTCACCCTAAGCCTTCTTTCTGGAGTGTGAACAAAATCTATTCTTGAATAAAGCTGACCGATCGATGCGAATGAAATCGACTAGCGAGTGTGAATGAATTCTCTGTTGGGGATCGAGCCTCGCGTCCGATGCCGATCCATTTTTTTGTGAAATCCTTCTGTCCTCATGATGGTGCTCGAGGTTCGAGATTTAGAGCCCTATAGAGAGCTCACAACTTATACAGAGAATATGATATGCACAAATACAATGATGGAACACCATGGATCACCGGTAATTAAGGACTTGGATTATCACTAGCAAGAATTACACCAAGCAATGGTCTCTGTTTGTTGGACCCTGCTAACTCTAATCTTAATTGCTCATTTCACATCACTCATATATGAAGTAGAGAACTACCTGCAATTGAGAGATACACAGAGATTACCGAAGATCTAATCACAAAGAAATGAAAGCACCCCAGAGAAGAAACACGCGTCGAAGAACTCTGAGAAGATTCGCAGACCATATTCTTCTTCTTTCTTCTTGGCCGGATTGCCGTGCAGAAGAACTTGGAGAATATCCGCACACCATATCCTTCTCATTTCTTCTTCTTCTCTCCCTGTTCTCCTTCATCCTTCCTTTTTATTTTCCTTCTATTCTTCCCTCTCTACGCTGTAAACCTAGAGTAAGTTTTCATTCTCTTCCCATCCATGTCATGATTTGATCTCCATCCTCTATCGAGAAGAACCACTCACAGTGTCACCGTCGCCTTGAGACTCCAAGAGACAGGGGGAGCACCGCACCGGCTCCCCTGATCACTTCTTTCCACAACTTTTCCTTCTCGTAGACGATCTCCGATCGACACCCTCGTAGCCGTCATCGACGATCCAATAAGCGTTTTTATTGTAAGAGTCACCCTTGCATCCCTTAAATAGGGGAGCAAACGTGTGCCAAAGGGGACAAAAAAAAAACCTTATCAAACTTCGGCCAAAACTATGACCCGCGGCCAAACCTGTTCTGTCATGCTCAGGTCGTGCACTCGTGTACAAGTCATGCACACGATCTCTCCAAAAAAATTCCTCTACGTTTTTTTCACCAATTCACTTGTTTGCACAGCCAAACAGGATAATTCAACAATAAACAAAAAAAAAGAAGAGGAATTATTAAATAAATCTAGAAAATACCAGATGCTACATTATACGCAAGTAAACGTGCTATGTTCATGCTATGACAGACTTTTCTAACTATGGCCTGAAATTAAGGGTGGCAACTGGTCGACTTCGGGGTCGTACCCGTACCTTTTATCTACCCATTCCCATTTGGCTAAGACGAGGTCCATCAACCACAGAAACGGAAGCTAATCTATTCTATTAAAGCCATGCTATTCATACCTAACATTTACCCCTAATGTTTGAACATAATGACATGTCATCCAATCACAGCGTCCCTTTGCCTGTCGTTTGGGGCTGAGTGTGATTCATTGATCAGGACTGGGTGTAACAGACGACTGTGATCGCGACACACCATTCGTTTGAAAAAAAAAATTCAAACAATATTGGGGGAGGGGGTAAATAGTATTTCCCACTATTATATTAGGCAAGGATGAAAGATAAAGTTTTTGGAAAATTTAGGTAAGAAAGAAAGAAAAAAAAAAGATAAGGATGAAACAAGCAGCGCCCCCCTCCACGCGGTGTTGCTAAAAAAGTTTCAAATAAATCCGGATAGGAGAAACAGCCCCCCTCTCTCTCTCTTTCTCTCTCTCTTCTCTCTTTTTTCTCTCTCTCTCTCTCTACACCTCCCACCGCCATATCTCTCTCAATAATAACACCCCTCGTACGGTATCTTTCTCTCTCTCCTATATTTCCAAAACTGCTCCCTGCAATATCTCTCTTTCCAAAACAGGAACATACCACCCCTCTCTCTCTCTCTCTCTCTCTCTCTCTCTCTCCTTTCAAAACCCCTGACGCTGAAGCCTCCCCCACCCCCTACCCACCGAGGCTGTTCTCCGCATCCTCTCCTCCCCCCCCCCCCCCCCCCCCCCCCCCCGCGTCGACAGGGCAGCCGGCACCATCGTCGGCCGACTCGTCCTCTGGTTTTGGGAAGACACCGGTGCCAAGATCTGTACTGAGGACCCCGGACGACCGCCGGTGCTCAGGCCAAGAGGAGCACGCGCGAGGCATAGAAATGTTATTCCTGTGAATTCCCAATCGCTTGCCAACCACCAAAGTCGCCCTCCATTGCCCCAGGTCTCTCTCTCTCTCTCTCTCTCTCTCTAACACACACACACACAGCTTTTCCGCGGTGGGTGGACATGCAGGAAACCCAGGATTTAGATCGGTCGCTGTAAATGATTAAGAACATAGCTAACCATGTTTTTAAGTTTTTTTTTTTTTTTTTGCTTTTTTTTTTTGTGTGATAAGGCAGTAATTATAACGGGATTAGATGGGTCTCAGTGTTCAAAACTGCTGCTGTCATTCGTATATCCTCACATGGTTTGAGGGTAATTCCGTACTTTACCCCGGGCTGGTTGGTACTGTAGTTGCTACAGTAAAATATCCCTTTGGCATATATATTATAACATATGATATAATATATAGTTTTTTTTAAGCTTACCCTTTTCTTCAGCTTTGATCTAAAGAAAGAGTCCTAATTTCTTTATTTCATGTAGCCTCTATATTTGATACGTTACACATGTATATATACTAGTAATGCCCGTTCCTGTTTGCACTTCTCTTCCCCCGCCGCTTCTAGCGGCCACGACAACCATGCTTCTGGCCTAAGAAGCATGGACACGGGACACGGACACGACACGACACGACACGGACACGCCGACACGATATTTTTCAAAAAACCAGGACACGGACACGTTAGGGGACACGCTGAATTTTATATATATATATATATATATATATATATATATATATATATATATATATATAAACAAGTCTTATATTATGATTTATAATCAAACATAATGCTAATAGTTAACTAAAAAAGTCTCCAACATCATAAATGATTCAGTGTATAGTTTCAAACTTTCAAAACACAAAAAAACAAATAGAACATGCATAAAATCATCATCTATCAAGGCCAACGTCAAGTGTTACCAGATCATCACCATCGACGTGAAGACCACAGCCTCCATACCCGGCTCATTGATAGAAAGATTCGCAATCTCAAGAACCCCAACATCTTCAAATGAGAAAAAAAAAAACCTCTTCGATAGTATCCGACATGCTCCAACACGCACCCGACACACTCCGACACGTGTTGGACTATATTTCTTCATAGAAGACACGTTTTTTGGTGTGTTCGACACGTGTCGGAGAGTGTCGGTGTCCGACACGTGTCGGACACGGACACGTTGAGGTCCCGAGAGTGTCGGTGCTTTATAGCTTCTGGCCACCCTACTTGCTTTGCTGCCACTCGCCCGCCCCCCCCACCCCCGGACATCGAAGAGGGTTGCGACGGAACACCACTATCGCACAGGGAGTGTCGACAGGCACGGAAATTAAATTAGTGAATATAATTTAGCAGCTTTAGCAAAATGTGCAAATAGAAATATGTAGCTACTATGTGCATGCGTTATGAAAGATTCAACTTGTTAAGGTTAATGAGAATGAACAATAGATATATGTAAATCATGTACATTAAAGATATGGGATTTATAACTTTGCATAATCTAGCAGAGTGTTCATGTCCATACCGGTAGCTCTTCGACGAAAAGCATGTTGTGATCAAAAAGAATATTCTTGCTTAGTTCCTTACTATGATGACCTTCTATGTTTCTATAAGCTCATAAACTGCTTCATTTCTTGAAGTATCCAACAATATTGCGGTACGGCTTTGCAAAGTTCTTTACTATATCTTGTTGAAGAATTTGAATGATGTTCCCAACCAATGTTGTTTGGATGGGTCTCAGTGGAAACTACTATTGTGGGTGCCAATGGGACCAAGGCTTAGGGAGCAAATGGATTTAACACAATTCCCCCTCCGATGGCTGAAGCATGGGATAGGGGAGGAGAGTGGAGAGATGGGGAGAGAGAGGGAGGAGAGAAAGAGGGCGTGGGGAAAACCTGAGCTGACCAAGATCGAATCATCAGGGAGAAGATCCAGATCAGACTCGGATAGGTGCCCTAGTTGGGGTGCCACTGTCGTTGTCCTCGTCCGCTTCAAAGACTTTGAGAACCACCGTCAAAGGGACGCCAGGCGTGGGTCGAACGAAGAAAAAGAGAGAGAGAGAGAGAGAGAGAGAGAGAGAGAGACGTCGAGTTACGGAGTTACAAGTGGGAATCATGCGATTATCCAGTCGGGACTAGTTGTGATGGACGACTGTGATCTCAAAACGTAGAGAGAGACGGCGAGTTGCGGAGTTACATGGGGGGATCATGTGATTATCCAGTCGGGGCTGGTTATGATGGACGACTGTGATCTCAAAACGTGGAGAGAGAGACGAACAATTTTTTCACTCCTCTTCTGTCCACAATC
>OX393553.1:71713228-72040728 GCA_947650365.1 Chamaelirium japonicum | reverse complement strand
GAAAGGGACCCTCCAGAGGATCTCTCCCACAATCTGCTGATCAAATATTCACCGCACCCAGCTCACCACCCCTGAGTCACCGGGAACCAACTTGTAATCCTCGTGTGCATAGTAAAGACGACCCGTATCTTTTTCCACACATACAGCGTATCATTAAGAGAAGGAGGGTCTAGGTTTTAGTGTGGTCTTCTGTCGAAGGTTTGGTGGGTGGTTGATTAATAGTGATGTATTGAATTAAGCGTTTCATATATTATAAGAATTTGGAACTGGATCATAAGATTATGAGAAACTGCTTAATTAAGCAATTAAATGCATTGTTTCTTCTATAATATTATAGAAAACTAAGCCGAATCATTCTATGTTTTGGCCTTCTGGATGCACTTTAATGTATCGAAAACCTTGTCTTGCACCTATATTATTGCTGTACTCCCTTGTTTTTGTCGAAGAATTCTCTTTATGTTCTCTTTCTTTAGCATATTTGGAGGGAGAGACAACAATAACCTTATTTATCAAAAATAACCTGGGGTTTATTCATGGATCCTCTAATTGTCTTGTCAATATATCTAGAGAGAAAAACTATTTATTGTCATTTTGTTGATTGTAATATATATTTGACCTTGATGGCCTGCGCATTTTATCACATCATCACGCACATTGCACATACCGAATTTTAGTATATTTGTGATATGATCAAATAATAGGAGTATATCAAAGTTTACCTAGCAATCACGTTGATAACATGACTGTATTTTTCTCATCAAGTCCACCTAGGAGGGTCTTGGAGAAAGAATTGTGTGAATGACCGCATCAACAATTATAAGCAAAATGCCTTCTTTGCAATTTCATATGCTTTGATACCAAACTGATGAGGGACAAAGTATGGGGTCTCTCAAAAATCAAACAAATAACCCTTGAATATTCGAAATAAAAGATAGAACAATGATGGATATCACCTTGATAAATCTTCAAGCAAATAAGTGAACAATGATTGAAATATTTTCGGGAGAAGGGGTTTAAATAAGCGAATTAGTAAAAACTATTTTTTGGGAGGCTGAGGTGCCCTTGGTAAAACTATAGCCTCGCAGGGGGCTGCCCTTAGTAAATATAGGTAGCCAGGGTGCAATCAATGATATAAGGTCGTAGCAGGGGCGTTTTCTACAAAATTGATCCTAAGTCTCGGATAAATAACTGGACCTATGGGGGTGATCCTTATCAATTAGTGATATGGGATTAATATCCCATGTTATTGTTTTACGTAACAGGTGCAGGGCTTCTTTTCACGCGGTAAGAGGGGACGTTGGGCTTCTTCACGCGAATAGAACAGAGGGGAGCTAGAGTGCAATCGTGCGAGGTGAGAGAGGGAGATAAAGAAAGAGAATTGATGCCTCTTCTCCTTCGTCATGCTCTTCCCCTTGATCTTCTTTCTCGATGCTTCTCTTTTCTTCACAGGAACACAAAAATAGGAGAAAATAGTTGCCATCGAAGATGCTCGCATAATAAGAATTAGGGTTTGAACGATAGAGAGGGGGAGAACAGAAGAAGAGGGGGTGTGGTGGTGGGGGACCCAGAGTCCACCAGATTCAAGGAATTCACCTCTATTCAATCCCGATCCAGGATCACAGATGCTTGCAAGAAAATTTATCTTCATTCCATTCATCATCAATTTCACCAAGCACATCGATGATATGGTTGTACCTTTGTCACCAAGTTCACCCAGGGGGATTTTGCAGAAACCACTGTGTGAAATATTGCATTAGTGGATTTATGGCGAATGTTTTTCTTGAAACTTCATATGCATTCTTTTTTTTCCAATCAGAGGTTGGCAATAGGATGTAGTGGAAGGAATCGTTGATGCAAGAAATTGAACATAAGCTTTAGTATTAATTGGTTGAGCGTCATTGGATGACCGGTCACCATGGTAGGACATGATAACCGAAGCCCTGATACCAAATATGATGCTGGATAGACGTTGGAACAAAGCCTTTTTCTACAGCTCGGGAACTGGTGGAAGAAATCTGGATTCCTTAGTCGATTGATGGAGCGTCGCGGGAGAGAGAAGAAAGAGGGAGAGAACTGATGCCTCTTCTCCTTCCTCCTGCTTTCATGGAAACCTAGAGTTGAGGGCAGTGATTGTCTTCTCGTTTTCTCTCAAAGAAACACGATTAGGGTTTGAGAGAAAGGATAGGGGGAGAAGAGAAGAGGTGCGCGCGCGCGATCGGGGGGGGGGGTGAGATTCGAGGAATCCACCTTTGATGGAATCCAATCCTGTAAACATATGTTCGCAAGCATATTCTTCATCTATCATAATTCATAACGAAAGAGGCCATGTCTTTATATAATAGATCGTCTTACATGCATAAGCTTCCACAAGCGATGTGGTACTAAAATAAACTAAAACTTGACTTACACACCCAGTCGAATATTTACCTACTTAAATTATGATGAAAATAACAATTAAATAATAATAGAGATAAGCAGGCTGCTTCATGGTTCCGTCACTGGTGGAGGTGATGCAGTCGGGCCTAGTCCCCATCGCTTAGGATTCTAATAATTTGGATAATATGAGAGAGAGAGAGAGAGAGAGAGAGTGAGAAATTGCACTTTCTCATTGAGAAATGCTATTAAGATAATGTTTTCATATGCTTTTTTGACATTCTGACATGGCACCCGATCAAAGCCGTCCCTTTGCCCATTGACCGAGGCTGAGAGCGATTCACCGGTTAGGGTGGGGTGGAACGGACAGCTATGATCTCGTGCTTTGTCAGGACTTAAAACAAGGGAAAAAGTATCTCTTAGCATGTTCTAATTTTACCTTGGAGGCCTCATATTCTTCTTTTTTCGAATTTTGTAGTCAGGCGTAATATAGTAGCAAAGATATTACCGTTTTGTACGTGATCTATTTATCTAAATTTTGAATGCATAAGGGCATCTCCAGTCCTTACTTAAACCTTTACTCGCATTTGAATTCGAGTAAATAAGCCCCAAAATATGCTCCAGTCGTTTACTCAAACTCATACCAAATTTAATTTTACTCTGATCTTTCACCAAATCAAGGGAGACACAAATCTCATACCATATTCCCAATGGCCATGTCCAAGGCCTTCCTATTTACAATATTTCCATCCAACGGCTGAGTTTTTACTCAAATCTGGAAAAAAAAAAAAAAAGCTCCAAAATCAGCTCCAGTCCTTAGTCAAACTCATACCAAATTGAGTTTTTACTCATATGTGAGCAAGGGCTGGAGTTCTCCATATCAGATTGAGTTTTTACTCAAATTTGTACTCAGATTTGAGTAAAAGTTTGAGTAGGGCTGGACATGCTCTAACTCATATAGTATATGTGTGCATCATGGGAAATAAGATTATAATGATTATTAACTTTTCTCCTTATCTTTTCTCTCTCTTTCTTTCTCTCACTTGCTTTGACTACCATCAAGAATATTGCAGATCCAAATAAGAATAGCTTCATGGAGCTTGAAAGTTTTTGTAGCTATAATGTAGATGAATCATTACTTGTTTGGATCTTAATTTGACAGACAGAAATGTTTTAGATCTATATATGCATATAAGATGATATTCACGTATACATTCATCAAGGTCCAAACTTTACGCATTAGAAGGAAGAGTTACAATTGCATAACGTGGATGATCCGTTAACATATGTCGTCTTTCTGATATAATACATTCTGTCTTCTCACAGGTCAGCTGTTTGTTTCTAGGGAGGCTTATTAGAGACTTCTGCACGAAGCAGAAACTTTGGAACAGACTTGGAGAACTGTTTTTTCGGTGGATACCCATTATATAGATCGGGTGTTGAAAACCAAGACATTTGGCAATCATGTTCTCGAGATCATGCACAAACCTTTTTGATGTGGGTTCTGTTGAAATGTTGGATCCTCCTCGGACTGTTAGAACACTTCCCCGGGTCATGACGGTGCCTAGTATCATATCCGACTTAGATGGGGTCGCAACTAGTAGTGACGAGGGTTCAGACAGCCCGGGATCAGTAATACGGGAACGGAAAATAATAGTTGCAAATTTTCTACCACTGCATTCTCTGAAGGATCAAACAACTGGAGAATGGTGCTTCACATTGGATGAGGACTCACTTCTGCTGCAACTGAAAGATGGATTCTCTTCTGAAACTGAAGTCATTTATGTCGGTAGTCTAAAGGTCGAGATTGACGTCAGCGAGCAAGAAGAAATTGCTCAGAAACTCTTGGAGGAGTACGGGTGTATACCCACATTCCTGCCCTCTGAGCTTCAAAAGAAGTTCTACCATGGGTTCTGTAAGCAGCAGTTATGGCCTCTTTTCCACTATATGCTCCCTGTCTGCCCCAACAAGGGTGACCTCTTTGACCGATCTCTTTTTCGGGCTTACATATCCGCCAATAAAATATTTGCCGGTAAGGTTATGGAGGCACTCAATTCGGACCATGACTATGTATGGGTTCACGACTATCACCTCATGCTTCTCCCCACTTTGTTAAGGAAGAGATTGCACCGAGTCAAGCTTGGATTTTTTCTCCACAGCCCGTTCCCCTCCTCCGAGA
This sequence comes from Chamaelirium japonicum, assembly GCA_947650365.1. Lineage (NCBI taxonomy): Eukaryota > Viridiplantae > Streptophyta > Magnoliopsida > Liliales > Melanthiaceae > Chamaelirium > Chamaelirium japonicum. Next base: position 72,036,176 of record OX393553.1, on the reverse strand, counting down.
TCTTTAGGACTCTACCGGTCAGAGAGGACATCCTCAGGGGGCTGCTTAATGCTGATCTGATTGGCTTCCATACATTTGATTATGCCCGGCATTTCCTTTCTTGTTGCAGCAGGATGCTAGGCCTGAATTACGAATTAAAACGTGGGTACATTGGACTTGAGTACTCTGGTCGAACAGTGAGCATCAAGATTCTTCCAGTCGGAGTTCATATAGGCCGGATCCAATCCGTACTGAATCTTCCTGCTACGATTGCCAAGGTTCAAGAGATTAAGGAGAAGTACAAGGGGAAAAAATTATTTCTGGGCATAGATGACATGGACATCTTCAAAGGCATCAGTTTGAAGTTTCTCGGGCTGGAGCGTCTATTGGAGAGCAGTCCCAGATTTAGAGGAGAAGTAGTCCTTGTTCAGATTGTTAATCCTGCGAGGAGTACTGGGAGAGATGTGAAGGATGCGAGATTAGAAGCAATTTCTACGGCTGAAAGGATCAACCTTGCCTACGGTGGCCCAGGCTACCAACCGGTTGTGCTTATTGACCACTCCGTTCCTTTTCACGAAAAAATTGCTTTCTATGCAGCGGCAGATTGTTGCATAGTGAATCCTGTTAGGGATGGGCTGAACTTGGTCCCGTACGAGTACATAGTCTGCAGGCAGGGAACTGAGGAGATGGATGGAGGTCGGTGCGTCGATACGGTGTCCCCTCGCACGAGCACACTTATTGTCTCCGAATTCGTAGGTTGCTCCCCATCTCTCAGTGGAGCTATCCGGGTCAACCCTTGGAGCGTCGACGATGTGGCCGATGCTCTTCTCGGTGCGGTTGGCATGCCAGAGTCCGAGAGGCAGCTGCGTCATGAAAAACATTACCGCTACGTCAGCTCCCACCATGTAGCTTACTGGGCCTGCAGCTTCTTCCAGGATTTGGAGAGAGCTTGCAAGGATCACTACAGTCTGAGATGCTGGGGGATCGGGCTCGGTTTAGGCTTCAGAGTTATCGCGTTATCTCCTAGTTTTAGGAAGCTGTCGGTCGAGCACATTGTCGCATCCTATAAGAAGGCTAGTCGGAGGGCGATATTTTTGGACTACGATGGCACCATTATGCCTGAAATGTCCATCAACAAATCACCGAGCACGGAAACCATTTCTATACTGAACAGCTTGTGCAGCGATCCGAACAACACCGTGTTTATCGTCAGCGGGAGGGGGCGGACTTGTCTTGGTGAGTGGTTTTCCTCGTGCGAAGCTCTCGGAATCGCTGCTGAACATGGATATTTCTTTAGGTATTAGGACTACAAACCCCGTGCCTTCATCAACCATTCTAAATTTATTATCTAATCTGCTAAATTCATAAATATCTATTCTTTGGTTTTTCTTGTAGGTGGAGTAAAGCTTCTGAATGGGAAACTAGTCATGCCATTGTTGATTCCGATTGGAAGAAGATTGCGGAACCTGTTATGAGATTATACACCGAGACAACCGATGGCTCCTACATAGAAGCCAAGGAGAGTGCTTTGGTGTGGCATTATCAGGACTCGGACTATGACTTTGGTTCTTGCCAAGCAAAAGAACTGTTAGATCACCTCGAGAGCGTGCTTGCAAACGAGCCGGTGGTCGTTAGAAAGGGTCAGCACATAGTGGAGGCTAAACCTCAGGTACACAAATTTTCTAGCTTTGGAGCCTTTGCTTGTTTAATTCTCCTATGCCGTTGTGTCGATTAATTTGGAAATGGTAACACAACACAGGGGGTCAGTAAAGGGCTGGTTGTGGAGAAGTTGCTCGGGGCATTGGTCAGTAGTGGGAAGCCGGTGGATTTTGTTATGTGCGTCGGTGATGATCGGTCCGATGAGGACATGTTCGAGAGCATTAATCGCACGGCCTCTAGCGGATTGTTTCCTGAAGCTCCTGAAGTCTTTGCTTGCACCGTAGGCCAAAAGCCGAGCAAAGCCAAGTACTACGTTGATGACACCATGGCGGTGATAAAGCTGCTGCAAGGCATTGCTGCCTTTACAACTAAGAAACCGGTGGTGGTCCAGAATCAAGGCTCCTTGGAAGGGCCATTAAAGGCCGATCGTTGAGCATTGCTCCTCCATTGGATGGTATTCGAGCATTTTTTAGATCGCCGCCAAAATCACTTTGGTCTTTGTTAATCATCTGACTCATCTCTGACTTGGGTGTTAGTTTAAGCTGATTCAAGAGGCTGTTTTGGGACAAAAAATAGGGGTAAATCTTCCAAAACATGATAATCATACTTGTAGTAGGGGATTCAGCATTGGTTTGTATAGGGGTGTTGGATTGCTCGAAAAAACATGATAACTCCTGAAGCGCCTCTTATTTATTTTTTGATTTATCAGTGCAGTGTTTATTCTTGAAATTCTGGACCATGAAACAAGAATAAGAACTGTATACTCCTAATGATCATTGAAGCTCTGTACTGAGTATTGTGACACTTTGAGTTGGGCTCTGTGTGAAGTGGTACAGTCTACAGGATGCTCTGCGTATATTCAATCGAGATGAACAGAGAACAACTCCCCGTCGTTTGCTTCCAGTGAGACGATTTCTTCACAGCAGTGTTTTCAAGAAGAAGTTCCATCACTGAGATCGCTCGAAGTATCGTCGAGACAGTGAGGTTATGGTCGTCAGCCAACGCAGGAAAGCATAGTGAGTCGGTGGAGAGCTTTCTCTGGATCTACAGGAGGCAACTGATTTTTGGTTTTATCTGTTGTAATTTTCCTTTTACCTTATCATTGTAATCTTTACTGTTAATAAACGAGCCAAGCTCAAACAAACCAAAGTTCGGCTCGGTTGTGCTCGCGAACATGCTTATTTAGGACTCATGAGTAGGCTCATTTAATAAACAAGTCAAGCTCAAGAGGACCAAAGCTGGGGTCAGCCGGGGTCAATTATTAAACAAGCCAAGCCCAAGCCTCATGCTTGTTTTAGCTGAAGATCCCTCCGTTTGAAAAATGTATGTTTTACCCCTATATCCAGTGGTACAAGGAATCACATGAAGAGTAATAGTTCGGTAAACAAAAGTAACAATTTGCTACAATGATTTCATTGTAGTAATTTTTTTTTTAAATGAGATTCCTCAAAAAAAAATTGCTATAGTAAAATTATTATAGCAATTGTTACTCTCATCACGGAATTGTTACTCTTTTCTACCACTGTACCAATTGTTACTCTTCATTATCGAATTGTGTAAAAATTGCTAAGTGATTTCACTATAGCAATTTTTTTAGATTTATAAAAAAAAAATTGCTACAGTGATTTCCCTGTCATAGAGTTGCAATTCGGAAATAAAGAGTAAATTGTAGATTATTACTCTTTACTGCACTGAAGAGTACATAACATTTGTGATTTTAGTATTAGGGATAGTTTTGTCATTTAAAGAGAATAAAAGTCAACGGAAGGAATTGTTTCAAAGGGAGTCTGAGCTGGACGCTACAAGAGGCCACTGGGCCTACCACCAAGTCGCCACCACCTCCACAAAAGGGGCCCACTTGGCCCACAAATGGGGCGCCACACACGTGCACACCACAAAGCCGTAACACCGCACGAAGAGTACCCAACGTTGGAATCGAACCCCCGGGGAGTGCCCATATGGAGCGGTACCACTACCAATTGCTCTAAGCAGCGGTGGTGTAGTTTAAATTCATGCAACCATAAAGTAAGTGTGTGTTTGGCACCATCCATTTCTATCCGAGTTCCATATTTCAAAATCAATGGATAGTATTTGTTCCGATGGATGAACGACTTCGGGGAGAGAGAATTTATTACTCCGTCCATTTTTATGCTAATTGGACTGCTGAACCATAGGATTACATTGGAAATAGTTTTTTTTATTTTTTGAGAACCCCTCCAAGAGGAGGGAGGGTTAGGCAGCCCCCGACCAGTTATTATTAAAATGACGAAGAAATGTTGTTACAAAAGGAAAGAGCCTCCCCCACGAACTTATGGGACCATGGGATAATCCATGCATGTTCTGAAAATCGAGGACATCGAACGACACAGATGATCCACTCCTGTAACTTGCCATTGAAAATGTGATTGTTCCTCTCTAACCAGAGTATCCAAATGATAGCCATTGCTAGTATATCCCAAGTGGCCTTGATCCCACTGGGGATTCTCCTTTTCCGCCAAGAGCTCCACAAGGCTCGCAAGGTCCGTGAATGAGAGCTGATGCCTCCTTTAGATTCGAAGTGGTCCCACACCCGTCTAGCAAAGGGACATCCGAGCAGAAGGTGGGACGAAGTCTCCTCCCCCAAGTTGCAGAAAGTACAGCTAGCTTCCGATACTTGAGGGTGATTCTGCTTCAAGAGGTTTGCGTTTGTGAGGATCTTATTCCTAGTCGCCAGCAGAGAGAAGATCTTAATTTTTGTTGGAACCTTGGTATTCCAGAAGGCCTTTGAAGGATGGAATATCTGAAGATGGGGGATCAAGTGATTGCAAAAGGATCTCACAGTAAAAACACCTAAGGACGTGCTCCCCCACCGAACCTTGTCTGTTGTTGGTCGGAAACTGGCAGCCAAAAGGAGCAAAGAAAGATCCTGAAATTCCTGCTGACTGTCCCGGCTGAGGGGTGAGAATAGCTTGAGCCTCCAAACCGTTCTCCCATGTATCATATTCGCTTGAGATTGGACCGAAACCCCCTTATGCCTGGCCATGGAATATCGAGCGAGAAAGAGACGATCCAGGGAAGTGTCTCCAAGCCAGGTGTCTTCCCAAAATCTGATGTGTCGGCCATCCCCTAACGAAAGGGTGGTGGCTTCCTTATAGAGGCCACAAACCTTCAACACCCCCCACCATAAGTGGGAAATACGCCCAGATATCCGGCTCCTAGACTGGATTGGGGAGAACCGCTTGAAATACTTCGCCAGCAGTACCTCTCTCCCAGACCCTCCGGTTCCCTGTTAGAGCCTTCACCACCATTTTTCCAACATAGAGACGTTAAAACGTCTTAGGTCAGGAACTCCCTTATATCCTAATTTTTTTGGCAAGCAAACTTGATCTCAACTCATCAGGTTATAAGCTCCCCCGATGCTACCAACTCCCCGCCAAAGGAAAGACCACTTGATTTTGTCAATCCTGTCAATCACCCAAGATGGGAAGTAGAAGAAAGAGAGGTAATAAGACGGGATCAAAGAAAGGACGGAGTTAACCAAGACCAATCTTCCTCCAGAGGATAGAAAATGACCCTTCCAACCCTCTAGTCGTCTCTCAATTTTCTGAATTAAATGTTCCTAGTCCTCCAACCTCAAGGCCTTGTCACTGATCGGAAGTCTCAAATACTTCATTGGGAGAAACGCCTTTCTGCAGTTCATCAAGTTCGCCAAAGCCGAACCTCCCTCTCCTTGGCCGATATAATATAGATTACTCTTCAGGAAATTAATCTTCAGACCTGAAGTAAGTTCCAACCCATAGAGAAGGATTTTCAGGGAGACCAGTGAAAGGGACAGGCTCTCACGAATAGTGGGGAGTCATCCGCATAATGAAAGTTGGACCTGGTCCAACCAGTCTCTCCTATTCCTTTCACTAGCCCTTCTCTGTTAGCTTTCTGAATAGCCGCATCAAATACGTCAACCACCAAGATGAATAAATATGGGGATAGTGGGTATCCTTGCTTCAAGCCCTTATAGACCTTGAACTCCCTCCCTTGCACCCCGTTGATCATGCATGCAATCTTAGACGAAGTCAAACTCTCCTCGATCCAGCTCAACCATCTACTAGAGAAGCCTTTCGCCTTTAGCGGCTCAAGATGGAAAGTCCCATTTAACTTGGTCGAAAGCTTTCTCGAAGTCTAACTTCAGAAGCACCCCTTCTTCGCTCGATTCTTGAAGATGAAAAATTGTCTCATGCGCCGTCGCCATGCTGTCCAAAATCAGTCTCCCCTTGATGAAAGCCATCTGGGAGGGCGAAACTAGCGAACCAATATTGTCTGTCAGCAGGTTCGTAAGGATCTTTGAGACAATTTTGTAGAGACAGTTCGCCAGAGAAATTGGGCGAAAATCCCAAATACCCTCTGCATCAGGTTTTTTAGGCAAAAGAATTACCCATGAGTAGTTCAAGTAATGAAGACGTACCTTGCCCAAGAAGAAATCCCGAAGGAAGCGACAAAGATCTAATTTGAGCATCTCCCAGAATCTTTGGAAGAAGTACATGGGAAACCATCAAGGCATGGTGCTCCCTCTCCTTTAGATTGGAAGACGGTTCGCCGAAATTCATCCTCCGTGAACTCCGCATCAATGGCTGAGTGATCCTGCTCCAGACGCGGGAAATCCAGATCACTCCAGTCTATTGCCAACCACGCCTTCTGATATTCCCCTCGAAAGGCGTCCCTGAAATAGGAAGTAGTTGCCTCTAGAATGTCTGAAGTCGTCGACACCAACTCCTCCTCGTGGAGCAGAGATGAGATGAAGTTTTTCCTCCAACGACCATTAGCTATCTTATGGAAGTAGGATGTATTAGCGTCTCCTAGCTTGATCATTGTTCCCTAAAACGATGTTTCCACATCTCCTCCTCCTTCTGCAGTAAACTGACTAATGTCTCGTTCAGCCTCAACAAATATGTTGTCTCCGTATCCAAAAAAGGTGAGGTTTCCCTCTGGACCTCTAAGGCCTGAATAGCAACAAGGATGGACGCCTTCTGCTTAAGAACATTCCTGAAATGATCCCTACTCCAGCTGGTGAGTTTTTTCTTGATGAAGTGAAGCTTCCGAGTCATACTGAGAGCAGAGTTCTCGTGATGACTCGCCTCCTCCCATCATCCTCTCAGCTTCTCCTCAAAACCCTCCTCTAGCACCCACACAGATTCAAAACGAAAAGGGGGGGTGCACCGATGGAATGGAGTCGGTTGCTAGAATAATAGGAGCGTGGTCCGAAACACAGGAGGCCAGCCCTATCTTGTTAGATCCTGGATACCTAGATTCCTAGTCCGGAGAGATCAAAAAAGGGTCAAGTCTTGCCAAAATCGGATCCTCCCTCTTATAGCTCCAAGTGAAGATGCGTTCTGAAAGAGGCATGTCCAACAACTCCTGCTGACGGATAAAGTCCGAGAAGGCCCTCATGGCTGAAAGATCGCCATCACTCCGAAGCCTCTCCTCTGCCCCTCTCGTGACATTGAAATCCCCCGCTATAACCCAAGGTCCTGCAAAATTCACCTGAAGAGATGAAAGCTCCGTCCAAAAGTCATCCCCCCTGGTGTGATCTGTAGGACCATAGACGGAGGAGGTCATCCACTCCCCTCCATCCAACCGGTTTTGCAGAAATTGGGAGAGGGAGAAGACCCCCACTATCAAACTCCGGAGTACGAAGAGATCATCACAGTACCCTACGAGAATCTCGCCTGACGTGCCCGTGGCGTCTTTCGCTTCCCATCTATCAATCTTCTTGGTACTCAACGAGCGAAAGAAATGACTAGTTGGGTTCTCCCTCTTCGACTCCTGAATACAGATGACGTCCACTTCGTGGATGGAAGCACAGGAACTAGCCGCTCATCTCTTCTTCGATTTGCCTAATCCCCTAACATTCCAAGACAGGATCTTCATAAGAGAAGGACTAATACCATCAGGATGAAGCTTGCTTTGCCCTCTTCTCCTCCATCGCCTAAATAGAATATAAAAAAAAAAACGGACGCCATTCAAATCCGAAATAGTAATAAACCCTCATTTCCTGGCAATGTCGATAATTACATCATCTTCTAGAAGGGAGAGGGGTAAGGACATAGAGGGTCAGCCAGGTCCAGCTCCAAAAGGCGCATCTTCGATCGGACCAATACTTGAGCCAGCATCGGATCCTCCGTCGAGCGCTGCAAAATTTGCCTGAAACTCCTCCTATCGATGCTTGGCTAGTGCACTCCTTCCACATCCACCAGCTGCTCCTACCGCCCATGAACCTCCCTTCTCAAAGCTTCTCCATCTAAGGCGACCCTGTCATCAGCAACGGTTGGGATTAGAGCTCCCAGTAAAAAGGAATTGTCCTACGCAATTGGGACGGTGTCCGCAACTGCTACCTCCTGAGAAGCCTGAGAGCTCTCTGGCTCTCCTGCTACAGCCAAATCAAGGAACCCGCCTCGAGTGCCTCCTTGGCACCCACACCAAAAAAGGAGAAACCCCTGTCTCACGCTCCCGATTCAAAGTTTGAATCAAAAGCATAGTTTCGGGCAAGCAATCCGCTCCCCGATTGGCAGGTAGTAACTGCGTCCCGCAAAATCTGTCAAAGGGACGGCATACCTGGTTCGGAGCCTGAGTCGTCTACTGGAACCTCGTAGGTTGCGGGCCAGCCGCCACCGAGGGCCCGAAGCCAGGAGGGATAACTGGCTCATCCGACAGGAGTCGACCTCCTGGGCCATGATCGAAGAGTAAAACCTAGCGGGGGGGGAGGGAGTAGGGTGCAGTCTCCAAGCACGTGAGTGGACAGGCGAAGCCTAAACAATCTGCACCCATGGTAGAATTGGATTGAGGGGGGGCACCAGGATCGACTTGTAGCAGATTAGGGTGGTTTGACAGAAACGACGATGAAAGATCGATGGGAACATATTGAAACATTGCCTGACCTGCCCGTATGGCTCTAGTAGATCTCTAATGGAGTTTTCTTCCTAGGCATCAAACGATAGGTCGAAGATCATTACCCTAACTGCCGTCCTCCTCCGCCTCGCGGCCGCCCCACCCATCTCGTCCCACAGCCGGAACGAGACTGAGATGGCTCTCAGGTTTCTCATCCCTCTCCCGACTTCAATCTCCAGAAACTGACGGAACGAAAACTTCAACCAGAAATTCCCCGTTCTCGATCTCCTGAGCCGGCCAAGACCATGATCCCTGCCATGCCGAACGAAGGTGATCGGAAAGCTCAATCTCGGAGACCGATCTCCGAAACACCCGGCACACGCCAGATCGAGAAAGGATCGCCATCATCTCGCCCCGCCGAGGGTCATCTTGCAGAGTGATGGCCACACCGGGGGCTAAGGCCACAGAGGAACCTGTACACTCCGACGAGCGAGCCATACCGCAGTGGTAAGAGGTGTGCCCTACCTTTCCACAGGCAAAGCACACCATGGGGTTCCTATAGTCTGCTATGTGGGTGCAAATTTTGGTAAGAAGCCTACAGATAGCAGGACCCACTAGCCCTGCCTGGTGGGCCCACAGAGACTACCGAGGGACCCACCAACCCTGCCTGGCAGGCCCACAGAGACTACCGCGGGACCCACCAGCCCTGCCTGGCGGGCCCACGGAGACTACCGCGGGACCTATCAACCCTGCCTGGTGGGCCCACAGAGACTACCGCGGGACCCACCAGCCCTGACTGGCGGGCCCACGGAGACTACCGCGGGACCCATCAGCCCTGCCTGGCGGGCCCACGGAGACTACCGTGGGACCCACCAGTCCTGCCTGACGGATCCTCCAGATATGACAGCAGAAACCGCCATTTGCCCCAGATTTCCTCCCAGAAAATCTTATAAATAGCAGAGCCTTCAAATGTAAAAGGATCGATTTCTAAAACCAGAATCCAGAGAGAAAACCTCAGAAACCCAGAGCTCTGACTTCGATATCCCATCTCCTTCGATCTTCTTTAAGAAGAGGTTAGTGACACTCGGCCTGTCGAGGTCACTTCGAGTGAAGTGTTAGTGAATTCGGGTTGCTCCCTATAGCACGGAGACGTAGGCTTCGGCTGAACTCCGAGATCACATCTTGTGTCAACGTTCTCTCTGTTTGCATATCGTAAGAGGCAACTCAAAGTCACCAAGACATCAACCTTCAAACCTACCTTCCAATCAACAGATCAACCAACGATCTTCAACTCAACTTCAATTGACTGGTGAGGTGAAGTCTTCGGATCGGCACGAAGATTTTTCCCCACATGCTACGGCGTGGTCTCTCTCCCCACACCAGTGTCACCTCCTCCTGAGGTTTCCTCTACCACTCCCGGGATTGCCTCTCGCCGAGATGGGTCTCTGCCCCTCTGATCGCCTAGGGGTTGGTCGCATCACTGCATCGGCATAAGAGATTGGGGGCTAAGATTGGGGTAAGGGGTTTTGAGGGGGGAAGGTTGGCATCCCCGAGACACCTATCTCAGGAACGATGCCTCCCCGACTCCCCATTCGAACCTCTACCCGATCTACTCGCCCTTTGCAAGGTAGTGGCCCCTCGGGAACCTCTGCCTGGGAACTAGCTCTGCCCTCGAGGGTGTTCCAGCCTTTGAGATCTCCTATGAGATCGCCCCCGAGATCGCCCTCGTGAACTCCCCATCTTCGTGAAGAGTTCAATTGGAAATAGTAATTGATGGGATTACCCTCTTACGGATGAGGTTTAAGCAAAACAGTAGTTCCTCATGCCAAACACCCCCTAACCCTCCAATGTTCCCTAGAATGGAAAAGACCTAGACGAAGAGGAGTTTAAGATAAGGTTTCTTATGAAGAATAAGTATTCGATTTTTTGGCTTCAATCATGAGGCACTGGAACCTGTCAACCTTGTAATTTTTAATTTTCTGACATTTGTCGCCTCTTCGTATATTTTTCCTTTTAATCATCGGCTGACATAAATGTTTTTATATCTAGAATCCCTTGGCAACCATTGCAAATCCCCGAGAGCATTTTGGCTACCCTATTGATTTGCTGCACTTGCTTATGGCCCAATCGTTGTGTACCACACCATCCATTAAAAGGGCACAATGGGGACTACATTTGTTGCCGGTACACTACACTTAGTTGCCCCCATTATATCCTTTTTAATAGACAATGTGACACATCGTGATTGAGCCGTAAGCAAGCGAAGCAAATCAATCAGGTAGCAAAATTGCTCTCGGAAATCCCCTCACATTGTGGGCTCGGTGCGAGGCAAATAGTGTTGCCCACTGATTGGCACCGGAAACTAGAGTGTCTGGATCCGAGGGATACTAGCGTCATGGGATCCCTTCTTCTGTTTCTGCTCTCGTGTCGGAGGACCTACAAGTCATGATGTAATGACCACCCTGTCGGATGTACCAAAAAAAAAAAAAAACGAGATCCCCTCACGTTCTTATAGTGCTTCAACTACTTTTTAGGATCCTTTCTTCAATAGTGTATCTCTCCAATAAGACAAGAAGGCTACAATGCATTATATATAAATTAATGGGTAACGGCTACCTTGAACGTTAGATAAATCAAATCCTTGTTTCCCGTTGGCTATTAAGCTGCATCTTAAGAACAACCCCAATATCTTATTGGCTAAACCCATGAATCACCCATAGTGAAAGAACTAAGAGGAGAAAAAGGTGGGGGGGGGGGGGGGGGTTGCAAATTTTGGTAAGAAATCTGCAAGCAGCGGGACCCACCGGCCCTGCCTGGTGGGCCCACGAAGACTACAGCGGGACCCACCGGCCCTGCCTGGTGGGCCCACGCGGACTACAGCAGGACCCACCGGCCCTGCCTGGTGGGCCCACGAAGACTACAGCGGGACCCACAGGCCCTGCCTGGTGGGCCCACGCGGACTACAGCGGGACCCACCGGCCCTGCCTGGTGGGCCCACGCGGACTACAGCAGGACCCACCGGCCCTGCCTGGTGGGCCCACGAAGACTATCGCGGGACCCACCGGCCCTGCCTGGTGGGCCCAATAGCCTGTGGAATCCCCCAGAAGACGGTAGCGGGGCCCACCAGCTTTACCTGGAGGATCCCCGGATGCTGCAGCATAAACCGCCATTTACCACCAGATAATCCTATAAATAGCAGAGCCTTCAAATGTAAATGGATCGGAAAATTCTGATTTCCACTCTGAGATCTGATTTTCAGAACCCAGGGCTCTGGAATTTCTCAGCTTTCCATCTTCCATCTCTCTTTGATCTTCTTCTCTCCTTCGAAGAGATCAGGGTGCTTTCAGTGATACTCGGCCTGTTGAGATCACTTCAATATAAGTGTTAGTGAATTCGGGTTGCTCCCTATAGCACGGAGACGTAGGCTTCGGCTGAACTCCGAGATCACATCTCTCGTGTCCAATTTTCTCTGCTTGCATATTGAGAATCCCAACTCCCATCGACAGATCAAACAACGATCTTCAACTTCAACTTCAATTGACTGGTGTGGCGAGGTCTTCGGGTCGGCACGAAGATTTTCCCCCACAGTTTGGCGCCGTCTGTGGGATCCGAGCGAAAAGTCAAGCTCTCTCCACTACTACTAGATCGGTTGAGCCTACAACCGATCTTGATAGCCAAACTTCCTCGCCCCCTCGGTTGATCAGACAACTGATTGGACGTTGGCACTCTTGTTGCACCCTTCGCTCTCTGAATGGCGAAAACTAAGCACCAGGGTCAACCAGAAGAAAGTAACACTCAACAACAAGCTCGTCCTGAGACTCGATCAATGAGTCAAAGGCTCAACTTCGGACAGCCCCTTGTTGTTCCTGAGATGGGGGTTCGCTCAGGGAGTGGGAGATCTGTCGATCGACCTATCGCCCATCCCGCACGACAGTCGATTGGGCAAACTGCCCCCGCTCCTGCTGAAGACCCTCCATCGACCTATCAAATCTCTGCGATCGACTTCCAATTGCTTCAATTGGCAAAGCAGAATGCCACCCTTACTGCTGAGAGGGATGCTCTTAAGAGAGCGGCTTCCGAGGCTGGGATCGCTCTCTCTATCCCCTCTACAAGTGAGAGGGTCAATCTTCCGCGACATTCAACCTACTCCGAGCAACGGAGATCAATGGGCACTGCTGCCCTCGAGAGGATTCGTCGCGACCCAACTCCCTCTGCTGCCCCGTGGAAGCAGAGTGTTTGGGATCGCCTCGACGACGAGTCCTCCCAATCCTCTTCTGGTCGCAACTGCGACAAAAAGGCACCTTTAAAGCTTGACACACCGATGAAGCACCAAATGAAAGGCGCTCCTTCAAAGAGTAGAATCTCCCCTTCCATTCCACTTCAACGTGGACTTGGATCGGACCTTCGACACCGACTTCAACCGGCAAATACTTCAATGCCTGAGCAAGACCTTGTGATCTTGCCTCTTGACCCACATCTAGGTCGAGGACATGGTCGTAGGGATGAGTATTCCTCCGCCGGACCTCTCCATCGAAGCCTCTTCGAGTCAACTTTTCCGAGGGGATGGAGAACTCCTATCCTCCCCAAATTCAACTGCATCAAAGGAGATCCGACTCTCCATATACTTGCCTTCAAGCAAGCCTTGACACCGCACGAAGAAGAGAACAACGTGCTTTGTCGCACTTTTGCCGGGAGTCTCGATGAGCCATCACTTGATTGGTATCATAATCTCCGAGCTGGGTCCATCACCCAGTTCGGTGTCTTGGCTAACCTTTTTGTGCAGCATTATCAGCTCAATCTGAAGCCAGAAAAGAAGCTCGACTCCCTCTATCGGCTGAGGATGGGTGCTGATGAGACTCTTCGCAATTTCACCAGGAGATTTCGCAACGAGCATGCCGCTCTCTCTGGAAGACATCTGGATGATGAAGCCATCATGTTGGCTTTCCAGAACGCCCTCCGATTCGATCTACACATCTACAACGACTTCATTCACAATCCCCCTCCTTCTATGGGTTCTATGTTCGATCGGATCCAGAGAGAAATTGAGGTCGAAGATGATCAAGTCGCTCAAAAAGGGCGAGAAGCAAAACGAAGACCGGCGGAAAGAGATGCTCCAAAGTATGCTGCCAAAGCTCACAACGCTGAGGCAGCAGCTCCCCCAGTCAACAAACGGCCAAAGAATGATGGACGTCGATCTCCTACGAAGACCACTTTCACTGAGTGGAATTTACCAGTCGAGCAAATACTCGACCGCATTCAACACGAAGAATTCCTTCGAAGGCCTAATCCGCTTCAGCCAAACTCAAAATTCACAGTTGACAAAACGGTTTACTGCGACTTCCATCGAAGTCATGGCCATTCCACCGATCGGTGCTATAGGCTGAAATTCCATCTTGAAGACTTATTGCGAGAAGGCCACCTTCAAGAGTTCGTCAAAGGCGGACAAGATCAACGTCGAGCCTCTGCAAAGGGGAAAGAAGCATGTTGGATCCATCAAATCTCCTCCAACTGGCAACCTATCTCTGTGAATGCCAACGTCTTTGGTATTCATGGAACATTGCACAATCAAACCTTAACCGGGAAGGAAGTGGATCGGCAGATTCGACGCATCTTCCAAGTTCGTTCTGCTGCGAATAAGGAGGATACCTGGATCGAGAAACCTATCGAAGGTTTGACTTGGCCATCCATTGTTTTCAACGACTCCGATCTTCAAGGAGTCCATACTCCCCATCGAGACCCCCTGGTCTTGAAACTCCTCATCGACGGAAGCACCGTCAATCGAATCCTCATCGACACCGGGAGCTCCATCGATATTATATTCTCGGATTGCTTCAAGCGTCTGGGACATAGATACTCAAGCCTCGACGTCGTCCCGACCGTGATCACTGGCTTCAACGGCGAACAAAGCATCACAGTAGGAGAATCGAGATTCATACTCGATCTTAGCCGAGAGACTCGAGTCTCGGTGAGATTCGCAATAGTCGAAGGATTGTCTAGCTACAACGCCATTCTCGGGCGACCATTCCTCCACCAGATCAATGCCATCTCCTCTTCTTATCACCAACTTCTCAAGTTTGCAACGGGAGAAGGCATCGTCTGCATTCGAGGAGATCAACAAGCTAGGAGGTCTTGTGAGGCTGTTGCGGCTAAAACAGATCGAAAGATCAATATTGCTCCTCCAAAGCGGCCACGAGATGAAGCTGGTCCCTCTTCCAAATAGCAATCAAAGGAGATTTCGCTGACCGAACCCACACCAATCGAATGTGAAGCCTCACCTTCAATTGAAGAGATCATCCCAATCAACATCGGTGGCGGAGATCTCCTTCGACAAACGTTTATTGGTACCGGTCTTAGCGACGCAGAAGCGCGAGACATGGTATCCTTCCTCCAGTTCAATATCGACGTCTTCGCTTGGGATTTCGAAGACATGCCTGGAATCAATCCAGATGACGCTTGTCACCGACTTGCGATCAAAGAAGAAGTGAAGCCTATCAAGCAAAAGCCACGCACCATCCAACCAGAGCTACAAGTTGCGGTTCAAGAGGAGATCAGTAAGTTACTCACAGCAGGCTTCATTCGTGAAGTAGAGTATCCTACTTGGATCTCCAACATAGTTGTTATTCCAAAGAAGAATGGGAAGGTCAGAGTCTGCATCGACTTTACCAATCTCAATAAGGCTTGCCCCAAAGACCCATTCCCCATGCCAAGGATTGATAGACTCGTCGATGCCACTGCTGGCCACGAGCTATTGTCTTTCATGGATGGGTACTCTGGATACAATCAAATTCTGCTTCATCCGGATGATCAAGAGAAGACATGTTTTGTGACTAGCCGAGGTCTCTACTGCTACAATGTAATGTCATTCGGCCTCAAAAATGCTGGATCCACCTATCAAAGGTTAGTCACAAAGATGTTCGAAGATCAGATCGGTCGCAACGTCGAAGTCTACGTCGATGATCTCCTCACCAAGAGTTCCACTCGAGGAAAACATCTATCCGATCTGGCAGAAACCTTTCAAGTCCTCCGAAAGTATCGCATGAAGCTTAATACTGCCAAGTGCACTTTTGGAGTTCAATCGGGCAAATTTCTGGGTCACCTTGTGACCAGAAGAGGTATTGAGGCTAACCCCGACCAAATTTGAGCTATCCTCGACATGACATCGCCTACCAATCGGAAGGAAGTGCAACGCCTCACTGGAAGACTTGCTGCCCTCAATCGGTTCATCTCAAAGTCCTCCGACAAGTGTAAGCCTCTTTTCGACAAGCTGCGAAAGGCAGATACATCGGGATGGAGTCCTGTTTGTGAAGAAGCTTTTCAAGGCATCAAGAAATATCTGGTGCAAGCTCCTATCCTGACTGCTCCACTTCCAAAAGAAGACTTGTGGCTCTGTCTCACCGTGACCGAACAAGCAATCAGTGCGGTCCTAGTCAGTAGAAGAGAAGGCGTCGAGCATCCAGTCTATTATATCAGCCACACTCTTCTTCCGGCTGAAACTCGCTATTCAAAAACTGAGAAGGTCATCATGGCCTTGCTCACTGCATCGCGTCGTCTCCAACCTTACTTCATCTCCCACCAGATCACTGTCATTTCAGAACACCCGCTCAAAGATATCGTTGACAAAGCTGGTCGAGCTGGTCGAATGACCAAATGGGTGATCGAAATGAGTGCTCTGGGGATTCAGTTCGAATCTCGCACTTCTATCAAAGGTCAAGCTGTTGCTGATTTTCTAGCTGACTTTCCAGTTGAAGACCCCATCACTTGGGAAGAAGATGTCGACATGCGCTTAGAAGATGAGGATAATCCTCCAATCAATCTTGCAACAAAAATTGATCCAAGTCTCGAGGCTATTGCTGCAACTCCTCCATGGAAGCTTTACACTGATGGAGCTTCAAGTGCAATCGGTTCGGGAACTGGGATAGTCTTGGTATCCCCCGAACTTGATCATCTATAGAAGGCCACTCTCCTCGGGTTCAATGCCACCAACAACGAAGCCGAATACGAAGCACTCATTTCTGGACTCGAAATGGCGAAATCCCTAGGGGTAGATCGAATCATCGCCTACAGCGATTCCCAGCTGATCATAAGGCAAATCAATGGAGAGTATACAGCTCGAGAAGAAAGAATGCAACTCTATTTGGCCTTAGTACGACGTCTTCAACAACGTTTTACTAATGCCGAATTCATTCAAATCCCAAGAGCAGAAAACCGAGAGGCAGATGCCTTAGCCAATGCTGCCTCAGTTCTTGGAGACTCACTCGGAGGAAGGCAAATACAGATCGATTATCAAGAAGTGCCCAAGACCATCCCCGATCAACAGATCCTTGCTACTACAAAGAGATCTGGGGGTGGAGATCAATTGATGTTGAACCTTGCTACTGCAAATGAACTTGAAGACTGGAGACAGTCAATTTTTGACTTCTTCAAATATGGCAAAGTACCAGAAGATCCCAATCAAGCCCGAAGACTTCAAAGGAAACTTCCTTGCTATACTATTCAAGGAGAAGATCTATATTTCAAATCGCACAACGGGATGTTGCTCAAGTGCCTGGGTCCCGAGCAAGCACAGGTAATCCTGATTGATATCCACTCTGGAGCTTGTGGGAATCATTCGGGAGGAAGATCTCTTAAAGCCAAGACGAAGCTACAAGGTTACTACTGGCCTACAATGGCAAAAGATGCTCGCCAAGTTGTTCAAAGATGCGAGCCATGCCAACGACACGCTCGAGCTATCCATCTCCCTGCAGATGAGCTTCACCAATTGTCGAGTCCATGGCCCTTCCATCAATGGGGGTTGGACTTCTTGGGGCCTTTTCCACCAACTCCTAGCAAAAAGAAATATCTGTTGCTAGCCACCGATTACTTCACCAAATGGGTCGAAGCTGTGCCCCTCTTCCGAGAGACCGATGATGAAGTGATCAAGTTCATTCGACATAACATCTTCTCAAGGTTTGGCACACCTCAAGTTCTTGTCGCTGACAATGGAGCTCAATTCGACTCTGACAAGTTCCGCAATTTCTGTCTGAACAACGGAATCAAGCTTTTCTATTCAACTCCAAGATATCCTCAATGCAATGGTCAAGCTGAAGCCTCAAATAGAGCTATTCTTGGTATACTCAAGAAGAAACTCAACGACAAGAAAGGATTGTGGGAACAGGTCCTACCTGAAGTCCTTTGGGGGTATCGCACAACTCCGAGAAGATCAACAGGGTTCTCACCCTTTCGTCTGACATATGGATCGGAAGCAGTACTCCCAACAGAAAATATATCAAATACTCTCAAGACCAGGGCAGTTGAAGAAGGGATCAATGAAGAGCTTCGAGTCAATGATCTGGACTTCTCTGAAGAACTACGAGACCAAGCCTCTCTTCGTGTGGCCAAGTATCAGCAGAAGATCAAACGAGCCTATGATGAGAAAGTCTACAAACGGCAATTCCCAATCGGCAGTCTGGTCCTTAGAGCAGTTTTCTACAACACAAAGGAACACAACAGTGGGAAGCTTGCTCCCAACTGGGAAGGTCCATATATTGTCGAATCAGTGGGAGGCAAAGGCTCTTATCGACTGATCTTACCAGAAGGAGATAGATTGCCACGAGCTTGGAATTCTAGACACCTTAAATTGTTCTATCCATGATATAAAGGCCATGATGAATAAAGTTCTTTTCCAAATGTTCAAATGTGCAAGTGTTCAGCTTTTCAATTCAATTTCTGAAGCAGTTTCAAATTATCCATATTCAAGTTACCATGTCTTTTAACAAGTTTGGGTGTTAGAGTTGCGACTCAACCCCTTACTGGCAAATGTTAAAACTATTTCAGGTCGTCATTCAAAGCAACCTTCAAGTCACTGGTCGGTTTAACAAGTTGGGGAGTTTGTGTTGCGACACTACCCCTTACTTACAAATGTTAAACTGACCTTCAATTTCAATATTCAATTTCAATCAATTTCGATATCGTCTAACAGGTTTGGGTGCTTGAGTTGCGACTCAGCCTCTCACATATGAGTGTTACACGAATTCAAATTCAATTTTCAAAGTTACAACAAGTTTGGGTAATCAAGTTGCGACTCGACCCCTTACATTCAAAAAGATTGTATCTATTCCAATGCTATCCAGAACATGATATTCGAAGACATTCAACTCAAGAGACATCCAACTTTCAAACACCAAAAAGATTTCTATTATCAAAAATTTGCCAAGTACAGAAGTGAGCTGTTATATATCAAGAGCTTACAAGTGTAAACAACAAAAAAGAAGATGGGAGATCTCAAGGTTTTGCCACACTTTGCGCACGCGACTTCTCTCCCTCGGATCCAGCGCGAGCTTTGCTCGCAACCGAAGCCTTTGAAGATCGGACACTGCTGGCATGGGCCCTAAGTGCCTCCATCGCCTTCTCGGCTGTTTCCCGGTAGCTCTTGACTTCAGATAGCGCATACTCTAACTCCTTCTTGGAGGTCTCCTCTCGGGCAGCAAAGGCAGCATGCTGGGCAGCAAGTTGTTCCTTCAGCTCCTTAATTTCAGTTGCACGATCACTAGACATGGTCTCAACCTTGCAGAGCCAATTCTTCAAGGATTCAAGTTCATGACCTTGTGCCTCGTTACGGTTCTGCAACCCCTTGCTCTCCAGTTTCTCTTTGCGAAGCTCCTCGATCTTGGCCTTGAGAAACTCCTTCTTTGAGGACAACACCTCCCTCAGCTTGTCCCTCTCCTCACGGGCAGCCTTCAGTTCAGTTGTCAAACAGGATACTTCAGCTGAAGCTTCCCTTTCTCCCGCCTTCCTGGAGAGCTTGCTTGCGACTTTCAAAACTGTTGAGTTCTGCAAAAGTACAAAAGAGTTAGAATTATTTTAAAGATACAACTCAAATGATCGATCAAGCAGATGCACCTACCACCAGTTCAAGCCTGTCGAAGGCTTCATCCAGAGTAGCCCCCGGAAGGTTGCAGAGCTTCCGGATTACAGCCGTGGGGTGGTTGATGTCAACATCACCCAAATTCTTTATCTTCTGAGTCGAGCCAACAGGCGTACCTGCAATCAACACAAGAGTTCAAAGAGTTAGAATATTTTCAACTTCAAAGACAAAGCAATCAAGATGGTGAATCATTTCGAATACCTGAGGCATCGACCCTAGGCTCTTTTCCCTTCCCATGGCCAGGGCTCTTACCCTTTGAGGTAAATTTCTCCTTAGAGTGGATCGGCTTCTTCTGGAGTTGGGGAGTCTCATCCCCCACACGACTTCCTCTCTCCATGTGGGCTGGAGAGGGAATGCCCCGAAGAGGTGAGATCCCCTCTTCACCTTGTGGCTGCTCGAGCCCAGCCACAAGGGCTGCCATCTCCTCAGCCAGAGAGTGCGAGGGAGGAGGAGGCTGCTCAACCTCCAAACCACCGCTTACAGTCGGGCCTTCAAGACGAGGCACCTCTGGGGGTATCTGGTCGAGGGGCGTAGGGTTGCTTCCAACCCTACCGCTCCTCGAAAACTTGATCTTGAAGCGAACTGGTCGCTTCTTCAACTCCTCGAAGTGGTAGACGGGCTGTGCCTTCTTGCCGTCGCCCTCCGCATCCATTACCTCCTCCATACGACGGGCCTTAGCCTCGTCAATAAGGATGGGTTGTGAGTCCACATCATCCCCACCAGTGGGGGTGGGAGGAATTTCTTTCTCGCCACCCCCATGTTCTTTGCCACCATCAGTGGGGGTGGGAGGAATTTCTCCCTTACCACCCCATCTTTATCATCTTCATTTCCTCCTTCGTCGCTGCCATTGCTGTCATCAGCATCATCATCGTTATCATCATCGCCACCCTCATCCTCTTCACCTCCACCTTCCTCCTCTCTCTCTTCTTCCTCTTCTTCTTCTTCCCCCTTTTTCTCTTCCTCTTTCTTCTCCTCCTCCTCAACATAGACTTTCCTTTTCTTCTTTGCCTGGCCTTGGTGATGGATCATCAGTTTCTCCTCTGTGGGTAAGGTACGCCTGGCTCCGTACGCCTTCTTCTCGACCCGAATGTTTCTAACAATTTTGCCGGATTGAGGGTCCTCCTCATAATCAGAATAAATGACTTCGTTATCTTCATAACGAACCTTCGATCGATGGAGGAGGTTGGCATTGCCGTGTCGAACCGGGCAATTCGAGAATTGCTTCCATGATCGAGTCCCGCATGTCAGCTCTAGGAAAAGATTGTCAATAGCCCCCACTCGCTCCGAAGACCATGAGAGAGCTCCTCCTGCACAGTACATATCTACCTCTTTGTGCACCTTGTACCGGGGAGTCTCAGGTACCGACAGAGGAGTCCATACACTGGACACCGATAGCGGCCAGTCGGTGTAGAGCTTGTCCGAGCCGATGGTGTCAATAATCGGGCGAAGGGCGGAGACACCCGTCAGATTGTAGAATGGACTATCTTTCCTCCAAGCCCATCGATAATGATAGAAGAAATACCCCAGCTCGATCCGGGCTACTTCACCATCAGGGAGGCTGGAATAACATTCCCTGAGTTCCTTCTGGAAGTCAGACTCTACGCGACAGAAAGCGTAGATGATCCTCCAGGCGTTTCCAGTGACCTGCCCGGGACAAAGACCGGAGGTGTTCAGCAATCTCGCGGCAAAAGGCGGCAGTGGAAGGCGCAGTCCACAGTTGAGCTGGCCAATGGTGACGATGGTTCCCATCACTTGCTCCTTGCTCGCATACGTGATGAAGATTGTCCGCCTGTCGATACCAAAAGTGGATAGAACTCCCGGAAGCGCTGGTCGAGACTTCCCCTCTGTGAAACATGCTAGCAACTTCTACAGCTTCTCCCTCTTCAAGTCAGTAAGTTTGCCACCAATATTATACCCAAACTCCGGTTCCGCCGACAGAGGCAGCTGCGGGCAAAGAACAAATCTTGCTTTGGGGATGTGCTCCGGACGGGAAGGAGCAGAGGCAAACCCCACTCCCTGGTGCCTCTTGCCCAATTGACCAAGCTCGATCAACTCAGCCTTGCCTTTGCCACGGCCCTTCGGGACAGATGAGACTTCAATAATTTCCTTCCCCTTCCTCTTGGGAGGAACTGCACTCTTCTTCGAATTACCGGAGGAGGCCATTCGATCGATCGAGAAAGGAGAAGGACAGGGAAACAAAGAACGAGAGATTGAAAGCAAAAGCTCTGGACTTCGAAAATTTTCTGAAAGCGTGGGGCGAAAATGACAGCCAGAGAAGCTTAAGTATCCTGAGGGAATTAAGCGTAGAAATCGAGATGACATGTGTCATCACCATATCAAATCGTGTGTTTTTGTAGGTACACGTGGCATCCATCCATAGCAAGCGCAAAATCAGGCGAACAGTCGGAACCAGACGAAACGTCGAACCGGCCGGATCACCGGTTCAAATGAACCACCGGTTCAAGCGAACCACTGGCTCTACCAAACCACTGGGCCTGAAGATTCAACTCGTTGCACAAGTATTTTGTCCGATCAACCGGCGGGATGGTGGGTAATTTACCAGAAGATCAGACGAAAAAACAGGCTCTTTCGCCTTAACCCTCAAAACTTGATCGGCTGATTTTAACCGATCGGTCAAACTTGACCGATCGGTCAAAATCACCCGATCAGTCAATTTTCTACTGGATCAGGCAAAAAACTTGTGTTTTTTGCCGATCACCCAAACTTTGACCGGCTGATTTTAACCGATCGGTCAAACTTGACCGATCGGTCAAAATCAACCGATCGGTCGATTTTCTACTGGATCAAGCAAAAAACTTATGTTTTTTGCCGATCACACAAACCTTGACCGGCTGATTTTAACCGATCGGTCAAACTTGACCGATCGGTCAAAATCAACCGATCGGTCGATTTTCTACTGGATCAGGGAAAAAACTTATGTTTTTTGCCGACCACCCAAACCTTGATCGGCTGATTTTAACCGATCGGTCAAACTTGACCGATCGGTCAAAATCAACCGATCGGTCGATTTTCTACTGGATCAGGCAAAAAACTTGTGTTTTTTGCCAATCACCAAAACCTTGACCGGCTGATTTTAACCGATCGGTCAAAATCAACCGATCTATCGATTTTCTACTGGATCAGGCAAAAAACTTGTGTTTTTTGCCGATCACCCAAACCTTGACCGGTTGATTTTAACCGATCAGGCAAACTTGACCGATCGGTCAAAATCAACCGATCGGTCGATTTTCTACTGGATCAGGGAAAAAACTTGTGTTTTTTGCCGATCACCCAAACCTTGACCGGCTGATTTTAACCGATCGGTCAAACTTGACCGATCGGTCAAAATCAACCGATCGGTCGATTTTCTACTGGATCAGGCAAAAAACTTGTGTTTTTTGCCGATCACCCAAACCTTGACCGGCTGATTTTAACCGATCGGTCAAACTTGATCGATCGGTCGATTTTCTACTGGATCAGGCAAAAAACTTGTGTTTTTTGTCGATCACCCAAACCTTGACCGGTTGATTTTAACCGATCGGTCAAACTTGACCGATCGGTCAAAATCAACCGATCGATCGATTTTCTACTGGATCAGGCAAAAAACTTGTGTTTTTTGCCGATCACCCAAACCTTGACCGGCTGATTTTAACCGATCGGTCAAAATTAACCGATCGGTCGATTTTCTACTGGATCAGGCAAGAAACTTGTGTTTTTTACCGATCAACCAAATCTTGATCGGCTGATTTTAATCGATCGGTCAAAATCAACCGATCGGTCGATTTTCTACTGGATCGGTCAAAAAACTATGTTTTTTGACCGATCACTCCAACCTTGACCGGTTGAATTCGACCGATCGGTCAAAATTGACCGATCGGTCAAGTTTGGCCGATCGGTTAAGTTTGACCAATCGGTTAAGTTTGACCGATCGGTCAAATTTGACCGATCAGTCAAGTTTGACCGATCGGTCAAATTTGACCGATCAGTCTATTTTTTCGCTAACATTTCGACAGAGCTCCTTTTGACAGGGGATCGATAGCTTTGCACCAATAATCCAAGCCAGCCAAGGCGGACTCTTAGATAACTTGGAGGGGGTAATTGTGGGTGCAAATTTTGGTAAGAAATCTGCAAGCAGCGGGACCCACCGGCCCTTCCTGGTGGGCCCACGAAGACTACAGCAGGACCCACCGGCCCTGCCTGGTGGGCCCACGCGGACTACAGCAGGACCCACCGGCCCTGCCTGGTGGGCCCACGAAGACTACAACGGGACCCACCGGCCCTGCCTGGTGAGCCCACGCGGACTACAGCGGGACCCACCGGCCCTGCCTGATGGGCCCACGCGGACTACAGCAGGACCCACCAGCCCTGCCTGGTGGGCCCACGAAGACTATCGCAGGACCCACTGGCCCTGCCTGGTGGGCCCGATAGCCTGTGGAATCCCCCAGAAGACGGTAGCGGGGCCCACCAGTATTACCTGGAGGATCCCCGGATGCTGCAGCATAAACCGCCATTTACCACCAGATAACCTTATAAATAGCAGAGCCTTCAAATGTAAATGGATCGGAAAATTCTGATTTCCACTCTGAGATCTGATTTTCAGAACCCAGGGCTCTGGAATTTCTCAGCTTTCCATCTTCCATCTCTCTTTGATCTTCTTCTCTCCTTCGAAGAGATCAGGGTGCTTTCAGTGATACTCGGCCTGTCGAGATCACTTCAATATAAGTGTTAGTGAATTCGGGTTGCTCCCTATAGCACGGAGACGTAGGCTTCGGCTGAACTCCGAAATCACATCTCTCGTGTCCAATTTTCTCTGCTTGCATATTGAGAATCCCAACTCCCATTGACAGATCAAACAACGATCTTCAACTTCAACTTCAATTGACTGGTGTGGCGAGGTCTTCGGGTCGGCACGAAGATTTTCCCCCACAGGGGGGGGGGGAAGGAAATTGCTTCTAAGCCATCTTGTTGTCCATCCAGATGGGCAATCCGATGTGGCACCTGATCACGGCCATTCGTTGCACCAGCTTGATAGGTGAATGGCATCTGGCAAAGCAAAGGGACAGCTGTGATCAGGTACATGTTTGAAATCTGATGGATTTTTATAAATCAAGTTAACAAGCAACAAGATTGGATCAACAGAATCAGAAGCGTAAGGTGCTCAAACGTACCACCGGCCATAACGTGTCTGCCTTGCTCGAAGTATCTCCCTCGATCAAGGATGAAGACGTAGCATGATCCTTGTTGCCCCAAAAACCGTAGACAATCGAGAGGGAGAGAAGAGAGGGGTTTTTCTAGTTTAATCCTTGGCTAGACCATTACCCCAACGGATGTATAGATGGCATCCATTTATAACTAAATTAGGACACTTCCCCTAAAACAAAATTCCATTGTCTAGTCGAGCCATTCATAGGATTAGATATATGGCTAGGCCGGAATCATCACTTAACCGCGAAGCGTACATATGGGCGTTGCCCATCCATTAAAGGCCAACCCATTTGGGATTGTATTGGGCCATCAACACGCCGCACATGGCCAACGTGCGGCTAAACCCAACACTCTCCACTTGGCACAATAGTTTTAATGACCCATAAGCAATCGAAAAACCTTAGTATGTGTATATAAATTTCGAAAGCAAAACTTTACTTATATTTCCTTATGCGAACTCCGGTTGTAAGATCTATCATTTTTGTTGCTTGGGAATTATGCTTATTTCATCATTGGATAGAATGGTAATGTGTTTGATGTTTGCGCTAAATCTGTTGGAGATTTTTCTTCATGGTTGGCCCTCCCCCACAGACACAACAATTCTGTTGGCGCGATTCACCAATTTTGTGAACCAGCATGGCTTCATTGACTTACCTCTGCACCCGCCTGGTGGCGGTGTTTGTGGTCGCCAATGTTGGCGATTCCCCCGACGGCATGCTTGCACCAGCATGTGGTTCCTGCTGGAGATCTGGTTGTGATCTCCCCTTTGATGACTCCCAAAAAAAAAAGACTTGCCTTTGCATGGCCAGCATTGTCACATGGTCAAACTTGCGAAGTTTTGCTCGTTTAGATTGCTTTTTAATAACTGCAGAATAGGACATTGCATTCCCACTCTCTTCACAAACGGCCCTACCCTCCTTCCGATCTACTCACTCACCCATCTTTCTGGACATAAATTATACATCAAAAATAAAATAGGGGGACTTAGTGAGCCGTCCCTGACAAAGAGATAAGTTAAGCTGAAGGACTTTGAAATATTGTGGACGAAAATGCCTTCCATAGAAAGTTGCTCGCTGCCGCCGCCGAACCAAACCTAAACCTAACCCTAACCCTAAGATCTATAGGCTATGGGATGAACCCTAGACCTAGGGTCCTCAACCGAAAGCTGCCGCCGCCAGAGCTGCTTGTCTCCGCTGCCTCTACTACTGGCCACTGCCCCCGCCGTCTCTGCTGCTCACCGCCACTGTCGGAGCTCCTCAAGAGAGATGAGAGAAAAAATATGGAAGTGCAATTTTGGGTTTCCCAAAAACGATAAGGACTTTAAGTTAAAAGAAACTTTAGAGGATCCTATTCATGAGATGGATCTGTTGTCAAGGACCTCTGATACATTAATCCAATAAAATAATATTCATATTCAAGAAGATGTGGCCATTGAAGGAGGGTTTGACTTGCAGGTAGATAAGTGGTAGAAAGAGGTACCAACTTTGAAGAACTCAGCCTTGAACTCCAGCCTCAAATTTAGCCACTTGAGGAAACCAATCAAAATTGGTCTTCCACCCAGTTCAGGATTAATGCTCAACGTAATACTCGACAACATCAATGCCCTAGAAGTTGTTGCCTCTGGGGGATGCGAACACTTACTACTTACAAAAAAATATTTTCTCTTCTACTTTGGAGATAAGACTTGAACTCGACTGGGAGAATAGGTTTATTCCCAATATTGATGATGGCTCTCTCTCTCTCTCTCTCTCTCTCTCTCTCTCTCTCTCTCTCTCTCTCTCTCTCTCTCTCTCTCTCTCTCTCTATATATATATATATATATATATATATATATATATATATATATATATATATATATATATATATATATATATATATATATATATATATATATATATATATATATATATATATATGGATCAGGATCGGATGACCCATCAAAATTTTGACCCATTAATAACCCATCACCCTTTGAGGCACCTAGAGGTTTTAGAATGGGCTGATTTTTTGTAGACATGTTGTCTATGATATGTTGATCATCCTCACAAAAAATCAGCCCATTCTAAAACCTCTAGGAGCATCAAAGGGTGCTCTTCAAATCAACGGTTAAAATTGACAGTCAAAAACCGTTGATTTGAAGTGCGCATTTGATGCACCTAGCGGTTTTAGAATGGGCTGATTTTTTGTGAGGATGATCAACATACCATAGACAACATCTCTACAAAAAATCAGCCCATTCTATAACTTCTAAGTGCCTCAAAGGGTGCTGGGTTATTAATGGGTCAAAATTTTGACCCATTAAAATTGACAGTAAAAAACTGTTGATTTGAAGTGCGCATTTGATGCACCCTTTGAGGCACCCAGAGGTTTTAGAATTTGCTGATTTTTTGTAGACATGTTGTCTATGATATGTTGATCATCCTCACAAAAAATCAGCCCATTCTAAAACCTCTAGGAGTATCAAAGGGTGCTCTTCAAATCAACGGTTAAAATTGACAGTCAAAAACTGTTGATTTGAAGTGCGCATTTGATGCACCTAGCGGTTTTAGAATGGGCTGATGTTTTGTGAGGATGATCAACATACCATAGACAACATCCCTACAAAAAATCAGATAGGGCTTCGGGTCCAGATGGTTATCCTAATTTCTTCTTTCAGCACTATTGGACGACAGTGGGCCTAGAAGTATGCAGTTTCTTGAGAGTTCTTTTAGCTCATAAGATCTCCTTGCACAATCTTAACTTCTCCTGAATCATCAAGTGACTCAAGAATGAAGGGGCAAACTCAATATCTAACTTTAGATCTATAAGTTTGTCTAAATTGTCACCAAGACAATAGCTAATAGGTTATGCCCTGTCATGGATAAAATCATTAGTCCCTTGCAGTCGGCCTTCATTAAGGGTCAAAATATCATTGACAGTGTGGCAACTGCTCAAGAATGCTTTTTCATCTTATGGAAACAGATAAGGAAGGAGTTCTTTTAAAGCTTGATTTTGAGAAAGCCTTTGATAAGATTGATATAGTTTATTCTCTCAAGCTAAAAGGCTTCCCAGACTCTAGAATTTGCTATATTTGGGATTGTATCTCCTCCTCGAAGCTTGCTTGTCTGATAAGTAATTCTCTTGCGAATCATTTTAAGATGAGACGAGGGGTCAAGCAGGGATGCCCCCTATCCTAGAGATTTGTGAAAGATTTGGGATATATACCTATCTGTGATCTGCTGGAATATTTGGCTGAAGAGAAATCAAAGGATTTTCAAATAGAAGTTCTCTTCGACAACAATGATTATCAATCATATTTCTTCCACTGTGAGACTGTGGTCGGTTAGTCACCCTCAAGTCATACATGATCATATTGTAAATTTTTCTTAGTTTTTTCTTTAGCTCTGAACTCTATATATTATTTTTTTATTCTAACAAACTGATAGAGGTCCATACCAACCCCCCCTCCGTACAAGAGGATTTCTAAAAAAAAAAAAATCTTTGAGCTCATTCTATGGCCTGAATATATGACTTTTTTGCTGCCAGTTGATTCCTTTAGACTGAGATATCCATGCATGATAATGGAAACATGGATAATTGATCTATATTCAATCGACTAGGAACAATTATAAGAATTAACTAAATTGGATTCATAGCACACTAGGCCTATGGGATTAGCTTTCCTTTTGGCAAGTCGTACTTGGGGCATTCCTTCTTCAAGTGTCCTTACCTACATAATAAGCATTTGGGTTCCTTAGGAGTGCCACTTTCTTTCTTTATGGGTACACCTTTTTCTAGCTTCTTCTTAGGACCCGCTTTATGAGGATTGGATTATTGCCCTCTTTTATGAGAAGCTAGGCGAGCAGTTTCTAGTTTCTCCTACTTCAGACTCCCCTCCTCTTGAACACACATGCCCAGCGGTTCATTCGCTGACTAATTTGTACTATGTGTGTTGTAAGAGATCTTGAATTGCTCGTGCTCTACGGGTAGGGAGTTCAGGATGAAGTGCACCAAGAAGGACTCGTCAACGACAATCTTAAAGTCCTTTAACTAAGCAGCAATATCACACATCTACATGATATGATATCGCACACTCTTATCTCCAGTAAGCCGCATGATAATAATTTGTTCATCAAGGTGCTGATGTCCAAGGCTTTATCGAAACTTTTGAACTGCTCCGCTCTAGCCTTCATGAAGTATGTGACCAGTTTGCACTCAGGGATTGGCCCCATATGTTTTTATCGATATGGATCTAGATGAGTATCACACTCAATCGGTTAGATCGCTCCCACCTCTCATATGATGCAACCTCAGCTGACAAACTTTTCTTCATGGGAACCGAATGTTCGTCTATACATAGCGCCAGATCTAGATCCATACACCCCAATAGCAAAAGTATTTTGTCCTTCTAATCCGAATAATTATCACTTGACAAAATGGAAGGCATTGGGTGGGGTTATTAATAAATGACATAGCTGAAAAGACACAAGATACTTATATTAATACGAGGCAAAATCTTTATCTGACAATTAACCTACACTAAAGTCAGCTAGTAGAAATTGAACCTTCCTTTGGGTAAAGGCCGTAACTACAAGAGTTTCGTTAAGTTCTTTTAGAAACTTGAAAGTTTCTTGATAGGGCCGGAGAGTCACGCAGTGAAATAGACAGACAAGCTCATACCTTTGGGCCTAAGGACTGTCCCCATTTCATTGTGCAATACTTTGTCTTATCCTAATTACATGACGTTGATAATTGCCTCTCTATGGGGCCGAATGAATGTCATTGTCATATAATTAGAATGTTGCCATCAACATCAACAATGTTTACGCGATTCAATGCATTGCACGATGGATATTTTCTGAATCACTCGTCGAAGTTAACCCAAGACGCTTTGGCTACTCCTGAGCCCTTGGAAACACATTATGTTGTGATGAACAAATTCGAGCATTCATAGAATCCATATTCTAGGTACCATAACAATAAATAAATGCTAGGATTAAAATACTCTATGTTAATGAGTTAATTTTGCGACTTTAGAAATCGGTCAGCGTATGCTGCGTATCCCACAATCACATAAATATAAACAACCATAGATTGTCATAGTTCATGGTCCCTTTTTTACAGTCCATAAGTTACAACTTAGAAGCATTGTATAGACAGTCCCCTTTAAAATTATAAAATAATTGGCAACGAACTCCATGGAACTCCTTCGTAACCTGTAGAAGACATGCTATATATGCAAACCACATTGGGACCCTGACCGGTCCAAACACAACACAAAAGGCCCATACTTTAATTAACCCATTAGCATAGAGCCAAAAAGACAGGATCTAATGGTCTCCGAATAAACCGACATGCCAAGTCCAATTCAGATATACTAAATTTAAAACCCCGAAATTTTCCAAGAATAGTCCAATTGATGCCCATAATATATGTCAGATTGTAGCTTCTGTAAAGGGCTATAAATCGACTATTCACGGGGAAAATTCGAACATTTTGTTTTGTAGGAACTACGGGGGTTCTATTCATGGCGCCCCAACTGTACAAAAGGAACTGCAGTACAATTATTCGATTGTCTCATCTCTGAAAACACTAGAGAGAAAATACATAAATGAGTAGAATAAGTAGAAAAAGCAGCTCGATGTCGAAGAGTGAGCTTGGCTAAAGCATCAACACAACTATTGAGGTCTCTCTTCACATAAGAGAATCGGCACCTAACGAAGGAACGTGGAATAAGCCTGCAGTCAGATACAATGTTTTTGTATCCGCCATGGTGAGGAAAGGTCCCCAGCCGACAGGATAAAAATGGGGGCTTGATTATCTCCTTCCACCGTCACCGTGGAGGCATCAAGTTTGAGGAGGGCATGAAGCCCTAAGAGGATCGCCCGAGCCTCTATCTCAATCACCTCGCAGTCATCGAAAATAGCCCATTCATAGTAGATATGAGTTTCAGTACTATCCCGAATAATGATTCCAACAGCTGAGATCGAATCTCCGATCGCTCCATCCACATTAACCTTTAGTACTCTGTCTTTCGGCGGTAACCAGTGTGACGGGTGAGGCACTGATCCCCTGAGATGTGCAGAAGAGAGATCGTTGAAAAGGATGTTGGACGCCAGGATGATAGATTCCCATTTGGGCCTTACTCGATCAAAAATCTAGTTGTTCCTCGCCTTACAATTGTTCCAAAGGATTATAGAACCATAGCTAAATGGGATCCCTATAGTTCTCTCTGAAGACAAGAGAAGGGTGATCCATTGATTTAAGGATGATGGAGCCCTTCCGTGTGCAGATGCAGTTCAGAACCAAACCAATGGAAAAGTATATGCTCGTCGGTTTCCTCCACCTCATGGGAAAGGGAGTAGGCCTTATCTATGTGAGGGAAACGGGAGACGATTCTCTTAGAAGTAGGGAGGCAACCCCGCAATGCCCGCCAAATGAACATCTGGGCCTTCAGGAGGCAGCCCTTGGCCTTCCATAGTATACCAAAGTTGACGTCCACCCGAACAGTCGAGCCCGAGGCTTTATTGAGGCTAGCGAAGAGGGCCCAATAGGCTAATTTGACAGAGAAGTAACCATTCGAAGAAGGGGTCCACAGCAACTTGTCTGAGTCTGGGGATATAGAGAGGTGCAACTTGAGACTTGTTGCTATCTCAATTTGGTGGAGACCCAGAAGGGTGAATTGCTCTGTTTTCCAGGACTGGGTAGTGGGGTCAATAAGGTATGACACCAAAAGCTGACGACCTTCTCCATCAGGCCTATGAATTCTCCAGCCGGGAAGACTCAGAACCCATTGATATCCCCAAACTTTGATAGAGCAACCATCTCCCACGCTCCAACAGGTGAAAGGCTGAATGAGGTCCTGACCCTTGAGCAAACTTCTCTAAGTCCCCGAGTCCCCTCCCTTTCATCTACAGATCTCAAAGTTGGTAGCTCTCAATTATTTTTTCCCCATGACTTGAACCCACCAGAGCTTCGGATTCTTCACAAAAGTCCAAGCAAACTTCATGATTAAAACAAGATTCACTACTTCCAAATCGTGGAAACCAAGCCCCCCCTCAAGTTTTGGTTTAAAGAAGTGTTTCCAGCCCAGTAGATAGAGGTGCCTTCTGTTGGGCTCAAATCCCCACCAAAAATATCTTTGGATTGCATTAAGTTTGTCGGTGATTACCTTGGGATCAGTATAGAAGACATAAAGTAGTTTGGGATGGGGGATAAACAGGACTTGATGAGCACCGATCTGCCAGCATGAGAATGGGTCTTTGCCTTCCATCCCTTAAGCTTAGACTTCATTTTGTCCTCAAGGAACAAGAACGCTTTGGCTTTAGATCGTCCATAGAAGAGGGGGGAACCTAAATAGAGTTCATCTTGCTGCATGATTGCCACCCCAATGTTAGTAGCTATGAAGTTACGACGCTCGCGAGCAACATTACGGGAGAAGGTGATCGTGGATTTAGTATAGCTAACAAGTTGTTCGGACCAACCACAATAACGATCCAAAATTAAATTGAGACACTCAATCTCCCGGTCCACCATTCTACCAATGATAAAAATGTCATCAACATAAAATAAATTGAAAATGAATGTACCCTGCTTACCAATATGAATACCATGGATAATATGTTGTTCCTCATAGTTATAGATCATACGGGAGAGAGCTTCGGAGCAAAGCAAAAAGAGATATGGGGAGAGCGAGCAACGCTGACAAAGATGCGTTGGGATTGGATGAAGCCTTCTAGCGAACCATTAATAAGGACCGAGAATGTGACATTAGAGATGCAAGCATGGATTAATGCGGTGAAACTCCTAGAAAACCCAAGTGCTGACAAAACTGACAAGAAAAAGCTTCATTCCACTCGGTCGTAGACTTTCGCCATATCCAACTCAAGGGCAAAGTACCCTCGCCTACTAGTAGTGCGTGTAATAGTAGCTAGCACTTCTTGAGCTATGATGATATTGTCTCCAATGTTCCTACCTTCCAGAAAAGCATTTTGGTTTTTTGAGATGCATTTGGAAAGTAGAGATTTGAGCCGGTTTGCAATGATTTTGGAGTATGTCTTGTACATCACATTGCAGAGACTGATGGGACGAAAGTCGCTAGGCGATTCAGTCATCTTCTTCTTTGGGATGAGTGCCAGGAAGGTGGCGTTGAGATGAGGGGGCATAAATTTGGTGGAGAAAAAACATTGAACCGCAACAATGAGGTCTGTGCTCAAAACCGACCAGCCCTCCTTACAAAGAGGGAGACCAGAGTTCACCAGCGCTTAATGGAGTTTTACCCAGACTGCCGGACAGAGGTGTCTCTGAGGACCGTACATCTCAACCAGGATCATGGTGTAGGTCCTTTGATGGACTTCCGCAATGATGAAGTTATGACAGCTCCTAGTGATCTTCAGCGAAATATTGTTACCCCAAGTGAGGCAGATCCCACCAGCATGACCTGTGGCAGGAACATCAAAGAAAAAGCCAAGGTTAAGGTATTCTTGAATGATCTGCATTTTAGAAGAGGATGATTTAGTCTCTAAAAGAAAAAGGATATCCGGAGTAGTGCCACTGAGGAGATTTTTAAGACTATGAATTGCAGAGGGGTTCCCCAGACCCTTGCAATTCCACCCAAGGACCTTCATTGACTCAGTGGCAAATATGGACTCACAGTTGCCACCTGTTTTTCTGAGGATGAGAGGTTCTGAACATCAGGAGGTGATGATACTTTAATTTTCTTATGCTCATTCGGTGAGTCCTCCCTCATCCAGCCGTCCAAAGGTCGGTCGTGTTTTAGTAATGTGCAACGAGAGGAGGGTTTCTGAGACCCACCCGGCGCAGCTGTCCAAGGGCCAATCCTTGCCTCTTGGGTCTTTTGAATTTGCAGGGTTTTCGGCTCGCTTTACTAATATGTGGCAACTCATTGATGGTTCTTTCTGAATCATAAGGGCCATGATCAAGGTTCATTGCAGCAGATAAGGAAGTAGATATTGGTTGACAACAATTATGTTGATCGGCTTTGAATAAGGAATCATTTCTCCAAGACTGGTAATTGAATCCTCGGATATAGCATTTGAATCAATGTTGTTGTATGTTACCAGTACATCTATCAGCCCACAATCTTTGGGGAGTTTACCAACTCGGGGAATCATGCCAAGCTTGGGTATGTTGTTTGCCACATCGACCCTAGGTTTGGCCGAGGTGGGCGAGGAGGGGGAAGAACGATCCACTCGGTGTGCCATGACCGGCGGGACTCTGGGCGAGGAGGACTCCCCCCCCCCCCCCCCCCCGTCCGAGTTTTCTCCTGAAAGGGTGGAATTCTGCACAAATGTTATTTTTGATCTTCTAGGGTTCGTTGCTATGAGAGGCTCTCCATATCTTGGCTGAAGGATAGCTTCAAGGGCATGACGGGTCTCTTCATCTTGTTCCTTCTCAAGATAGAATAGGGCTTCATCCCTCATCTGACAATTCTTAGAAACATGACCTATGCAACCACATGTATCGCAATATCTGGGAAGTCTCTCATACTTCAATCGAATATCGATAGGTTTGCCATCGTTATTAAGATCAACTCTCACTTTCTCCAACAACGGCTTATGAATGTTGATGCAGCCCTTGAATCGAGCAAAAAGGCTCCATTGTTTTTCCGCTCCGGTTTCGATCGGTTTGAGCACCCCAACTTTATTGGCAATCACCTGTATCGATTCCTTGGTCATGTATCCCCTGGGGATGTTGAAAGCTTGAACCCATAACTCTAAATCATCAAAGGTGTAATCTTGAGGTTGAAGATGGTGGATGCACCTTGACAAGATCACTGCATCCCTATTAAAACACCACGGACCTAGCCTCCATATTTTCTCAAGACTTTGCGGGGAATCAAAATCAAATAGGTAGGAGGAGCCATGGAAATCGGTGATCTCAACTTTTCCCAATTTCACTCAGGCTTTTTTGATAGTCTCTTTGAAAAAAGTTGTTTTGATGGATTTATCTGTGAACATCTTACTAATGAGGGACGACTCCACTACTCCATCTCTTCTTTTCTCTGAGTCCCTGAAGGAGACCGAAGCTTCAACTTTTGTCTCTTGAAATTTCATTAGGAGATCCTCCACTGAAAAGTTAGTTCTAGACTCCAACGAAGGTAGGAGAAGAAAATCTAGTCAAGGCGGGAGGGGAGTTGCGAACCAGAGGGGGGGGGGGGGGGGGGGGGGGAGAGGGAGGGGAAGGGGGAGAGAGGTACAGAACTCGCACCCTAGTGCGAGAGGGAAAACTTGCACCCTAAACCATCAGATGAGCTGGAACAAGGATTTCAATTTAGTAGGTTTGTTTAATCTTTAACAGGTCTAATTTTTGAATTAAAAGAGAAGAGGGGTAAATCAATAATTCTATTGAGTTTAAGGTTAAAAGAAAAGACAAAAAAACCTAAACCATTCCCCTCATCTCTACGGCCACCACCTGAAACTGCCGCCCCCTTTATCCTGATCTCGCGCCACAGCCACACGCGGCAACCTCGATGAGCAAGAAGAAGACGCACGACCGAACCATTGGCGCGCACATCAGCCACGGCACCCTGACAGACCGGCCGACTATGCTTGGCGGTCCATACATCAACGATGCACCACTACACGCGCGCAGCAGTGCACACGTACAACACTGCACTGCATGACCGAGCATGCACTGTGAGGCACACCGGCTGCCCGGTGACGCCGCAGTTACGGGCACGAGCACCGGGAGACCTTGTACACCGCCGATACCCATGACTGCGATGTCATCGACTGCAATCCAGCGACGATACAAACCGGAAAAAAAAAAAAAATAGGATCGAGCCAACCGTCGCCCCTAATACCAATGTAAGAAATCTCATGGATTTTCATAGATTCGAAACAAGCAAAAAGATCGAATCAACCAAAGCGAAAGCGGAAGGTGTTCATACCTCTCATCACAACGCGTCGGGGATGACGATTTTGGAAGGGTTTGCATGACCTTTCTCGAAGTATCTCCCTCGATCACAGATGAAGACGTAGCACGATCCTCATAGCCACAACAATAGTAAACAATCAAGAGGGAGAGAAGAGAGGAAGACATTTCTAGTTTAGTCATTAGCTAGACCATCACCCCAACGAATGGAAGAGGCATTTATTTATAACTAAACTAGAACACCACCCCTAAACCCTAATTCCTTAGTTTAAGCCAATGTGCGACTGAACACTACGATATCAGGATGACCCGATCTGGATGGAAAACTAGAGGTCCCATCACTGTTCACTCTAAAACAAAGAAGACCACATGCCTAAGTGGTATGAAAAGAGGAGAAAGGAAAAGAGTAGTGGAGGAATATATACACTGGAACCCACAAAAAAGAAAAGGAGGTGAGGAAACAAAAGATGGAAGAACACCTTGAAATTTGTGAAGAAATTTAATGGTGGAAAAAAAATAATAATAGGAAACAAAAGAATCCCAACTTTTTCTCCCACTGGGTCCCCTCAAAATCTGCAGACTGCAGCGCCAAACTTTTAATTAATGCTAATCTTTGGTGAGCAGTGATTCTGCATTAAAACAACTGTAATTAATACTTCATTAACAACATAACAAAACAACAGCATCACATGATGATCCTCCCTTAGCCCCCTCTCCCTCTCTTCTCTCTCTCTTTGGCATCATCCACCCTCCTCCCTTTCTCCCTTTACTTAAACCCCAAAATACTCAGAGGGACGAAGAGAACAGAGCTACGCCTCACACACAAAGCACAACAAGCCCTCTCTTGTCTCTTTCGCCTTCCTTTTTCCCCTCACAAGGGCCCATAGAAAAAAGGGGAGCAAGAGATCGAGTTATAGGATGGGCTTTGCCTTCTTCCCCATCGTCTGAAGGCCGGATCAAGTGCTGGGTTGAAATGGGTTACCCCCATTGTTCATCATCTGGTGATGTACTCTGAGTTCTTCCCCTCTCTCCTTCTCTCTCTTCTTCCTTCTCTTCTTCTGGGTTTCTAGGCTTTCGGAGGGTGGGGAGTGATGGAGAAGAGGAAAGGGGCTGCGGTAGTCCTCGTGTTGTTGCTTCTGCTTAATGGGTTTTGCTCAGCTTCTGCTACTTCTCCAGCGAGTGGGTGCCTCCGATTGCTTCGGTTTCTCACTCTACCTCTCTGTTTGGCTGTTTGTACTCGCATCTCCAAGCTCAGTCTCGCTCGTTCTGCAGGTCTGGTTAGTGGGTTCTTCTCCAATGCACTCTCTGCTCTCTTGAAGCGGCTCTGGTCGATGACATCCACTACAAAGACTGGTATGGCTCTCCCTACCTTTTCTTGCTCGCTTCCCATTTCGTTACTGTTGTGTTATGAGGGTCTTGATCTGGGTTGGTCCTTTCAGTGATAGCTGGCCGCCCGATGATGAAATTTGAGAGTGGTTACACTGTCGAGACGGTGTTCGACGGGAGCAAGCTTGGGATCGAGCCATTCTCCGTCGAGGTGTCCTCGAGTGGCGAGCTCATAGTTCTGGATTCGGTGAACAGCAACATGTACAGGATATCTCTGCCATTGTCCAAATGTGAGTTGGTTTCTTTTCATTTCTGATCTTTAGGTCTGCACTTTGGTGAATTTTGATTTCAATTTTTTTCTGAGATTCAAGAAACAAAATGCATATCTACTGAACTTAAAGTGGCTGGTTTGGTTGTTTGGTGAGTTTCTTTGAAAACCCACAAAGGATTGTTCTGCGTAGTGGTAGTTTCTGAATTGTTTTGTTGTGTTTCTGTAAAACCCAATTGGGGCGAGCTAATGTTTTCACCGGTTGGTGAGTTTTTTGGGATAGATAAATTTCGCCCGTTTGAAACTTGTTGTTCAGATCTGTTTTGTTAAGATTCCACACAATCCTCTGCAAATTCTGTAATGCAGCTTGTTTCTCTGTTGAGTATGCTTACACCTCCCAATCTCAAGCTTCCTTTGTATTAGGAAATTATAATTATGAAGGATATCTTGGGCGCAATTAGTAGGAATGATCTAGGATTTGATAATGAGAGGATAGTGGGGATTATGATCGGATTTTGTGGGATATGTGTGATCTGAGAGATTTTGCATGAGATATTGAAATATCTCATTCATGTTCTATCAATATCATTGTAAACATCAATGTAAATGAGAACAAACAATGCAATCTCCTCTCATTCTCTCACCATCACCTTCATTCTCTTTTCCCATTATGACTCCGTTCTCTGATGGATGCTAAATTTCACATGGTATCAGAGCGGGCGATCCTCACACCGTCATGGCATCGTCACCCCATGGTTTTCGCAGAACTCCCCAATGCCATCGCTGATATTCTTGCAGTGCTGATCTTCTTGCAATGCCAAGCTTTGTCACATCCTCCTTTGTTTAGGTCCTTTTAAGAAATCCATCTTTTCTCCCTTTTGTGATCATTCCGTTTGCCATTCCATGCATTTAGCAACCTTCCAAAAAATCAATACCAACGATACTACATTTTTTTTTCTCATAGATCACATCCATCCCTTCTCTTTGTTCTTTAATCCCATCTTCTCTTCCATCTCATCCTATTTTGTTTTGTTGGATCTTAAAACCCCATCTTTATCCTTCATGCCTCTCTTTTGATTCTGCGCATATGCACCGATGATGGTCTCCAACAGTGTGAGGCCGGATGACTTCTCGTGCGCTAGCACGGATCTATGTCCAGCTCTGGATGAATACACCCTCTCCAAATCCCTCAAGGCTACACCAGTGCTCCAATCCACAAGCAATGATGGCATCGACGAGATCTACAACCCTGCTAATCATCCCTAACATTGGCCCCATTGCGGCCTCCCGATCTCCCGTCGCCTCTGGCATTCCCAATGTCGGTTATCCGGCGATACAGTTATCCGCTCTCCGCCTAAAATCTAGTAGTAGTAGCCATGGGATAGATTGTTACTCTTCAAAGTCTTTATCGTTGTCCCATTATGCCACCCGCAAATCCAGGGTGAGCTGGGTGTCACACTGCATAATGTGACACTTCCGCTCATATTAGATATCTCTCTTTGGAGCCCCAAAGCTAGGGATGGGTACACAAAGCATTTGGTAGTTAGCTTCTTGAATCTGAGGCCCACTTTCTGTCCGAGATGAGTGCTCATGTTTGAGATGAGTGTTTTTTTACTTGAAAAACAGTACAAAGAATGGCTTGCACAATGGGACACGCCACATGGTTGAATCATTGTTGGTGTGAATGTGATAAATCAATTCGTCACTGAAGAGGTTTGTGAAGTCTAGTCTACCGCCAACTCAATCATCAAGCATTATCTCTACTCTCAACCAACTCCACTATCCATCGTCATGGGTCGATTCCCTCTATTGTCGCAAAGGCTTTCCCACTATTTGTGGATCAACATCTCATCACGGTCATCTCGCCATCGGTTTCTTCTGTTTGAGCATTTTCCAAACAAGTTTGTCAC
The DNA here is from genome assembly GCA_947650365.1 of Chamaelirium japonicum. Lineage (NCBI taxonomy): Eukaryota > Viridiplantae > Streptophyta > Magnoliopsida > Liliales > Melanthiaceae > Chamaelirium > Chamaelirium japonicum. Next base: position 71,997,193 of record OX393553.1, on the reverse strand, counting down.
TGGTTGGCCTATGAGCTTCTCACTCTCGGATTATTCCTCAGACATCTTGCTGAGCATTGAGAGGACATCTCGCCCCCAACTTCATGTTCAGTCCAGAGCGGACCTTATACCGACCATATCCAGCTAATGGAAGCAGACATAGTTTGGATTTTTTTTCTTTTCATGTGATTAATCCAAAGCTGTTGTTTCAGCCAGTATCAAAGCCAGGGGGAGCAATCAGTCGGATAAAGTCAAAGTTGCAATCAAAGCCGGAGTCAAAAGACAAAGGGTGCAGACAACAAAAGTCAAGGGAGTTGTCATATTTTTTGTGACCATACGTCTATGCTCTTTTTGAGGGGGAGTGTTAAAAGATTATAATTATGAAGAATGTCTTGGACACAGTAAATAGGAAAGGTATTGGAGGATACACTCGGATTATGGATATTGAGAGATACATGTGACTATGTGATCTGAGAGGATTAATATGAAATATTGAAATATCTCATTCATGTCCTACTAATATCATTATAAACCAATGAGGACGAGGAATAAAACCCCTCATTCTCCCATCATCATCTTCATTCTCTCCTCTCACCATGGCTCCGTTCACCGATGGATGCTAAATTTCACACTCTGTTCAAGATTACTGGTTACTATTGTTCTTACCACATCAAACACTATCTCACATTTTTTAATTTAATAATTCTAATTCATTTTAGTGTTTCATCATTCTTTATCTTTTTCTCATATTTTCACTACGAAATATCAACTGCCTATGCAAAGAATTTAGGCATCCTAGTTTTTTTTTAGTCTATTTAGTGAAGGTTATGGAACTCCGGCCACTGAGACTGAAAATTCACACCCCTTCTGTATAAATTCTGCAGTATCTTCCCCACAATTTTGATACTTGAAGACGCATTGCATAAGGCATTGCAACCAGTCAAACTGTTTTGATCGGGCCTTGTGCACATTAAAATGGTCATCTTCGTATACGCTTTTCTATTATACCCTTTGTCATACTATTCCCTTCCACATTTTTAATTTAAGTTTTATGCTGGAAAGCTAATGATCTGAAATACATTTTCTTCTCCAGATCCATTTTTTTCTTGAAGTTTTTGGAATGCCTGAAGTCTTCTAGTTGCTCTTTTCAAGTTTCTATAAATGAAGTTCAGTCATATTTCCTAATATATATAGAGAAAATGCAGACAGCAGGCCTAAGCTTGTTGCTGGTTCAGCGGAAGGGTATGCTGGACATGTTGATGGGAAACGGAGAGAAGCAAGGATGAACCATCCAAAGGGATTTACAGTGGATGATAGAGGTAATATTTATGTTGCGGACACCATGAACATGGCAATCAGGAAAATCAGTGACACAGGTAAGCCAATGGATTACACCTTGATATTAAACTTTAGGTTCATGAATAAGTTTGTTTTTTGCATCTTGACTCACATGTTGAATTTTAGTTTTCTTAGATATCAATATTTCCTCCAAGTTTCTTTCTTTGTAGAAATTTTGTGCAAAAGGTGGCAGATCACCATTCCTATGTTAACATTCTGAGCCCTGATCTCCATATTATTTCCGTCATATTACCCCACAGATTCATATTACAGATTTCAATTAGCAAGTACATAAGCTAATGAAGATAGGAAATAAGTGTCGCCAAATGACCTTCTGAGAACTTATGTAGGATTAGTTTCATGGCTGATTTTCTTACGTGCACAGTCATGTCATTATGTATTACGTGGACGTCTATTTGTCATAGTTATTAATTAGTAAATATTCTAAACATACAGTATAGAACATAGAAGGATTTACTTATTGTATTTGGGTTTATTGGTTGTACATAATTTTTTCACTTAAATATTGATCGTGTTTAATATCCCAAAGTTGCCTTTAAATGGAGTATATGTGTGACGATGATTGAAGGGGAAGAGGATGTTATACCCTTGGCTTTGTGCCTTTCTCCAAGTTGTAGGTTTTTAATTTTTTATGTCTTGCCATACGGTACTATTGCTGGAAATGCTTGAAACTTTGGAAAGATTCATTCAATATGTTTTGGCATAATAGGAACTTGAAAGAAGAATCTATAGGAGTAAAAAATTGATGGAGATGTTATTGAGTGTCAGATGAAGTCGTGGGAACAAGAAATTGCAGGGAATTAGTGATGGTGGTGCTCAAAAGCTTCCACCTTTTAGTGGAATTCAGTCCTTTTCTTGCAACTTATAGGGGTTGGATGAGAAGTGTATTTATTTTATAGATGGAAAGGAGGAACGATGTTATTTTGGCCCGCAAAGATCTGATATAGAGGTGGAAATGGTGATGAAAATTTTAATTATTATCAAAGTCGTAATTGTCACAATGGCACTTGTTAGGGTTTGGAATGGAATGAATAATTCATAAAGGGCAAGTGCCTAACATAAAAAGTATGGGTGACGTTAGATACCCTTACATCCCAAAACTCGGGTCATAAGGGGAGGTCCACAATGAGTATATGAAGTTGGTGATGGGTGCCTCCCTCTCCAATGTGGGACTATCCGTTAACACTTCCCCTCACGCGAAGCATGCGTGGCAAGGATTCTCCCACACGGAGCACGCATAGCAAGGCACAATCGGTGCGGAGCACCCGATGTAGGAGACGGTACACCCTAACTCTGATACCATGTTAGATACCCTCAGACCCCAAAACCCCGGTCATAAGGGGAGAGCCACACCGGGTATATAAAGCGAGTGATGGAGGCCTCCCTCACCGGCGTGATACTATCCGTTAACAGAAGTCCACCATAAACGTAAGAAAGTATACAAGGCCTGTACACAACAATATATACATGTATGTCTAATACCCCCCCTGTTGGGGGATCTAACCCATTAGTTCTGCCTGTTAGAGCCGATGAGATGGGCCCCCACTCTCCGGTTGCTTGGTACACAAGCAAAGTAACGGTTGCTTGTATTGCAAGCCAAACAATCTGGTTGGAGCCTCTATAAGAGGAGGAGGGCGTCCTCAGATTGATACAGGCTGAGTGTGACAGCTAGTGCAACGAAGGAGAAATCCTAGAGGAGCCGCCTCGGAGATTGAGAGCCCGGGGGGAGGTGCGGGCGACATCTCCCCCTGGGGTGCCATGAAGCAGACGGATCGAGGAACCAAGACCCCGGGGAGGTGCAAGCATGAATCTCCCCTTGGGGAGCGACAAAAATAGGAGGGGGGCCCAGCTTACCAGCAATCGAGCGACGACAAAGACCAATACCAGGAGGGTATTGGACGGCCGACGCCCGGGTGCCAGTCATGTGGCGCTCGAGCAAAATCTATCCAGAGATGATTATCAGCTCGGGCGCCCAAGTGAAATCTATGGCAGAAGTCCATGGGAGGCCTTGGTGCAGTGCTGCTCTCCCCGGGGTTGATTCGAATCGCCGGAGCAGACTCCGAGGGAGGCCATGGTACGTCGCTCCTCTAGGATGGCTCATGGTGATCGATGAAGGGTGATCACGAGGATCCACCCGAGACCCAAGAGATCGACACCGATGAAAAGGCCAACTTGGACGATAAGCGACGACCCAGATGGATCGCGGGAAAGTACCGTAATACCACAGACACGTAAAGTGGGAGGTCGTGGTACGTTGCTCCTCCAGGATGGTTCGTGGTGATCGACGAAGGGTGATCACGAGGATCCACCCCAGACCCAAGAGATCAACACCGACGAGAAGACCAACTTGGACGATGAGCGACAACCCAGATGGATCGCGGGAAAGTACCGTAATGCCACAGACACATGAAGGTGCTGAATCGAGGGGGAGCACCTCAATGGCACAGAGGCACAACGAATCACATTGTGTGGAGTCACCGACGAGAACCTATTCTAGCTATCGTCTAACAGGCTAACAGGGTTACCAACGAATGACTGGTGGAGGTACCGACAGACACCAGCGCGAGTCTTTGATGGACGACGGAGGCGACGACGATCGTGATGGCGGCAAGCACAGCCACAGTCACGCCTGCAGATGCAGCAGGGTGCTGGACTGTCGACGCACATCAAAGGAGGCGCGGATGGGTACCAACATGGAAGTGCCAACGGGCACTGGACCAAGACGGCAACAGGTGGCAGGTGCGTGGTAACGTTGCAGACTCAGGCACGGGCATGCCTACGGGATGAATGGCGTGCGGAGAGCAACAACAGGGGCTAGGAGTCCATGCGTCTGATGGGGTCACCGACGTGTGATTTGAGGAGACTTCCACGAGTGCCTACATGGCAATGCCATTGGGTACAAGGATCGAGGTGCTGACAAGTGCCTGGTACCGCAGCAGACTTAGTCATGATGGAACGCCTCTATGGTGACAGGCGTGCGGAGGGCGTCAACGGACGCAAGGGAGCTGCGGCAGACACGACCGCTGGCACAGGAGGCATCGACTGGTATCTACAAGGGTGTCGACTGGCATAAGGTCCTGCCTGATACCGTGACAAAGGACGTTGCAGTAGACACAGCCACTGGCACAGGAGGTACTGACGAGGGTCTACAAGAGTGCTAATGGGCACAAGGACCAAGGCATCAACAGGTGCTTAGTACTGCAACAAACATAGTCGTGATGGCACACCTGTGTGGCGACAGACGTGCGGAGGACGTCAATGGACGCAAAGGTGCTACGGCAAACACGGCCATTGGTACAGGAGGCATCGACGGGTATATACAAGAGTGTCAACTGGTACAAGGACCGAGGTGCCGACGGGTGCCTAGTACCACGACAGACTTAGCCCTGATGGAACGCTTATGTGGCGACATACGTTCGGAGGGCATCGATTGACGCATGTGCTGAACACCGTGTACGTATGGTGGTTCCGGGTCGATGAACGCATAGCATGGGCTGCGATGTTGCAGTGGGTCATCAACGAGTGATGAACCAAAGCGTCGGAGTGTAGCAGATGGTCAGATGGACCAATGGCTCGGACGTGGTGTATGGTCACAATGAAGAAAAGTTTGCTCTCGTCTTTGTGTACTTTGTGTTTGTGTTTTGGATTTTCTTTGCTTGTGCTTGTTACTTCTATTGGCTTGAGATTGTGGTTGTGTTTCGTGATTGATCCATTGGATGATCAGCTTACAATTTGATCAAACATTATGGGTGTTCGCTCGACACTCACAAACGCCTAGCGCCAACAAACTAGTATCAGAGTTAGCGTTTTCATTCTTGATCATATTGCAATGGCAATCACTCTCTCAAAGGTGTCAAACCTCAAGCTCAACATGGAGAAGTTTGATAGGAAAGTCAATTTTGGCTTATGGCAAGTAAGGGTAAGGAATCTATTGATTCTGTTACGAATCACGTGCCCCCTCAAAATCGGTGTTAAGAGGGAAGGGGCAACAGTATATAAAGTTCTAGAACTCCCACCCCTTTATCGATATGGGACTATATTCTCAACACCCGCCCACACGCAGAGCGCCTCTTGAGGGGAAAGGGGGAAAATCTCGATCAGAGGAAGAAAGAGGGTGCGACGGGACCACGTGGAGGGGTGACGGGGTGGGGCTAGCTCTGATACCATGTTACGAATCTCGTGCCCCCTCAAAACCGGTGATGAGAGGGAGGCAATAGTATATAAAGATGTGGAACTCCCACCCCTTTACTGATGTGGGACTATATTCTCAACACCCGCCCGCACGCAGAGCGCCTCTTGATCCGAGGGAGGAAGAAGATCTCGATCAGAGGGAGAAAGAGGTGCGACGGGACCACATGGAGGGGAGACGGGGTGGGGCCTAGCTCTGATACCATGTTACGATTTCCGTGCTCCCTCAAAACCGGTGATGAGAGGGAGGGGGCAACAATATATATAGACGTGGAACTCCCACCCCTTTACCAATGTGGGATTATTCTCAACACCCGCCTGCACGCAGAGTGCCTCTCGATCGGAAGGAGGAAGATCTCGATCAGAGAGAGAAATAGGGTGTGACGGGATCACAAATTCCTAGCCTCTCTTTCTCCTCTCTATGCTACGAATATGTGTGACATGGTATCAGAGTTAGGCCCCACCCCGTCTCCCCTCCATGTGGTCCCGTCGCACCTCTTTCTCCGTCCCTCTGATCAAGAGACGCTTTGCGTGCGGGCGGGTGTAGAGAATATAGTCCCACATTGGTAAAGGGTTGGGAGTTCCACATCTTTATATAATGTTGCCCCCTCCCTCTCATCATCGATTTTGAGGGAGCACGCAAATCTTAACAGATTCAACAAGGCCCCAATGGCTGACTTCATTGAGCTAGATCTTCCACCTTCGGCTTCGGTACTTAGCCTGCCCAGGTAATTGTCTGCTACAGCTCGCATCAGCCTGTCCCCAACTTAGGTCCTCCAACACCTCCAGCCGACTACTTGTGTGGGACTCGGGAGACGACTGTTATGTGTCATGTCATTCCCTTATGGGCCTCCATCATCTGTTGCGGATTTCAAGACAGACCTTCGGTGATCTTAGTGATTCGGGCTTTGGTACCACTCCTACCATCAACTCCACAAAACTTGAGGGCGAGTTCTTTTTAAGTAGGGGTAAATGATGGGAACCAGTCTGACAACCGCACTGTCTCCACCTGTTGATCAGCCCATAGAGGCCCGTTATCTTATTTATCATATTATTTAATTAATTTTTACTGTATTAAAATAGGGATAATTTAGACTTGCTGCTTAAGTCGCTTCTTTTATGTTTTTAGTCCCACATCGCTTGCAAAAATTTATGCATGTAATGCCACCTCTTATAAAAAAGCATTGGTTCTTTAAGATGAATAATAAATGATGAATTGTATAAAAAGAATTGAGAGTGCTTATTAGCATCTAGGGTTTCCCCATCACCTGTTCACGTACTCCGCGCGAGAGAACGCTCTAGAGAAGACCGCCCACTCTGTTTCTACGTGAAATAGAGCATGGGATTTCTGTCATGTTTTTGTACGGCGTGCAACATCACCTGGGCCCCGCAGATTCTCTAAGGGCAGCCCTTGAGTGGCCAATTCATTACTTAAGGGCACCCCAAGCCCTATTTTGAAGAAAGCCCCCCCTGCTGGTCTGTTTTGGCAGATTATATCAGCTGGGCACCCAGTTTTACTGAGGACACCCCTAGCCGCAAGCCTTTTACTGAGGGCATCCCAATCTGCCATAAAAATCTGATTTGCTGATTTTGTTTGAAAGCTCTCTTTTCTGGGAAATTTCAGTCATGGATTGCTGATTCATTTGAAGATTGATTAAGGTGACATACTTCCATTGTTCCATCTTTATTTAGAGATGTTTAGACTTTAGAGGTTTATTTGTTTGATTTTGAGGGAGCTCGTACCTTGTCCCTCATCACTGGACTTGCAGGTTCAGTTTCCGAAAATCTCGATAAGTATGTAAGTTGTGTATTCAAGATTTTATTTTTAAAGATTTTGAGTCTCTGACGAGTCTGACCTCTTCAGATGCACATACTTTCTTGGCACATTAGGGAGAATACCTCAACTTTTTATTTGATTGCTATAGAAATCTGTCTTACTAAAGGTGCACTCAAATATCCTTCATATCAAAGGTGCACTTCCTGAGACACTAGCTTTACCCCTTATAGACACTTGCTTTACCCACCTCAGGCTGACAGGCTCTACACTTTGTTTTTACAAAATATTGCTTTTCTTAAAGACCTGTATGATATAATTATTTCCTAGATAAAGCACTTTATTTTTTTTTCAACTATTTTTGCTGGCCTCAAACTTTAATTTGTAGCATGGTTCTTACTGGTGCATCAAGTGAAACGGATACAAAGAAATTTAGGAATTAGGACACGTTACGGGTTGAATGTCTGTGTAGGGGTTACAACGATTGCTGGGGGGAAGTGGAGTAGAGGAGGACACGTCGACGGTCCAAGTGAAGAAGCGAAATTTTCCAACGATTTTGATGTCGTCTACATTGGTAGCAGCTGCTCTCTTCTGGTTGTAGACAGAGGAAACCAGGCGGTCCGTGAGATCCAGCTCCATTTTGATGACTGTGCATATCAATATGGAACTGGTTTTCCTCTAGGTAAAAGTGCATATTCTTTTCTTTTCTTTTCTTTTCTTTTCATTTTTTTGCATCATTTTCTGATAAAAGTTGCGTCATGGAGGTTTGATGGCTTGATCTCTTGCATGTAAACTATGCACCTGTATTTCTACTGCAGTCACTAAATATCCTCTTAATCACCATTGCAGGAATTGCAGTGCTATTTGCAGCTGGTTTCTTTGGTTACATGCTTGCTCTGATGCAACGCCGGGTGGGAATGATCGTATCGTCCAATAATGTGACTGTGAGTACTCAATGATTATCGACCACAAATGTTGGAGCATTTAAAAACTAGAAGACAACTTACTTTATGCTACTATTCCCTTATGATAGTTAGATATTGGTTAATTAATTAAAATAATAGGTTGGATAAAGGTTGCTAGGTCCTCAAGTACTAAAATTTATAGTATTATCCCTTGCTTCTTCTGTTCATAACCTTGGTCTTTTGCAACAAATGGTCCTTCGAGAAATAATTCACTAATGATCAAAATTTGTAAAATTGTAGTGACTCGGTGAGAAATACTTAAATCATCTTTAACGTTATTTTCTAGACAAAATGAAGGCGCGGATCAAAGCCTCGATATCATATCAAAGTTTAATATGTGGACAACTGCTTTACAAATTTATTTTTAATATTGGTTTGACATTTTGGAGATAAATCCTCTGTTGCTTCCTTTCCAAAAAAAAAAACCTGTGTTGCTTTGGCCAATGATGGCGATTCATTTTCCTCTCGGATGAAGGAGCGCTTGAATCCTTGAAATTAAACGATTTCATAGCTTAAATGATCTTCTATTTCATCCTAGTGAGATAGCCGATCACTTAGAGTGGATTAAGAAAACATAAAAGGAATCATTCGAAACTGACAGTGCTTATTCTTTTCCCACTGTGATTCTACATGTCAAATGCTCTTGCAGGGGCCTCCTACGAAAGCAAACATGCCTCCGAGTCCATATCAGAAGCCAATGAAAGCATCGGTCAGACCGCCATTAATCCCAGGCGAAGATGAATCAGAGAAGCAAGAAGAAGAAGGCCTCTTCACCTCACTCGGAAAACTGCTTTCTGGCTCCAGCTCCTCCCTTACAGGAATATTAGGAGCAGTTTTCAGAAAGAAACCGAAGAACATCCAGCACCAAAACCAATATCAGCAGCAGCAGCTACGGTCGCAGAACTCGTGGCAGATGCAGGAGAGCTTTAGCATCCCAGACGACGAGCCGCCGCCGCCGGAGGCCAGGACACCCACCCCACGGAAGACCTACGCCTTCATGTCGAAGGATCCGGAGAAGATCCACCATCTCCGGCATAGCCGGCCTTATTTCAATGGGTGGGGGGATGGGGAGCCACAGCAGCAGCACCTTAAGCAGCATCGGCAGTACTCTTCCGGCCCGCAGACCTACTATGAGCAGAGCTGCGAGACAACGAACGAGATCGTGTTCGGAGCGGTTCAGGAGTCGGATAGCAACCGCAGGATGGTGGAGATTAAGGCGGTGAACCACGGGGAACCAATATACGAGCAGTGCGGACTGCGCCCGCGGCTCAACTACGATGCGTACACGCCGTACAGCACCCGCTATTAGATGGCATGGAAATTTTCTTTTTTCTTCTATGAAAATTCTCCGACTTATCTTTATTTTTCCTAGTTCATGTCTATAGAAATGCGAGGACAGCGGTAAGAAGGGCTGTGGAATGATTGCATGAATGGTGGTTGGAAGCAACTTTAAGCTGGGTTTTGTAACAGGAATTTGAGCCCTCATTTAATATGATGTTTTGCATTCATCATCGGACGCTATGATGTCGTTCGCTAAAACTCCATCAATCGACCCTGTGGATGTGTATAGCCAATTGAACTGTGTGTTGATGGATTGCTTTCATTCTTTATGAATACTAGTTAAGTTCTTACCTCACTTCAGTTTTACACTACAACCTACAGGTGGTTTGCTTTCATTCTTGTAGTGAGTGTTGAATTGATTACTGAAATCTGTAAGGGTGTGTTTGGCATTGGTTTTGGACAACTGGTTTTTGGGTCAAAACTGCTTCCACTTAGCCAAATTGATTTTGAAATAAGATATTGGGTGTGTTTGGGATCTGGTTAGAAAGTTGGTTTTTCAAAACTAAAATCAGAAAATCATCAAAACCCAAAAGTAGAAATTTTTTGCTTTTGGGTTCTTGAGGCAGGACGGCAAAACAATAATTAAGAGAGGATATTGCGAATAAAGTTTGTTATATATAGAAAGGAAATGCAAGGTAACCAACTAGTTTGCCAACTTTTGGGTTGCCAACTTTGCGTGGAATTCAGCTAGAGTTCATCCCATGGCCCCCACAAAAATGTTCCCAGCAATGAGGACCTGTCAGGACTCCACATCACATGGAGTTGGCAAAGCACTCCACATCACATGGAGTTGGCAACAAAAGTTGGCAAACGAGTTGGCTATATAGCATTATAGAAACTATTGGAAAGAGAGAAAAATTACAGAAAGATAATATTATATAGAAAGTATATTGTAGAGAGAATTATTATAGAGAATATTCTAGGAAAAAATATATTGGAGACATAAAAAATATTGAAGAGAATATTATAGAGGAAAATGTGTAGAGAGAAAATATTGTAGAAAGAAAATATATTATAGAGAGAAATACTTTAGAGAAAACATTATAGAGATAAAATACTATAGAAGAAATATTGTAGAGAGAGAAAATATTATAGAGAATAAATGTTAGAGAGAAAATATTGTTGAGAGTAAATATTATAGAAAGAGAAAATAACATAGAAAGTGAAAATTTTAATAGTAAAATATTGTAGAGTAAATATATTATAGAAGGAAAAAATATAGTAGAGGGAGAAAATATTGTCAAGAGAAACGATTGTAGAGGGAAAAAAAATATTTTATAGAGATAAAATTTTATAAATAGAATATTTTATTATGGGAGATAGTTTAGGGGGATGAATGAAAAACATTGTTTGCTAAATACCGTTTTGATTGGTAGGGATTGGGTTGACCCCCAACCTGCCCGAGTTGCAGCCCAGTTTTTTCCAGCCATCACTATGCATTGCCATCTATCTCCTTGGCCATGGATTTACTTTGGCAACCATCATAACCACCAAACTGGCCTTTAAACCCGACCCAAATTAAAAATACCTCCAACCCGGCCCAACTCGTCTGAGTTAGTTTTAGTACTTGAGTAGGTTAGGTTAGGGTTGAGGGTGGGTTCTAATACATGGGTAGAGCTTGTGTTGACCCTCAACCTGACCCAACCCGCTCAAGTTGCAACCCTAATTTTGTCCAGTTTGGAGGCTTCATTGGGTAAGGGTTGAGGGTTCTAGTATTTGGGTAGAGCTTGGGTTGACCCCTAACCCGACCCGACTTGCCCGAGTTGCAACCCTAGTTTTTTTTCCGGCCATCATAATGCGCATTGCCAACTATTTCCTTTGCCGTGGATTTACAAAGGCCACCGTCATAACCACCACCGTCGCGGTTCTATGCTGCACCAGCATGTGGCGCCATGGCCTCCATGAGTCCCTTGGTGACTCTCACCTTGTTGACCGGTTGTTGTCATCAGTTCTAGTACCCAAAAAAAAAAAAAGTGACTTTTAAACTTTGCATGGGTAACATCATGTTAGGGGATGGTCTTTAACACCAAACCAACCACCCCTATAGGTAACATCATGTTGCAAGAGCATCCATGGGTCAGCCCAAGTAGGACTGCAACTCGGGCGGGTTGAGGGTCAACCCAAGCCCAACCCAAGTATTAAAACCCCCAACCCAACCTCCAACGCGTGATGCCCAGTCCAAGCCCAACCCAAGCAAAAATTTCTAAGCTTGGGGTGGGCTCGGGTTAGCCCAAGTTGCTAGGATGGATCGGGTTGTCCAGGATCGGATATACTTATTGTTTAAAATTTTACATTTTGAATATCAAAATCTAAAAAGAACCTATACTTGCTAACACTACCTTATACAATTTTTTTTGCATTTCTATTCATCCAATTTACTATATCATTAGATAATGTCTTTATTTGATAAGCAAGAATCAAATAAATAATATGGGACTGGGTGAAACAGATGACTATGATTGCGACCCCTCAACATGAGTACTCGGAATAGTTGTGATTGTGTACAGACTCGTAGATATATATGGATACTCGGGTTCGGGTTGGGTCGGGTTGCCCAACCCCTCAACCCGAGCCTAACCCAAATTCAACTCAGATTGTACTTTTTAAAACCCTAGCCCAACCCAATTTGCAAATACAACAACCCAAACCCATCCAAAATTCAGGTTGGGCTTGGGTTCGGTTTGGTCCAACCCACCCAAGTTGCAGCCCTAAATCCCAAGTGCCCAAGGTTTACCATCCATTGAAGGACCGTAGGTGTCATTACGAATCGTTCGTAAGGTCCTTAGCAACTTGTTTCCGAGTCAAGTTGAATCATTTCATGGTCTTAGGTTGCTTTCTAATTTTCAGATTATTTTTTGAGATTTTTCAGAATTTTTAGTTTTAGGGGTAAAAATAATAATTTTGATCAAAATTACGGCTTTTGGTAGGTCATCTGGCTCGGTATTTTTATTATTGTTTATGTTTTCTAGAATTTATATGGGTCAAGTTGGCAAATCCTGGTCCCGCTAGTCATGTTAGTTGATTCATCTAGTCAACTTGGATGTTTAGGATTGGGTTTTCTAGTTTTTAAGTTTGTTTTCAAATACTTTTCGTGTTAATTTTAGGAATTAATATTTGGATGTGCTCGGGCTAGCTCGAGTCTTATTAATGGGCCTGGTGAGCCAAAACTTAGTTAGTTTGAGGCGGTTTGGTTTTGTTAATCATCGGGCTAGGTCGTACTTTTGTATGTAATTCAGTTTTTGTGTGAATGGACAAGAAGATGTTGGGTGCCCTTTATCATTTTTATGTGGGGTGCTTTGATTATTTTTCTCAATTTTCAGTGGGTACCCTTGTCAAATTTCTAGGCAAAAAAAGTAACCACTATATTGATCGGGGAGCCAAAAACAAACTCCGGGAGACATCACAGTCCGGCACAAGCAGCAAGACCGTCCCACGACGGGACACAACCACCACCACTAGGCGAAGAGAATGGCACAGGGCCACAATAAAACCACCGCCACAACGATGAGAAAAACGAACACCCCCGCATGCCGGCAAAACTCACCGGACACCGACGAACACAACACCACCGCACACATGCAGAGAAACCACGAGAACAAAAAACAAAGGAGGGGGGGGGGGGGGGGGGGGGGGACCAAGAAACTCACAAACCCAAAAAAAAAAACCAGAATGGAAACACCATCTCTAGCAGAACGGCAAACCTTGGTGGAGCCGCAGCACCTCACTGATCAGTCGTCAAACGCTGCCACCACCACGAGCTCCGGGAACCACACCACCTATCAAAGGAGGTGATCTAGAAAGTCATCGACGCCAACAGGGGGGGTGGGGTCAGATCTGACACTCTGGCTGCATCCAGTAAGAAACCGTGCCCCCAACACTGAATGGGGGTGGTCAAACCGAGTAGAGGATCGACCACACGACTCCGGCACGATGGGCACAAAAATGCTGATCGCTGGAGAAACCCCTATGTGCAAGGGGAAGGAAGGGAAGGCCAGATTTCACCCCGAAAGTACCACAAACTGAGGTCTTGGCCTCCCCAGAACCGTCGTTCGTCGCCTGAGGAACCCCTATGTGCAAGAAGGGGGGGGGGGGGGGGGGGGGGGGGTCAGATTCCACCCCGAAAGCACCACAAACCGAGGTCCTAGCCTCCCCGGAGCTGCCACCGGCGTTCGAGGAGGCCAAGAGGGTGAGTGACGAAACCCTAGTCTCGGGGGGAAAGGGGATTACTCCGAGGAGGCCAGCAACAGGTTTTGCACACAAAACTAGATATTCAACTAGAAACAATGGTGCCAACTTGGTAATGAAACATTGTTGTGGTTCCATTACTACCAATCAAATGTACCCACCTTTTTTTTCTTGGTGCATGGAAGGGGAGGTCTGCACCATACAACACAGTAGGGTGCATAGCAACAACAACACAGGTCCTCAGTCAACAAGAAACCACTACACGAGCGGAATTGCTCAAAGCCCACAAAACAAACAAAGAGAAACAAAACACAAAGGGATCAGATCCCCTAACACACATGAAGGAACCGCCTCACGGCCCAAAGGATGGAACCACAACAGCACCCCAGATTCGCCACCGAGCTGGCAACCGCCGCATCGAGCCAAGTCAGAAACCGCCACACCGAACAGAAGAGGGTATTACGAGATGCACCAGGAGGGAGCCGCCGCGCCGAGTAGGAGGGACCATGCAACCCATTAGAGGTCGAGGCCAAAAGGGAGAACCCCAGAACAGCTAAAACAAAAACCCCGACGTCACCCAAAACAAGGAGAGAACCACCAAAACCCGATCAGAAGGGGGGTGAGAGCCTGAGAGGAACACCGAATCGACAAAGAGGGACAAAGAGGGAAACGAAAGGGAACCAAAATCCGACCATAGGGGAAGAAGAATCACCAAAATCCTAGCCTCCCATCGCCACCGGTGGTGATCAAGGAGGCCGAGAAGAGAGATCAATGAAACCCTACACTGGTGGGAAAAAGGGGATAGGGGCTCTCCGCCCAAAGGGTCCTAGAACCTTCTTTCGAAGATGATGCAAAATAATCACCCCGAACCACAGAATCACCGTGGTTCAGGATCCAGCCATCGACACCTGTCCCCACCCATTTGATCACCCAACCCTTATGATGGGAGTCCCCGAGGGTTCACCCGATGCTATGTAGATCTCCACAATCCGGAACAGGGACAGAAATAGAAGTGTCAATGGCCGGACCCCGAACTGCAGTATGGAAACAAGAAGTGTCGATGACCGGACCCCAAACCACGGTGATACCGAGGTTCAGGGCGACTAAGTTAAGGGCTTGACTTTAGAATGCATAGCATTTCAAATTTTCAATCATGTTCAGGTGTCATTATATTGCACGACTCACTCAAGGCAGCAACAAAGCAGCAATGAAAGTTGATTCTACAACCCAAGGTAGCACATCATTCATCAAGGGCAATCCCACACACCATACATGAGTCCAATTTCTGATGTCAAACATAAAAGCATCACTCGCAGATTCATCACGCAACTAAAACAGCAACGAAGACACGAGTTCACAGCCTATCGCTCCCGTGGCCTCCTTCTGGACAGACCAAAACCGCAGACCCCGGAGTCATCCACCTCGCCTGTCTGTTGGCCTTGGTCAGTAAAACCTAACAGGTAAGCTCTCGCCATGTCATCTATCTTAGATCCCGTGCTATCCTCCGTACCACCTTCCACCTCGTTTTCGTGATCAAGGACTAACGCACTCGCCTCGGAAACACCAGTGTCCGCGTCAAAACTGATCAGATCCCTCAACTGATCAGCAAAAACGTGAGACTTCGACGTGACACGGTTACCGCTGGTCACATCGGAATCCAGCAACGAGACAGGCTCGCTACACTGAACCCGCTTTTGTAGCCAAATGTTCCGATACACGACAGACAGGTAACAGAGACTCAATCTAACAAGCTTGACCGTTAGCATGAAGGGTGCGGAATCAGCAATTGCGCTTCTGATGTCGGAGTAGGACATCAGAACTAGTCTCCCCGGATTCGATCGGTAATGCTTCAACGTCTTGCTGATACAGTGGTTGGTGGAGGCTCCCTGTCTACAAATTACATGTAAGAATGTTGTGAGCAATTCCTGCATTTCCATCGAGAATTGAAATACAATGAGTGGCACTTACACTAGAGGCAAAATACGGCCGAGCTACAAATCCCAAAACTGACCCGAGCAGCACACATAAGACAGCAATGATGGATATGGGGGCAACTCCCAACCCTGAAAATAAAAATAAATAAGTTTGTCAGCTTCTTTGGATCGAGGATTAAGAGAATAGGGCATCCCTTAATGATTTAAATATGCAGCGAGCGAGGTGCAAGCGAAGGAATGAGTTCAGAAACCCCAAAAAAGTCCATCAACATTGGCACCATTGCTAATGCACACAATAAAAAGCCCCAAAAAAACCGATCCTCAAGATCATTTAACTAATTGTGCGATCAAATAAAACTACCATTACTAATTTCGTTCATACCATGCTGATGCATCATTGGTTTTTGAGTCCCTTAAAGGTCCCTTCGAAAAATCGATCCCACGAAGAAACCGTCTAGGTCTAAACTATGATAATCAGAAACCTTGCTTACCTATTTCCAACCACAGCACACAGAGAGAAAGAATACATTTTCCTCAGAGTGGGAAAGGGAGACCGCTCAGTGGTGCAATGGAAGGGGTCGCTCGGGAGGAGAAAAGCAAGGCTTGTGGTGAGTGCAGGTCGCTGGGGGAGGGAAAAGAGATCTCGGGATGAGAGCAGGTCACTCTTGGTTCCAGTCAGTGCTCCCTCCGCTCGATGACAAAAAAAATAAAGACGAACGTTTCATATTGGACGGTTGCTCTAAGATGGATCAGACGTTTAGTCCGGTTTGGGCTGAGTGTGATTCATTAGTCGGTAGTGCCTGCCAATTAAACGGTTGTGATGGCTCTGATGCAATGAGAAATCACCACTAACTATATGTTCATATGCTAGCAACAAACAGAAAGAACAAAAGAGGGGCAAAAGGGTACAAGGGGATGATCAAAAAGAACAAAAAAAAAGGAAACAAAATATCAGGATCTAATGTAGGTAAGAAACACCAAACAAAATTAGAAAGAAAATTCAAAAAGTTAGTGGAGATCAAAAACAAAATCCCATATCAGTTTACATATGATACAAAGAATGAACAAATGATCACAACAAGGCCTTTGTTCAGATTTCAATAACAAATTCAAATAAACAATGATTTGGATAAGAAGGGAAAAGGGATGATCCGAAGAAGAAAAAAAGAAACAAGATGTCAACAATGCATGGAGAGTTCAACAAGCAAAATTAGAAGGAAAAAAAAAAGCCAAAAAGATGCGAGGAGAGTTCAAGAAGAACAAAAAACCATATCATATTCTTATCATCTCACGATAAAAAATAAAGCACGTTGAAAAGGCCAAAAGAAAGAGGGCAAGATGGATCAAGAAAAAAACTCGCACTTCAAAAGGAACGACGCTCGATTTGGAACAAATAACCTCTAGAAAACCGAATCATCACTTGAATAAGAGAACCTCATTAGACAAAAGACGTAGAAAAAACAATATCTGGCACTACTAGCAGGAAGGTTTCGAGATAGTGAAAAAGAGATCTCGAGTCGCCCAAACTCCTTGAGCCTTGGAATCTTTGTGAGGATCTAGCATCCACTTGGAAAAGAAATAAGAGGGTTTGATCACAGTTCATACCACTATTCCCCAGATCCCCATCCTGATCTGCACAATTGAAGGATGAATCTAACCTCCTACGACTCGTCGTGGGATTTCCACCCAAAAAATGCAAAACCGCAGCACAGAAGAAAACACTAGAAATCTGATCGGAGAGTTTCCCCATGAGATTTGCCAGCAGGAAATCTCTTTTGACAGAAGTAAAATCGTCGACCTCGGCTCGAAGAACAGGACTCAGGGGAGGCAAAGATTACCGAGAGCACGAGGGTTGGGGAGTGGAGATGCGGGGAGGTAGAGGTCACCGAAATAATGAGAGTCAGGAAGAGCTTGGATCAGAGGTTTATGATATTTCAAGGTTTAGGGAGGAAACTCGAATAATGCAGGCAACACAATAATCTTTCAACAATAAATTACTAATATGGTCAAACATCCTTTTTCTTTTTCTACCTGCACGAGCATTTTTAATAGTCCGAAAACAACATAAATAAATATACGATGGTTGCTCCAGGAGAATGTACAGCCAGCAAAGGAAAGTTACTGATGCATATGATGAATACAAAAAACTCAAAAGTTATCAAGCAACCACAAGGGTCATATTTAAATTATCCATAGGCTAGCTTGGTAATGGAGCTACCGAGTAAAAATAAAAACATCAAGACAAATTTTGAATCAGGAATTTCTTTTTCATTCTTAACAGCTAAAAAAGAGTCATCATTATGCAGGCAACCGTATAACTCCTTTAGAATGTACAACTCCTGAATCCAGAATACGGTTGCCGACACCTAGGCAAAGAATATTAGCACTTGAGCAGAGAATCATCAAATTTCTGAAGCTAAAAAAGCAGGATTACCTGACTTCGATTCGTGTGCACAGTCCTCAGGTTTCAAATGCATTTGGCGGATCAATCTATTTCCACGATCAGAAATCAGCAAGGAACATATTTTGGGAACATAAACCAGATCAAAATCATTTGAGAAAGATGCATTCTGAGCAGGGCCATCAACATGCCCTGTTTTCTCTGAGTAGCCTCCAGCAATCGTGGTGGTCACACCTAAAACAATAACATTGAAAAGGAAAGGAAATATATTCAGATTTACTTTAAAAACCACATAGGTTTTCATTTTTACTGTAATTCAAGCTTTTATAAAAATAGATGCAATTATTCACATTGTTTTATGTGCCTGATTATTTACAGAAGGTAGGTCATTGCTGTATTTTTAATATAAAAAAATAGGATACAGAAGCTGGTACGACAAAGATGTAAAGTAGTAGAAAAAAATCATAAAAACAGTTGTGTTTTCACTTTTCAGCAAATCTTTTCATACAGCTACCCCAAATGAATAAGGCGTACGGTATATGGTTCATAATATGAATTACCATAATTTTAAGTATCGTACTGATGTAGCCTGATATGCAACACCAGATCTTCATTATTTATGTGTTTATTTTGTATGCTGAAAACTATATAGTGATTTATTTCAGTTTTTTTAGACCATTTTTATGATGTTTTGGTACTTTTTTGCTTTATTTATCAGTTGTAGTTGATGCCTTTTCATGTGGGGATGTCCACGACAATATTTGGATTGCTTTCGGATCATTCCGGGCTGATTCGGATGTGTTTCAACTTTATTGTTAATAAAATATGAGCTAATATGTTCTGCAGGGCACCGACGGTCGAGATTAAAAGCTCGACTTGATGGTCGGATGATGACAAGTTAAATATTTAAAGACATGACAATTAATGAGCCTTCACCACAATCACCAAATTCACCATTTTTTTAAAAAAAACACACATTTAAAACGTGGATTATTCTTTAGTCGATTAATAGTCGTCTTATACCCCAAACTTAATACATCACCAAATTCGGTGTTTTTGCCCCTTTTTTGAAAAAAAAAAACGTGTTTAAAACGCCGAATTTGGTGGCACCTCCCCTTCACTCTACCTCATTGTATGTACCCTTCCGCGGAGCACGCACAGCTCCTTGTACTCAAAGTCCATGTTAGTGATTTATATTGACTTGTTTATATGTAATGTTATATGCATATAAGTCATGTGACTTAGGAGATTATGTGCATGGACTATGAAAACTAAAACTATATAGGCACAATTCTAATATAATGACGCATCCTTGTGCTTCAATCCCTTGCATTAGGTTTCATTGTTCAAAGACAATCTTCTACCCTCAGCCTTTGTTCGTCTCGATTGTCATAGATCTCATCATTAAGTTTTAACATATTCTCACCCACTATAGAGATTGACTTCTTGTCTTATGAATGTCACATTTTGAATATCTTACTTGTTTAAATGTAACCTAAAAAGTTGCCTCAAAGGCCCTGAACTTGCCTTTTTTTCCAAATCCCCCCCTCGCAGATTAAATCCTGAAACTTTTTTTCATGATTTTTCCATTTTCCGAACTTTCTGATTTTCAGCAAACTTTCTGGAGTTTTATCCACGCCGACTTATTTCCGAACACGAACTTGGTCATTATGGCCTCCATTAATGGGCTTTTCCGATTTCCCGGAGCCTGTCCCTCTTTACCCAGTCCCCCCATGCTCTCTCTCTCTCTCTCTCCTTCTTTGACCATCCATCCTAGCCCTTCATGCCTTATTTTGGGTTGATATCCACCCTCCGTGTGAAACCCTAGATTTATAAAAGAAACAAAACAAGAGAAAGTGGATATCTTAATTATATTGAGAAGAAACTCTTCTGAGAGAGGCTTGTGCCACCGATCGTCGCCATCGACCTCGACTTCGTCCAGAGAATGCCTCGGCTTCGTGTTTCCAAAGGATCCGGCACATCTTGGCGCCCGATCTTTCTTCGTGTGCAGGATCTTGGCGCATCCTTTTTTTGTTTGACAATGGATACTTCCAGGTAGTATCTATCTTTTCCCTTTTCTTCTTTATTTGTTTCTCATTGCTTCCACCTCATCACCATCATCTTTATTAGTTTTTACTTCAGCCATGATCTCCAATCGTCCTTATTTCCTTACTTTACTTATATTTGTCTAATTGTCGTGATCCTTTGCAGTATTGTTTAGCCTCTTTTATATCAAAATATACTGCCTTTAGACTTCTTTCTATCAAAACATGATTTTGTGATGAATATTATTATATGATGAAATTCACTTTATGCCGTAGATTTATATCTTAGATAGTTAGATCTTGAACCATACTTAGTATTGCTTGCATGTACTTGTTAGATCTACAGTTAATAGCCCTTACTCGCTCTCTTTATTGAGTTGTTATTGTGCTATATTAATAATTTGCTTTAGTTTGTTGGTTACAGTGTGTCAAAGGACATGAATTGTAGTGAACCATTTGGTGCCTACATCAAGAATTTTCCGTATTCAAAATTTATTCTAAATTCATCAACTAAATCCATGAAGGGAAAAGATATGGCTACTTGAACCCAATTACAATATGTAACAAAGGGCCACTTGAACGTTGTGTGCTCAAACCTCAAACCAATCTGAAACACTATCTTTAGCATATAGACAATATGTAACAAAGGGCCACCTGAAAGTTGTGTGCTCAAGTCGTGTCTTTTTCTTTGCTCGAACCTCACTGGGTTAAGTTGCATATAGTGCCCGTAGTATGCATCCAATGGCACCTTATGGCCCTTCTGTCATTTCACAAGCCAGGAAACGTACACTGCTTTTTATAAATTTCCTAGATTACACATAAATTACCATATTTTTAAAAGAAACTTTTTAAAGTTGGGGCGTGATTTTCATTTGATCCATAGTTATACACAATACGCATATGTAGATTGTAAGAACATACCTACTATATTCACACAAAGTGCATGCAAGACTCCACCTCATCCATATATGGATGTATCAATACATGCATTGGTTCATGTACTAACAAAGCAAGTTTTTGAATTTATATAATAACATGAATGTATGTGTCGAATATGTGCCCCGATTTTTATTGTATCCCAAATTATTATAACTAGGTTTGCGAAGGGGTATGAATTTTAGGGCTCTCTAAAGTAAGGAATTAAGTGTTGGTTAAGAAAAGGGGTGGTGACTATCTTTTTTTTTTGCAAAACGTTTATGGTGACTATCTTTTTTTTTTGCAAAACGTTTATGGTGACTATCTGTGACAGCAAATCTCAATTTAGGATCATTGGAAAATGTTTTATAAGATTTAGGTTGAAGTGGTAGGTGGAGGATGATTAGAAGGTAATAGAAGAAGTTATAAGGAAAAAAAAACTAGGGCTTTAATGCTCTTTTTAGGGATGTTGAAGGACTTCAATAGCAGATAAGACAAGCTCAACAAGAAGGAGAAATAGTATGCATCCAATAAGAAGATGACAACATATTATTGATGTATTTGCAACGGAGAGTAATATATCAGGAAGATAAGAGAAACGGGAAAGACAAGATACTAAAGAAGAAACAAGAGAAGGAAACTCATGGTGGTTTCCACAACCAGAAGACTCAAACATTCATAATTCATCTTCGATCAATAACTTTTGGGGTCAACTTTGCCCCTAAAATATATAGGCCACAATTAGTGAACATGAAAATAGACTCGTTTTAAATATTGTTAGCAAATTAACCCTAGTTTTAGACCAAAAGGTATGGCATAAAAATATATAACATATACGGACCATTCCCGCTTATGCACCCAAAAGCTATATTAACAACTGAAAATGGACTCCTTAATCTCAAGGCTGCATGTTCTTCAACTATCATAAATCGCACTTTAGCGACCGAAAGTGGAGACAGATCATCAGTGGAGCAAAGTCGAATCCCTTTGAAATTGGGGATGGATTATGAAGCCATTTTTAAGTTTCGGGGGTACTTTAATCAAAACACCAAAGGAGTGGCCAGAAAAAATGAAACAAAAAACAACCGGCCCATTCCCAACAATATGCGTGAAATGGGGGCCATTTTGGGAAAAACGTCTTTATGAATGGTTCACAAATCAATCAAGCAATAAAAAATTCATGAATAAGTGGTCAATTGACAGATTGCTTGAGAAGTATTACGGCTAAAACTTGCTAGTGTTGATGGAATCTTGACCCTTATCACAAGCACTCAACTTTATCCCGCACCTCAAAATGTTACACGAATATGAGCAACTTTCTTATGCAAGATGCTCGGCAGCATATGATCATTGCCAAAGCAAACAAATCAACTAACAAGTCACTTTAGAAGGCATTTACTTTGAAACATAAAGGGCCCGATCACACTGTGAATTCAACAAACTTTATCAACCTGCAAGACCTTTTTAGGTGAAGAACCACAGCCCACATCATAAACTCAGGCTATAAGAAAATTCTGATTTTCTATTCACTGATGCAAAACAAGCATACCCCGACCATAAATCGAAGTGCTTCAGATAAAAAAGTGCAGTAATCAACCGAAAAAACAAGAGTCTACCGGATTTATTAATCTTCCGAATGGCACGGTTGCTCCGATCGGCCACGTAGACATTGTCCCCGTCATCGATCGTGAAGCTCCGGGGGCGGTCGAACATCGCGGACGACGGCCCCCCATCAGAGAACCCGGCGGCCCCTTTCCCGGAGAACAGGCTGATGTCGCCGTCCGGGGAGACCGGGACGGGAAGGGAGTAGAAGGCGGAGTTGGAGGAGTCGAGGAGGAGGAGGTCCCGCGAGCGAGGGCGGGGAAGGAGGGCGAAAGGGTGGAGGGCGGCGTTGGGGAGGCCCCGGAGCGGCTTGTTGCAGTCGAGGACAGTGGAGACCGTGTAGCCGGACTCCGGCACCACCTCCGGCGTAGCTGGGTGGAGAATAAATAATTGATCTTATTTTCAAAAAAAAAATTAAAACTTTTTTACTCTAAAACTAAAATAGGGTGGTTTTCTTGTTTACTGACCTTGATCTGGAGCTAGGGTTAGAAGGAGGAGGAGGGGGAGGAGGAGAGGGGCCAACATCTCTTCGGAATCGGAGGCTCGCCGGGCGGTGGAGTGAGACTGACCGAGTGAGACTAGCTGGATGTAGGAGTTTATAGAGTACGATTTTGCTCCAACCTCCTAAAAGAGGTTGGAACCTCCTAAAAGAGGTTGGAGCATCCCGCTCTCTCTCATTGTTCATCTAGAGGGTTTTGGTCATGAAATGACAAACATACCCTTGGAATGGACCAATGAGAGAGAGTGGGATGCTCCAACCTCTTTTAGGAGGTTGGAACAAAATCGTACTCAAGTTTATAGGACTGCAACTTGGGCGGATTGGACCCGACCCAACCCGAGTTTTCGTGTGGGGTTTGGAATGATGTATTTGAAGATTGGATCGGGTTAAGATTGAAAAAGATTAATTTATTGCTATATATATGGGGATTTCTAAACCGTGGATAGAATCAAATTCCCTCACTGCGGTAAACTGTATTCTCGATAGCTATTATATTTACTCGCTTTATATATGGGGATTTCTAAACCGTAGACAGAATCAAATTCCCTGACTGTGATAAACTGTATTCTGGATACCTATTATATTTCCTTGGTCCTTAACACGTCAAGTTTTTCATGATTAGAAAGAAGATGAGGAGTTTTGCGCATACAGAGATCTCCCACATCTAAATACAAGGTAATCAGCTATCTGATATTTTGTCCAATATGGGCTTCCATCCTAATCCCATATGACTTGCCCTGCGTCATCTAAAAGCCCTTAGGTCTGAGGCTATCCTAGGAAGTCCCCGTGTGTGAGGTTGTCCCCGTGTGTGAGGTTGTCCCTGTATGACTAAAAGCACTCAGGTGGAGAGGTTGTCCTGGTAAATGGTCTCAACAGGTAATTACTCAATATATAACTTAAGTTGTGCTTTAGATATTTTAAGTATGCTTTGCTCAGTGAAAATATTTAGTGTCACCAACCTACTAAGTCTGTGTTGTAAGACTCACCTCCCTATAGATTGTGTATTGGCAGATCTTAACCATGCAGTGATGGAGGTCCCAGTTAAGGAGGAACACAAGGAGCTGGAGATCGAAAACCCACTATACAAGCTCTACCTTGAAGAGACTCCAGTGGCACGTTGAAAATCACTAAAGCAAATAAATTTTATTTTTAAATTATTATAGCCGAAGTATTGTACTTAAATCATTGATATAAATAAATGTGATGGCTCTAGTTTCACTCGTTCTTTAGTTGAAATGTTGAATCAAGTTGAATCTCTCTTCACACCCCAATATATTGTGGGTTGTCTAAATCCGTAAAATATCAGGACGTGACAACTTAGTATATAGTCAAACTATATCCTGGAGAATTCTGTGAAAACCTTCGTATTGCAGTTGTAACAGATAAAGAAGTTAAATGCTATGATAGAGGAATCTAAACTCTTTATTCAGTTAGTTGTTGTACATAGCTTGTGATTGTTCTTGTCTATGGATAGAGAAATTGGGTGGCCTTTGTATATTTTCTTTTCTACTTTTTTTTATGGTGCCTAGAGTCTAGACCTACAATGTATTGCACTTTCACTTTTTTAGGGGTGGGGTCCTCAATAAAATCCCCCTGGTTTTGACAAAACAAAAAAAACAAAGTTGAATTCAGGTTGGGCTCGGGTTGAGGGGTTGGGCAACCCGGCCCAACCCGAGTAACCCGGTGTACTCATGAGTTAGTGATATTTATGTAACCATCACAATTATCCCGAGTACTCAGATTTTGAGCAGTCGCAATCATAGCGATCTGTTTCACGCAGTCCCATGTTATTTATTTGCTTATTACTTATCAAATAAAAACATTATATAATGACTAGTAAATTGTATGGATAGAAATGCAACAAAAGTTGTATAGTAGTGTTTAGCAAGTATAAGTTTTTTATCCTCAAAGGCCAAAATTCTAAATAATCATTGGAAATCAATATACTTGAATAAGCACAACCTAACGCGTCCTACCAACTTGGGCTAACCCGAGTCCAACCCGAGATTGAAATTTTTTGCTTGGGTTGGGATTGAGCTAGGCATCTCGATGTGGAGATTGGGTTGGTTTAGGGTTGAGGGTGTTGGGCTTGGGTTGACCCCAACCCGCCCAAGTTGCAGCCTTATAATTTAGGGAAGTTTTAGGGTAATTTATTCACACTCCACAATCGATGAGTTAATCTTATTTTCTAAGAACTATTTTCAAGTCTCATACTCTACTCATACCCTCGCTTTATTTTAACCAATTCCTCCCCTTCCCCATGGCCGAAGCTACCGCCGCCTCCTCCTCCTCCTTCCACACCGTCAAAGCCGCCATCATCTTCCCTTCCCTCCTCCTCCTCTTCCTCTCCTTCTTCATCGTCAGAGCCATCGTCGCCTCCCCTCCCCCTCCTCCTCCCACCCCATCATCAAAGCCTATGTCACTTTCACTTTCCCTCCTCCTTGATCACGGTCCACTTTCTCCTTCTCCGTCGTCGTCCCCCAGCATGTTCAACGTTAGATATTGAATGTAGTTTATTAGGTTCAACAGTTAATTGCCGAACTTGATGGGCGGCAGTGATGGTGATTAGGAAGGAGGGAAAGGGAGATGGGAAGTGGAGACGATGAATGCTTCGACTATAGTGGAGGAAGAGGGAATGGGGAGGAAGGAGGAGGGGAGCGCTGGTAGGATTTCTCATTGGGGGAAAGGGGGAGAGGTAGGCAAAAGAGAGCCGGTGGTGAGGTCGACGATGAATGGGATTGTCACGAGGTGGGGTAAGTGGATGGAAAAATTGTCATCCAAAAAATTATGTGTAAATTAAGGAAGGCAAAACAAGAGAGAGAGAGAGAGAGAGAGAGAGAGAGAGAGAGAGAGAGAGAGAGAGAGGTAAGTTTTTCATTCTTTTTTTTATTTTCTTTTTTTGCACGCCATAGTGTCTCATATGTGGGAGGGTTAAGGTAGGCCCCCCTACCGGCTATTAATTGGATGCAAGTGGGAATCAATCCTATGTCTTGGGTACCAACCTCTTGAGACTTTTACCAACTTGGGGTGAATAAAATTATCCAGATTTTATTAAGACCCGACAAAAAGATGCACATATCCTATGTTTAGAAACTAGTGGGCCCTGCATGTGGGGACATTATTTGGTTTAATTCGATATAATAATGAACGCACTATGTTTTAATAAGTCCCAAAATCTATTACGTATTGTTTGATAAATGTGATTTTGTACTTACAAGATTGTTTAATATAGGCAAGGTTAGTTGAATGATGCAGTTTAAAATTAGTTAAATATCACCTTTATAATAATGAAATTCATAATCAAATGTGCCTCCGCATCCAACCACCACATACATCACCATACATGACAAGGATGTCAGTTCACTTGAGGATATTTTTTTTCCTGTGATTATGCATGAATGATGTCATGCACAAATGGGCCAAGTTTCCTTCCAAGTAATCTCTTTATTTCTAGTCATAAAACACATGCAGTCCATAAAGTCAACTAATTGAGCAAAGAATACAAAAACACATATCGACTCACCTCTAATGTATAGCTATGTTTAGTTTTGTTTTTTTTACTCCACAAGGAATGAGGGTTAGGCAACCCCCAACCAGTTATATTAATAGCAAAATAAGGTCATAGTGTGATTACAAAAAATTTGCTTCGTTGCTAAATCTCTCCACTTATGGAATAATCCACAATTGAAAATCAAAATAATTGACCTTCGAAGCTCCTTGTCTTCCGCTATTCTGTCATTGAAGCTATGGTTGTACCTTTGTAGCCAGATTACCCACAAAATTGCCATTGTCAGAATGTCCTATGGGGGGACAAAATTCTTTTCTCACCCTCCTTATTCTTCAAGTGGACCACAATGCCTTTATAATTCTCAGGTGGGAATGGATGTCAGATTTGTACTTAAAATGGTCCCATACCATTCTTGCTAAAGGGCAACTGATAATCAAGTGTGAAGCGCTTTCTTCTTTGATATGGCAGAATGTGCACGAAGATTCCTTGATGTTTAGATTCCTTCTTTTCGTTAGATTAGTCTTCATAAGAATTTTGCTTCTTGCCGCTAAAAGGAAGAAGATTTTAATCTTAATTGGGGCTTTAGTTATCCAAAACGCTTGAGAATGCGTAAGTCTTTACCATTCGGCACTAAATTTTTGTAAAAAGAATTGACATAAGCGCTAGACACGTTCCAACACCACTTAACTATGTCTGGCACATGTAGTCAAGTTGCTGCCGAGAGTAGATGTTTCAAATTATCCAGATCTTGTTGCCTCTCTTTAGCGGTTGCGGCAATGAAAGCTTCACTTCCATAGACAGACATTACCTGTTAGCCATGCCTGTGACTAAGCTAAGGCTCCTCGGCTACGAGTTAGTGCAAAAAGGTCCAAGAATAGGTGTCAGAGAGGCATGTCACCCAACCAATCATCTTCCCAGAAGATAGTCTGTCCAACACTCAATGTGATCCTGATGCATTGTCTATAGAGGTCTCGCACCTTCGGTATCCCTCTCCAAAAGTGCGAGATTTTCCTGGATGTCCTGCTCCTAAGTTAGAATGGCAAGAATATCCTTAAATATTTGGCTAGAATGAAATCTTTCCAGGAGCCACCATCTTCGTGTTGCAGTCTCCACCACTGTTTTCCTATTATCGAGATATTGAATCTCCTTAGTTCAAGTACTCCTAGACCTTCTAACTCCTTCGGGAGGCAAACATGGTCCCATCTAAGTAGGTTATAGGATCCCTCGGTACTGTCAACTTCTTTCCATAGAAAGGACCTTCTGATATTTTCGATCCTCTTGATCACGCACGATGTGAAATAGAAGTAAGTTAAGTAATAAGACGAGATTGCCGACATGACTGCATTGACTAGCACCAGGTGCCCTCCAGTTGAGAGGAATCGCCCCTGCCGGCCTTCCAGACGAGATTCGATCTCCTGTATCATCTTCTCCAATTCATTTCTTTGAAGAGCTCTGTTACTAACCAGGATTCCCAAATATTTCATCGGCAAACTCGCTTCTTTATAGTTCACTGGGCTAGTAAGAGCCCCCTTGTATCTCCTCTCACTTGCCAATGAAGTAAAGGTTGCTCATGAGGAAGTTTATCTTCAAGCTCGAGGACATCTCCAGACCATACAACAGAATCTTCAGTAAAGCCAATTGGAATGGGCAAGCCTCACAAAAAGGGTAAGGAGTCATCGACCAAGTTGGAAGTGGACCAACCTCTCCCTTTATCCCCCCTTAGGATTTCTTTCCATATTAGTTTTTCTGATAAGGTATCGAAAGCGTCAACCAACAGGATGAAACGATAAGGGGAGAGGGGTCATCCCTGCTTCAGGCCTTTAAAAACTTTGAACTCTCTACCGGCCACTCCGTTGACCAAGCAAGATATCTTGGAAGATAAGAGAATGCTTTTGATCTAAGTGATCCACATGGACAAGAAATCCCTTGTCCCTCATTAGCTCCAGCAGGAAGTCCCAGCTTATCTGGTCAAAGACTCTCTTAAAGTCGAGATTTAGAAGAACGCTATCTCTATTTATCTTTCACAGGTGACATATCGTTTCATGAGCCACCACCACATTATCAAGGACCATCCTTTCTTTGATGGAGGTCGATTAGGAAGACGACATCAAGGAAGCGATAGATGCCAAACATTTAAGATGATCTTGTACAAGCTGTGAGATAGACTAATAGGCAGAAAATCTCGGATCTTATTTGTAGCATCCTTCTTAGCCATAAGAATAACCCAAGAACACCTTAAAAAAAAAAAAGAATAACCCAAGAATAGTTCAAGCAATGAATGTGCACATCACCTCGAAGGAAGTCTGCGAGCAACCTACATATGTTCGGCTTGACGATAGCCCAAAACTTGGTAGAACTCCATCGCAAAACATCTGGACCCGACGTGCCGTCACCTTTGGAGTCGATCATAGCTCTTTAGAGTTGTCTTCAGTGAAATCTGCCTCAATTGCCGAATATAAGGTTAGCCGTGGCATGTCCAACGATTATATTAAATGTTAATATACACGACAAAGTTATTCATAAAATTTTAAAAGTGAGGGGATATTTATAATAACACTATTGATCAGGGGTTATATGCTAAAATCCTTTTTTTTTCCCCAAAGTTTAATCATGAAAGAGATACAGGAAACGGGAAACGGGCTGCATTTCTATCGAACCGTTTCATTGGAAGGGAGGATCGCGTCCTCGTTCAGATCCAAACCACTGCATCCCTCTCCTGTCGTAGATCCGATCACTGGATTCGTCGGTCCGGAGCTCGACCCTCGTCTCCGTCTCCGTCCTCAGGCCTAGGGTTTCTTCCGCAGATCTGATCGAGAGAAAGAAGACTTCACGACAAACTCAGCCATGAATCCGTTCTCGTCCGGGACGCGGCTGAGGTAAAAGCTTCGATCTCTCACTCTGTCATGTTCGGTCAGATCCACAAAGGCTGCCATTTGCTTGCTATGGTTTGATTTTGCTTCTTTTCAACAAATCCCTTGGTTTACGAGAGTTTTGAGTTCGTTGCGATTACCTGCCTCGAAAGGAAAAGCACCGAGACTGATTCAAGAGCATTTTAATCAAATCCATTAACTAGAATTTGCCGTTTAAGCTAATTATGGCAGGTTTCTGTGAATAATTCTATATGTTTCTTGGCCGAAACCAGAACTGTGAATGCATAATCTGTTGTCAGCGTCCTTCGATTTGGTGTGCTAACATTTCCGATCAACTTGTATCCATGTATGTTCAGTTACTATTGTTTATCAGGATGTGGATCCGATGGTTAGTCAGTTTTGGTTCGAGATATTGACTGAACTTACAAAATTTTCCACTGAAGTGTTTACAACAATTAACAACGGAGTGCGGCTTTCAACGGTTTGGACGGTGCCAACAATTTCAGTCTATGTTTTGATGATTTCGGTTTCGGAATCTTTAGAATGTAATTCATAGTAGGAGATTTATATGATTAAATAACATTAGAGTAATTAAACAATATATAATATATAGATTGTTGATATTCAAATACATTCAATGGTAAGGTGTCTCTAACACTGAGTCTGTTGATCATGTGAATAAATAGTTGAAGTGTTTCAACTATTAAGCAAATATAGATGATGATTAGTAACAAGTGACAACTATTAGCAGGGGTGGAGCCAGGTAAGTAGGGGTGGGACTTAGGCAGGTTGGGCAGGTTGAAGGGTTTGCCCATGCCCAACCTGACCTACAGACACCTCAACCCGTTTTGCCCATGGAACCCGTGGAAGCTCAACCCGTGCTTGCCCATGTCAGGTTGCTCGGGTTGCCCAATTTGCCAAAAAATGGATGGGTTGGTTGGGTTTAATTTGATCACAATAAATAGAAATACTTGATAACTTAAAACCAAAACAAGAAAAAAAAAGTAAATTATTCTATTAACCAACAATTGCCACCACTACAAAAAATAAAATCAGCCAACACCACGCTCTCTCTCTCTCTCTGTCTCTCTCTCTATAATTCTCTAAAACATACATCGAATGGCTGTGGTGATGGATGATGGATCAACAACAACCCTACAAGTATGTATGCCACTGTACTTGCCTACTTAGGTTCTTCGGGTTGGGAAAGATGATACCCAAACTCGTCCAAATTGAAATCAAGTTGATCTTTTTTGTTTAAACCCGTCCAAGTTTTTAATCAACTTTGCCCATGTTTGTCCATTGTTTGGATTGGGCGAGTCGGGTTCAGGTCAGACCCGCCCAAGTCCCACCCTTATAGATAAGGCATATGCCCCTCTTGAAATTTTTTGGTTTCTTATATGGCTATGGACAAGACCTGAAGATGTAACAAAAAAAAAGTAAAAAACCTGGTACAACATGTGGTTAGCGTGCCCCACGTGATGATGAAAAAGCCATGCGCAAAGTGGATAGCAACATGATGTGGTTAGGTTTTTCTAATCTTTACAAATTGCTATTTGAACAAAAAGTAGACATACTCGTGGACATAATGTTGACGTGGGGTCATAAACCAGCTCTTGGTGACCACGATTTGGCTGTAAACAAGTGCAACAAATGAATTGGGTAGCAAAAATGCTCTCGCCAATGCACTAAGTGTCCGCCCCCCGCCCCCCCCCCCCCCCCACACATCGATTATGTTTGCACGTTTTTTCGGCTTTTGTCTACACAATTCGTTGCATCTGAGTTGTCCAATAGATCATAGATCACAGTTGGATTTTGTATGTCATTTAATTGTCAGTTATACCATAGAAGATCACAATTGGGCTTTGCTCGTTTGTGCCTGTCTCCAGACGGTTGTGATAGCGTAGGTAACCAATCTAGCAGACTGAAATATAAAGGACTCGATCTCAATTCCCTAGCTTCTGTGACATTTTCGGATTATCCCAAGGGTCAGGGTACTCAGCCTACTCGCTCGCCGATCACTGCAGTCCAACGACTAAGGAATAAAATGTGAAATAAATTGTTGATGTTATAAGATGACCATCACTTGATAATTAACCTTACTACGCACCTTGCACCCCCTACAAGAAATTCCTAGCTCCGCCAATGACTATTGGGCAATAAATATCCTAGTTTCTAAGTGAAGTTACAAGTTACAACTATAGCTAATATATCACAAGTTTTTAAAAACTAGGAATTCAATAAAGACTAGCAAAAAGCAAATTGGCTAACCCTAGTATAACCATAGGATGGATAGAGCTGAGAGCCAATATTAGTAGGTTCAAAAAGTCTTAACATAAAGAAACCATTATTCATCCCATGCCTTTTGTCCATGCACATTTTTGAGAAAAATACTCAAATGACAAAAGCTAAGTTATGTGGTGACCCTTACTCATAAATGGCAATGTTATCATGTCGAGCAACTCTTCTCTAGGAATTCTAAGGCTGGAACCCTCAATTTCTATGATTCTCATTTATGGAATTTGGGTTCATGACTAGTCCCGAAAGATGATGAAAATGTTGTATGTAAAAGCTGGCTAAACATTGAATACATACTTTGTTTTACAAAAATATCTGACTTCAGTTTGTTTCATCCAAAATTGTTGAAGCCTATAAATTTATTCCGAAAGTGATCGTAGTCAATCGACCCGTGTCAAAAAAACAGATAAGATAGTATATTTTTGAATGTTTCGATTTGCTTCATGCCGAAGCCAATCTGAAAATGGACAAAATGGATCCGGGTCAACTGTAGCTTTAAACTTTGATGTGGCTCGATCTTAAGTCTCCTAAAAAGGTCCAACATAGAAAACTATGTAAATGAAATATCGAAGTAGTGAACTGAACATTTGGTAGGTAGAAGAGAGTGGGGGAGGGGGAATGCTTGAGGTGGATAGAGGCTTCTATCTGGCTCTCTTGCATGGGAATCTTTGCTAATTGACTCCTTTTGTTTAATTTTATGGCCCTTATTCTATTATGGACAACCACATGTTTGTTAATTTTCCTACTTGATGACGTACAGGAGCAAATAGAGGTCACTTTGTTTTACAAAGTCATCTAATTTAGACCATTTGGATAATGCTAGATAACTATTATTATTTTTATTTTCACTTCTGCCAAAATGGGCTATTAAGGACTTATATTCAATTTAGAGGACCATAGGGACTTGACTATAAAAGGTTGAGTTTTTTCTACAAAAACTGCATATAATTATGAAAGAGAAAGCTGGCTACTTTTCAATACCTAAAGAATAGGGATGGAATTTTTTTTAGGGAAGGGAGGGAGACCAAACTAAGGTTCAAAATCACAGTATTGGTCGTGGTTTTGGTCGGCCCTCGACCGGTACCTACCGGTCGGTACTAATGTTGAAAACACGGGTATCGATACCGGTCGGCCCTGGCCGAGTCGTATCGGCCGAAACCGGTACCGATCTAATTTTTTTTTTCTCTCCAAAAAATCAAATAAATAAATTAAAATCCTAACGATTCTTGAAAAATTCCAAAAAAATTTCTTACTTTCTACTATAATTAGGTATAGGCAAAATATTCTTTTCCTAGGATACATGGTCGCCTTCTACTAGATTTTATTGGGAAGCGGAATTGTGACAACTAGGGTTGCAACTCGGGCGGGTTGGGAGGTCAACCGAGCCCAACCCATGGTGTTCTATCCTTAACCCAAGCCCAAGCCCAAGCCCAAACCAAGGTCGGGTTGGAGTTGGCTTGCCCAAGCCCAACTCGAGCTCAAAATGGATAACTTGGGTTAAGCTTTGGTTGCCCTAGCTTGTATATAAGTTGAGTTGGGAGGTCGGGTTGGGTTGGGCAAACTACATGCGGCCCGCTACACGCATCCTCAACAATTTGAATCGTGATATCATATGTATGTTATGCTGTAATGTATAGTGTATTAGAGTGTACAATACACACACACACACACACACACACACAAGTGGAAGCCCATGCCGATCGGCACCCTGCGGGCGCCTTCGGCGCAACTGCCGGCTCGGCAACGACCGTCATCGACGGCAACATATAATCAGTCAAGTTTGGCGTCAGCACACACCTTCAACGGCAACACTCGATTCCGGTGGCCGTGCCCTGGTAGACCGGCAAGCCCTACACCACCATCACCGCCCACTGTTAGGACGATCGTTGTCCCCGAAGCGGTCACCTTCAATGTCAACACCTGCAGAGACCGAATTACACAGACCAAGGGGGGCCATGGCCACCCCTAAATTTTGGGTTGGGTAAATTACTCTTTGCCCCTCAAAGTTTAGCTCAAAAACACTTAACCCCCCTATAGTTTAAAAACTACATTTTGCCCCCTACAATTCAGTTTTAATCAGATAAAAATTGTCAAATGAGGAAATAAGTAGTTGATAAAAGTGGAGTATTGTGCTAACATTTCAAACTTTAGGGTGCGATTTGGAACAAAATAAACTACATGGGGCTTAAGTGTTTTTAAGCTAAACATCAGGGTATTAAAGTGCAATTTATCCTTTTGGATTTCTCTCTCTCTCATGCCCCCCCGTTTAAATGTTTTTAAGCAAAAGATCAGGGGGGCAAAGTGCAATTTATCCTTTTGGATTTATCTTTCTCTCATGCCCTCTCTTACCCCGGCTTCGGTGGCCTTGCCCCGGTAGACCAGTGAGCCCTACATCGTCATCACCACCCACTGTTAGGACGGTTGTCGTCCTCGAAGCGGTCGCCTTCGACAACACCTGCAAAGACCGAACCTAAGAAGCACGGACACAGGACACGGACACGACACGGACACGCCGACACGATATTTTTCAAAAAACCAGGACACCGACACGTTAGGGGACACGCCGAATTACACACACACACACACACACACACACACACACACACACACATATATATATATATATATATATATATATATATATATATATATATATATATATATATATATATATATATATATATATATATAGAGGGCCGGGACGCTACCTCTCAAAGCAGCGTTTTTGCTACTTTGACAACCCACCACGGCCACGCCACATGTGATCGCCGGCCAAAATCAACATAAACAACCTCTGATCACCTCCACCAGTGATCTCCGTTGACACCACCTATCGGCTTCCACCGGTAGAGGACTTTATTGATTACATCTATTGAGAGCCGTCCATTCATCACCCCATCTCATTCGGTGACCTCCGAGGACATCCGCACCCGGCAACCACTTTCGGTGACTTCTAGCATCTCCCGATTATGAGTTCGAATGACATGTCGTCGTTCAAAGCTTTGTTAGCCATCGGCGACCTATCAAAGCAGCGAAGAACGCTGTTTTCAAAGGTAGCATCTTGTTTCTCATATATATATATATATATATATATATATATATATATATATATATATATAGGGGCATGTTATAATGCGGCATGTGGTAAGTGCGGTACTGCACTACAACCGTCCGATGCACCGCTGCGTGCATGCGATGCACACAGCGGGTGCATCAGACGGCTGCGGTGTGGTGCCGCACTTACCGCATGCCGCATTATAGCATGCCTATATATATATATATATATATATATATATATATATATATATATATATATATATATATATATATATATATATATATATATATATATATATATATATATATATATATATATATATATATATATATATATATATATAGGGGTATGCTAAAATGCGGCATGCGGTGCGTGCGGCATCGCACCGCAGCCGTCTGATGCACGCGCTGCGTGCATGCGATGCACGCAGCAGTGCATCAGACGGCTGCGGTGCGATGCCGCACGCACCGCATGCCGCATTCTAGCACTTCCCTATATATATATATATATATATATATATATATATATATATATATATATATATAGGGGAGGGATACTCTTACTCATGGCCTCTTACTCATATAACCTATGATCCGAGCCGTTCATTAGATCCCGACGTACGGTTCAGATTAGATGGGGAGTTAAAGCAATGGTGTCCACATTAAATGCGGGGTTTTAATACGAGCATTTAATGCGGACACCATTGCTTTAACTACCCATCTAATCCGAACCAAACATCGGGATCTAATGGACGGCCCGGATCATAGGTAACTATATGAGTAAGAGGCCATAAGTAAGAGTATCCCTCCCCATATATATATATATATATATATATATATATAAACAAATCTTATATTATGATTTATAATCAAACATAATGCTAATAGTTAACTAAAAAAGTCTCCAACAAACATCATAAATGATTCAAGTGTATAGTTTCTGTTAGATCCAAAGAGGAAAAGAAGGAAAAGTGGATTTGGGAGTAAAACATTGATTTACTCATTAGGGCAATGACCCTATATATATCTGTACAAAAGGATATGGTCACCAAAGGGTAAGCATACCCAAAACAGACTAAAGAGCCTAATAAAGGATTTACATACTCTAACACCCCCCCTCAAACTCAAGGTGGATCATACACCATGAGTTTGTGAAGAAGATATTGAAAACGCTGAATAGTGTGCGTTTTCGTAAAGAAATCGGCAAGTTGCTCTGTAGAGGACACATGTGGAAGTGAGAGCGTTCCGTCCTTGTAGCGATGTTGAACATAATGACAATCCAGCTCAATGTGCTTGGTGCGCTCGTGAAATACCGGATTGCTAGCAATTTGAATAGCACTCCGGTTGTCACAATGAAGGGGAGTCGACGAGGACAACTGAACACCCATATCCTCGAGTAGATGACGAAGCCAAACCACCTCACACGAGGTTTGTGCCATAGCACGATACTCAGCCTCGGTACTAGATAGTGAAACTATCTCCTGCTTCTTGCTTTTCCAAGAGATGAGCGATTCACCGAGGAAAATACAGAAGCCAGTGGTGGATCGTCGATCAGTGGGATCGCCGGCCCAGTCGGCATCAGAAAAGGCGCGAAGCTCCAAAGAAGAGGAGGACGAAAACAACAAAGAGCGAGTCATGGTGCCTCGAAGATAGCGAAGAATCCTCATCAGAGCGGCATAGTGAGTTGAGTGTGGAGCGCTAACAAACTGACTAAGTACGCGAACGGCATGGGCAATATCCGGACGAGTGATTGTCAGATAGACAAGAGCACCAACGAGCTGACGATAACACGTGGGATCCGAAAGCAGCTCGCCATCACCAGGACGGAGCTTCACATTAAGCTCCATTGGGGTATCCACTGTACGTAAATCAGTAAGTGCATCCCGGCTTAGTAAATCGGAAGCAAACTTCTGCTGAGAGACCAATAACCCTCGGGGGGATGAAGCCACCTCAAGACCGAGGAAATAGCGAAGTGGACCAAGGTCTTTCATCTCGAACTGCTGCTGGAGGTGCCTTTTTAGAGAGTTGATAGTGGCAGTATCATCACCGGTGATGATCATGTCATCAACATATAGAAGTAATATCACACGACCATGAGCAGATGTGTGAGTGAACATAGCATAGTCATTCATATTCTCTGTAAAGCCGACTGCAAGAACAGACGACCTGAAACGTTCAAACCATGCCCGAGGAGCCTGCTTGAGGCCATAAATGGCCCGATGAAGACGACAGAAATGCTGGGGAGGAGTCAAAAGACCAGGAGGGGGACGCATGTAGACTTCCTCAGAAAGATCGCCGTGAAGAAATGCGTTCTTCACATCCATCTGGAAGAGTGACCAGTGACGAGCAGAAGCAACTGCTAACAGAGTCCGTACAGAGGTCATCTTCGCAACAGGGGCGAAAGTCTCCTCGTAGTCAATGCCATACTCCTGAGTGAAACCACGAGCAACTAGTCGGGCCTTGTACCGCTCAACCGAGCCATCTGAGCGAGTCTTGATTCGATATACCCAGCGACAGCTGACAGGTTCCTTCCCGTGGGAAGAGGAACGAGCTCCCAAGTGCCAGTCTTTTGAAGAGCCTGCAACTCCTCGGACATAGCTTGCTGCCAATGGGGTACCTGGACTGCCTCACGGTAACTCTGGGGCTCCTGAAGGGAGTGAATAGCTGTAAGAAAGTCTTGAAAAGTAGAAGAGTAAGAGGCAGTAGGAGAGAAACCGTAGCGATCAGGCGGATGCCGGTCACGCTCAGGGTAACGCTGTGAGAAGGTAGGAGCAAAAGATCCATCGTCAGGGCTAGACGAGACTGGCATCGAGGGTAGGACGGCAGGAGAGTCTGGAGGAGGAGGAGCGGCTGAGACATGCGAACGACGTGTGTAAGTGGAAGTGACTGGTGGTCGCGGGAGCTCAAGTGGTGGAGGAGGAACAACAGAAACGTCTTTAGGAACTGGTGAGTCAACCGAGGGAGAAGGTACTGAGATCCCGGAGGAGGGAGGGACTGGAGGAGAGAGTGACTCAGAGAAATGAAGAAAGGATAAGTCCTGGTTCATGGAAACCCCTGAGTAGAAGGGAATGTCCTCAAAAAACGTTACGTCACGAGAGATACGTATACGACGAGCAGAGGGGTCATAGCAACGCCAACCCTTGTGCTCAGAGCTATACCCCAAGAAGAGACATTTAGTGGACCGAGGAGTGAGTTTCGTTCGCTCACCAGGAGGGAGCATAACGAAACATGTGCAACCAAAGGTCCGTAAGACACGATAGTGAGGAACAACAGAGTACACGATTTGTAAGGGTGACTGACCAGAGTGAGTAGAAGAAGGAGTACGATTGATTAAGTGGACCGAGGTGAGGACAGCCTCCGCCCAAAAATGACGAGGAACAAAGGTAGAGAATAAAAGAGAGCGAGCGGTCTCGAGAATGTGACGATGCTTTCTCTCAGTTACGCCATTTTGTGCAGGCGTGTAAGGACATGACTGCTGTGGGAGAGTACCCTGATAGAAAAGTATGCCACAAAACTCAGAAGAGAGATACTCACGAGCACCATCGGAGCGAAAAATTTTAATACGTTTGCCAAACTGAGTGTGAACCATACTGGTAAAATCACAATATGCCTGACAAATATCAGATCGACGACGTAAGAGAAACACCCAAGTAAAAAACCAGATCCAGATCTGCGCAGTCGAAGAGGTATACCTACTTCTTCATCGGCTTCATCATCCGCATCTTCATCGACTTCTTCACCGGCTTCCGTCGGAGATATAAAAGAAGGATCAGATCTTCGAGTTTCACCGGAGATCTAGATCGGTTTCTTCACTGGAGCTGAGGGAGTCAGCTGCGGGGTCATCGAGCAGAGATTTGGATCGGATTCTTCATCGGATTTCACCGGAGTTGAGGGAAATCTGGATCGGTTTCCTCACCGGACTGAAGAGGAAGACGGTGGTGCTGATTCTTCACCGGACTGAAGAGAAAGAAGACGGCGGCGCTGAGTGAATCAAACCCTAATTATAGAGTGCCTCCAGCGAACATCCTGGCCATTGATCTCACCTACGGTCAGATCTTAACAACTTAACATTTTTGCCAAGTCACCGGTTCACTCACGGACGGTTCACTCGCGGTCGGTTCAGTCGGTTCAGTTCCTCACAGTCAGTTTAGTCGGTTCAGCTCCTCACAGTCGGTTCGGCTCGCGGTCTGGTTCAGGACCTCGCAGTCGGCTCAGTTCTGCAGTCGGTTCGGTCCAGGACTGTGAGAAAAATCATAGTCGGTTCAGCCCCTCTGCTCGATGACCCCGCAACTGACTCTCTCAGCTCCGGTGAAGAAACCGATCTAGATCTCCGGTGAAACTCGAAGATCTGATCCTTCTTTTAATTCTCCGACGGAAGCCGGTGAAGAAGTCGATGAAGATGCGGATGATGAAGCCGATGAAGAAGTAGGTATACCTCTTCGACTGCGCAGATCTGGATCTGGTTTTTCGACGACAACAATGCAGTGAAGGCTTCGATGCAGAAAGGCAATGAAGGCTTTGATGCTAGTCGAGATGAAAAACTAGGACTTCGATCCAGGTTGCTGCGATGAAGGCTTTGCTCTATCAAATGAGGCTTTGGATTGAAGAAAGCTCTCTACCAGAGACCCATTCGGGCTCTGATACCATGTTAGATCCAAAGAGGAAAAGAAGGAAAAGTGGATTTGGGAGTAAAACCTTGATTTACTCATTAGGGCAATGACCCTATATATATCTGTACAAAAGGATATGGTCACCAAAGGATAAGCATACCCAAAACAAACTAAAGAGCCTAATAAAGGATTTACATACTCTAACAGTTTCAAACTTTCAAAACATAAAAAAAAAAATAGAACACGCATAAAGTCATCATCCATCAAGGCCAACGTCAAGTGTTACCATATCATCACCATCGACGTGAAGACCACGTGCCTTCATATCCGGCTCATTGATGGAAATATTCGCAAGCTCAAGAACCCCAACATCTTCAAATGAGAAAAAAACCTCTCCAGTAATATTCGACACGCTCCAACACGCATCCGACACGCTCCGACATGTGTCAAACAACCTTTCTTCATAGAAGACACGTTTTTTGGTGTGTCCGACACGTGTCGGAGAGTGTCGGACGAGTGTCGGTGTCCAACACGTGTCGGACACGGACACGTTGAGGTCCCGAGAGTGTCGATACTTCATAGGACCGAACTACACAGACCAAGGGGGGCCATGGTCCCCTCTAAATTTTGGGTTGGATAAATTACACTTTGCCTCCCCTAAAGTTTTGCTAACAGATACTAAACCCCCCTATAGTTTAAAAACTACATTTTGCGCCCTTCAATTCAATTTTAATAAGATAAAAATTATGAAATGAGTAAATAAGTAGGTGACAAAAGGGGAGCATTGTGCTAATCTTTCAAACTTTAGGGTGCGATTTGGAACTAAATAAACTACACGGTGGTTAAGTGTTTTTAAGCTAAACATCATTGGGGGCAAACTGTAATTTATCCTTTTGGAGTTACCTCTCTCTCTCATGCCCCCCACCCCCCCTCGGGTTAAGTATTTTTAATCTAAACATCAGGGGTAAAGTGCAATTTATCCTTTCTTTTGGACGATGTGGCAGACCACAATTGGGCCGTAAGAAAGTGCAGCAAAGCAATCGGGTAGCAAATGTTTTTTAAATGGGGGGACCATAGGGGGAGAGAGAGTGTGTGTGTTCTTGCTATTGTATTGCTTTCCTGCAATTGCTTATGGCCCAATTGTGGTCTGCCACGTTGTCCAAAAGAAATAGCATAATGGGGACTGCATGCACTTGCCCATTATGCTCTTTCTTTTGGACGACGTGGCAGAGCACGATTGGGCCGTAAGCAAGTGTAGCAAAGCAATCGGGTAGCAAAGGTGCTCTCCTAAATGGGGGACCACGGAGAGAGATTCGGTGAGAGAAAAAGGGAGAGAGAGGAAGGGCAACATGGCATGTTCCGATTGGGCATGAGGTATTTATCTCTAGTGGAAAACGTGTGAACAATAATGCTATTGCCAAACATGTCCCCAATTATTTACATATAACCCCTTAAATATATTTTGTCATATATATTTTTACAATCCAGTCCTTAAATCATATGCTACTTTCCTTCTCAATCATATCCCTCCATCTCAACTCCTTTTAAACCCAACCGTTCATACCCCTCTCTTCCCAGGTGAATCGCACCCGCCTTAAGGGATATCTCATTAGTTCCATATAAATCTGAGCCTTCGTGTATATGGTTGGACGGTCTGAAATATCCATGATATAGTGGTATGCTTGTAAATAAGTCGAACACGCTGTAACATATATATATATATATATATATATAGGGAGATGTTTAGGTGCGGTCCGTGCGGTTCGCGTCCGTAGTCGTTCGATGCACCCGCCGCGTGCATCAGATGCACGGTGTGATGCATCGGACGGTTGTAGACCGCACCTAAGCATCCCTATATATATATATATATATATATATATATATATATATATATATATATATATATATATATATATATATATATATATATAGGGTCGGGATCCCGTGCCTTCAGAAAATTGCCACCAAATGAGACGTCAATCGTGGATCGTTGATTGCATCCAACGCCAACGGTTGAGATCGAAGCAGTCTCAGAAAACGATTGCATCCAACGCCAACGGTTGAGATCCGGCAGCCCCGTCTGCCTCTCTCTCTCCTCTGCGCGAGCCCCGACCCCCCCGTCCCCGGCTCCGACCCCCTCCCGACCCCGACCTTCCCCCCCGGGCTCCGGCCTTCCCTTCCGGCGACGACACCGGCAGCCCCAATCGACCCTCCGGCAGCCCCGACCGCCCTTCCCCTCCGGCTTCGGTGGAGGGGAAGGGCGGTCGGGGCTGCCGGGGGGTCGATCGGGGCTGCCGGTGTCGCCGGTCGGGGCTGCCGGTGTCATCGCCGGAAGGGAAGGCCGGAGCCCGAGAGGGGGAAGATCTGGTGCGATCGGGGCCGGAGCAGGGGACGAGGGGGTCGGGGCTCGCGTAGAGGAGAGAGAGAGGCAGACGGGGCTGCCGAAGCCGGGGATGGGGGGGTCGGTATCGCCGGAAGGGGCTGGCGGAGCCGGGGACGGGGGGGTCGGGGCTGCCGGAGCCGGGGACGGGGGGGTCGGGGCTCGTGCAGAGGAGAGAGAGAGGCAGACGGGGCGCGGATGTCACGGATACTGACAAATGAGATTTTATTCGATCTCAACCGTTGGCGTTGAATGCAATTAACGATCCACGATTGACGTCTCATTTGGTGGCAATTTTTTGAAGGCACGGGATCCCGACCCATATACATATATATATATATATATATATATATATATATATATATATATATATATATATATATATATATATATATATATATATATATATATATATATATGAGGGCTGGGTTCCTATGACATGTCATAGGGAGTACCCTATGACATATGGTGAATTAGTAATGCTAGAATGTTTAGAATGTGCTGAATTTTTTTGTGAGTGATCACCTTACCTTAGGTAGAATGTCCACAAAAAATCAAAGCATTCTAAAAGTTGTTGGGGCATCAAATGCTAGAAGCTTTATCGGCCATCCATTTTAACCGTTAAATTGAAAATCATATTTGATGCCTCTAGAAGTTTTAGAATGAGCCGAATTTTTGTGGGGGTCCTATCTAAGATAGGGTGATCATCCTTGTAAAAATTCAAAACATTCTAAATATTCTAGGGTTACTAACTCACCATATGTCATAGGGTACTTCCTATGACATGTCATAGGAACTCATTTCCCTAT
Organism: Chamaelirium japonicum; assembly: GCA_947650365.1. Classification (NCBI taxonomy): domain Eukaryota; kingdom Viridiplantae; phylum Streptophyta; class Magnoliopsida; order Liliales; family Melanthiaceae; genus Chamaelirium; species Chamaelirium japonicum. Next base: position 71,954,474 of record OX393553.1, on the reverse strand, counting down.
ATATATATATATATATATATATATATAGTAGCGGCCGGTAACGTGTGGGCTTAACGTGCGGCACCCCTTCGGGGGTATTTTTGGTATTTTTTTTTGGGGATTGATCACCCACCTTTGGATTGCACACACAAAAAATTTCAGCTCGATCCAAAACCTGTAGGTCGTCCAAATGTGTTGATCAAAATGGCGATAAAAATGGATCACCGATAAAAGATCAACACATTTGGACGGCCTACAGGTCTTGGATCGAGCTGAAATTTTTTGTGTGTGCAATCCAAGGGTGGGTGATCAATCCCCCAAAAAAAAATACCAAAAAACCCCCGAAGGGGGTGGCTGCACGTTAAGCCCGCACGTTACCGGCCGTAATGTATCACTACTCTCTCTTTTTTTTTTTGGAAGGTAAGAAGATTGTATTAATAAAAGGATTTACATGTGGGTATCCCTATAAGGATATCTCGAAGCAAGTCAAAACAAAAGGAAACAAAATAAGTCATCTAAGATTGTCCATCCAAGCTCTCAAAACTGTTAAGTCTCTCTCCTTGTGGGTTTTGTGCTCCTCCCTTTCGAAAAGTCCTCTTAATTGGTAGTAGATGGCATGTAGGATCTGATGGATGGTATTGTCCTTGCTTCCAAAGGTGCGGGCATTTCGTTCCATCCATAACACGTATACTGTGCACGCTAAGGATGCTCGGATGATCTTGCCTTGCATATGTTTCCCCCCCCTTCTAAAGAGAGCCTGATTAGTAGATCTCTGAAGCTCTCGTCTGGAATAGCTATGATCTTCATACACTTGCTGATTTGCTTCCATACATTGTTGGACAAAGGGCATTGGAAGAATAAGTGTTGAATTGATTCACAATCCTCTTTGCACATGATACACCTATTGACGATCTGCAGTCCTCTCTTTTGTAGAACATCTATTGTTGCCAATCTATTGAGGCTTGCTTTCCACACACAGAATGCCATTCTCGGTGGAGTGGGATATCTCCAAATCAACTTGCTCCACTCGACTACTTGCCCATGAATTCTGATTGCTTGCCATGCCGATCGGAAACTGAACTTGTTGTCTAACCCAGCTTTCCACTGAATGCTGATTTCAGAACCTACTGGCAGCACTTCCACCTCTCTGATTTAGCATATAGCTGCACCATCTTGCTATCTATGGGCCTAGGAAGCTCCCACCTATTTTCTTTAATAAATTCAGCAATAGTAGCCTCCAACATGCCTTGATCTCTCATTGATTGGACCCCCACAATCTCGGTTGGACTATGCCCATCTATCCACGGAACCGACCAGAATTTCAGCTGTGAATTAGGAGAGATTGGAAATTTCAGATTCAATTTGAGTTGATTCCTACTTCGGAGGATCTCGTTCCAAACCGCTAAGTAGTTGGTCGAAATAGATGCTTCCCAAAAGCTGAACTTGCTTAGGTATCGCCTTTTCATCCATGTGGTCCACATGTTTTTGTCATTGCTTATGATCCTCCATCCCAAGCTTAGAAAACTCGCTTTGGAGATATCAGTCAATCTTCTCAAGCCCAAACCTCCTTCCTCCTTCGGTCTGCACACCTTTTCCCTACTCACGTGAGTGCTAGAGTTTTTCCACAGAAAATTTCTTAGTAGCTTCTCCACCTTGGTTTGAATTGATCCCGGAATCGCAAAAGCTGATGCCCAAAAATAGGTGTAACTTTGGAGAACGAACTTAATGAGTTCTAACCTTCCTCTGATGGAGAGGTGTTTGATGGCCCAGCAGTCGATTGCACCTGCTACTTTATCCACCAGCGGCTTGAACATAATACTATTCACTTTGGATGCGGAGAGAGGAAGGCCTAAATACTTTATCGGAAGCGACCCAATCTTTATCCCTATTTCAGCTATCTCTGTGCAAAAATTCTGGCAGGACCTTGAAAGGAAAACCTGACTTTTATCCTTGTTGATAACCAGCCCTGACTTCTCTCCGAAAGCTTGAAGCAGTTCCAAAAGCTTATTTGTTCCTGTCTTGCTGGGTTTAAGGAATAACATCAAGTCATCCGCAAAAATAAGGTGAGAAATAGGATGGCCCCCTCCTAGGCCAAAGCTCTCCCATTCTCCTTTCAGTAAGCTCCACTCAATCTCGACAGAAAGGCATTCCATGACAATAGTGAACAAATACGCTGAGAGGTGATCTCCTTGCCTGAGGCCTCTATTAGCCTTTATCATACCTACCGGGGACCCATTCACCAGGATGGAAAAGGAGGGGGAGCCAATGCAAGCTCGGATCCACTTGATCCATATATCATCAAATCCTAAGCCTCGTAAAGCATGAAGTAAAAATTCCCGATTCACTGAGTCATAGGCCTTAATGATGTCTAGCTTCAAGCACATCCTTCTAGCACTAGTCTTCCTGTGAAATCCCTTCACTAGTTCATGAGCCAGGAGGATATTGTCAGTGATTCTCCTGCCTTTGATGAAAGCCGATTGGTTGGGAGATATTAGCTCATTCATGACTATCTGTATTCTATTGGCTAGGATCTTCGCTATCATCTTGTACAGGCAATTACAAAGAGAGATGGGCCTAAAATCCTTTAAGGCATTGGCCTGAGGGACTTAAGGGATCAAAGTGATGAAGGTGTGATTAATAGAAGCCAACAATCGACCTGACTTGAAGAAATCATCCACGGCTATCCACACCTCATTTTTTAGCACCCCCCAGAATCTCTTGAAGAAGGAGAAATTGAAGCCATCCGGCCCCGGAGCTTTATCTTCATCCGCTTGATTGATTACAGCTTCTAATTCTTCTCTACGGATTGGTCGGCTAAGCCATCGGGATGCTTCATCGGTGAGAATTTTTCGGAAAATGATTGGTTGAAAATTGGATTCCTGTGCATCATTAACAAACAAGTCAGTGTAAAATTTTGTGACCCCTTCTCTGATGCTGGTGATGTCTTTTGTTATGGACCCATCCTCCAAAGCAATGGCTTCAAGGGAATTTACATTACACCTAGATTTAAAGGAGGAATAGAAAAACTTGGTATTCCTATCCCCTTTTTGGAGCCAGTTGACTCTTGATTTTTGCCTCCAGCAGTTTTCTTCTTGAGAAAGCAATTCTTCTACCTCCGAAATAGTTTTCTTTTCCAGTTCCCCTAGAGCCCCATCCATTGGCCGACTTTGGATTTCTAATTGGATGGCTCTCAATTTCTGTATGTACTCTCCGGATTTGATCACCACATTGGCTTTGGTATCATACATCCACTTCTTGATTTTACCCTTGACATGTTGAAGTTTCTTCGCCACTCGGAAAAAGGGTTGCCCCTCAACCTCCATCTTCCAAGCATCATCCACCACCTCTTCTATTCCTGGAAGTCCCCCCCAGTAATTAAAGTACTTGAATGGTTTTGGTCCCCAATTTCTACGCTCTCCCCAATGGATGACAATAGGTGAGTGATCGCTTGTCTCCGCTGCCAGAAAATTTGCCCAAGAGTCTGGATAGTTATTAATCCATTCCGTGTTCCCGAGGGCTCTGTCAATTTTGCTAAAGATTCTACTCTGTGGTTCCTGTCTGTTTGACCAAGTCCAGAGATGCCCCTTGGAGTTAAGTTCCTTAAGCCCTGCTTTTTGAAGTCCTGCATTGAATCGATCTAGCTCTGCTTGTACCACAGGCCTTCCTCCTATCCTTTCATTAGAGTATCTTATCGCATTAAAATCTCCTCCAACCAACCAAGGGAGATTATGAGCTAATTGAATATTGGCTATCTTCTCTAGATCTTCCCAAAGACTCCTTCTTCTGGATTTCGCATTGGCTCCATAAACAAGCGTGAAGATAATTTTACCCTTACATGCTAATTCTGCTAAGACTGTAATATGCTGGTCTGTTTGTGCCAAGTAATCTATCTTCCAATTGTTTCTATCCCAAAATAACAAAATACGGTGTCGAGTTGATTGGTTTCCATTACCTCTAACTGCCCAATCTGATGGAAGTCTCCGCCTCAGCTTGTCCAGATTACTGTCAGACATTTTGGCCTCAACTATACCGCACAACTTTGCTTGCTGCTCTCTAGCTAAGTTCATGAAGCTCTTTAACTTTCCGCTCTTGTTCAGCCCTCTGATATTCTAAATTAAGATATTCATAATGTTTAGAGAAGAAGTGCTTTACACGATCTAGGCAAAGGGGTCCTAGATGCTGTCTTTGATGCTTCTGAAATTGATGTTTCGGTTTGCACTTCTGTATGTCCTTTAACTATGCTTTGCTGCACTATTTCTTGTCTTGTTGTGAACCAGAGCTCGTTATCTTTCGAGATACTAGAGGGAGGAGCCTCTAGTATTTCATTTACATTATCCTCCTTTTCCACTTCTGAAATTTCTTTAGTATTTTCTGAAATCAGACCTTGGTCGGTTTCTTCTTTCTCTTCTTCAGTGCTTCCTCCTATTTCCTCCGAACACCTTGTTGCCTGAATTGAGTTATTTGTGGGTTGAATATGTCTAATTGCTGAAATGTCCTTGCTTACTACGTCGCCTTCATGGGGTACCTTCATTATAGCATTATCATTGCGTTCGATGCTCTGACCATTGTCTGTAGGTAATTCGCCCTCCTCTTCAGTTTTTCTCTCTTCGGCCTGACCTTCCTCCTCCTCTTCCTCCGGGGTAACTTGAAGAACTTGGAATGGATTGTTAGATTCAGTTATTGGAACTGCTGTACTCCTTGTCGCCTTGTCATCCTTGATTTCAGATTCCTTTGAGAGACGGCCCAGCAGAGATAGAGCTATCGGTTTTGGTTTGGAATTTCCATCGCTCACCTGATGGGTAACTTTCTGCATAGCTTTACTGGATGGTACCGACCTCTGTTGAACCTCCCCTTGCTTCTCCTCCACTGAGGGATTGATTGCTTCGCGTGGATTTGAACATGCAGATCTGTTATTATCGATAGCTTTGTATATGGCCCGTGAAGGTGCAACACTAAGCTTTACTGTTTTATTTCTTCTGCAATTGCCTTCATTGTGGCCCTTCAACAAGCACCTGGAGCAGTATGGTGGGAGGTTTTCATAAACTAACTTCTGCCATCTCCCTTCCTTTGAACCGAGCCCCAACCACACCTTGTCGGGCAAGGCCTTCGAAGTATCAACCAAGGTACATACTCTAGCAACGCTAGGCCTTGTAGCGTTCTTGGTCGGGTTATCGAGTGATAGCGGCTTTCCGACCGAGCCTACCACCGCAAATAGTAAGGATTCGGGGAAGAAATTAAATGGGATTCCTGGCAAAGCAATCCAAACTGGGGCGATGGGTGATTCAGTTCTTGGATCAAAGTTAAGATCCCATTTGAAAATCCTGAAGAAAATTCCTTTAATCGAGAAAGACTCTCTCGTCCAAACCTTAGTGATATCAGATTTGGAGCTCAACCTCAATAGAACATGCTTAGAATCCAAAGCTCCTACTTGGAAAACAGACTCCAGACCCCAGAACTTGCTGATATGAGATCTGATTTCGTCCACCGAAGGCCTGATGGTTGCAAACTTCGCTACCAATGCCAGATCCAGATGAGCTAGCGATTGGTTGATTTCGAGATCAGAGAATTCCACAGCCGGGCATCCCTCCCGAGTGGCATAGGATCTCCTCTCTAACGTGAAAAGAGGGATCCCCAGAGGAGTGGGACTCGATGCGGCCACTTGAGCATAAGAGGCCGATCCTGGAGTGGCTGCCGAGACCGCGGGGTTGGCTGCCAAAGCAGCCATGGAGGATTCTCTCCAAACCCTAGTCTCCTTCAGGGGAGTGGCTCGAAGGATTCTCTCCAAACCCTCCTAACATTAGCACTACTCTCTCTCTCTATATATATTCGGGTTGAGTCGAGTTTCTTGATACCCCTACCCAGGCCCACCCGAATTCGGTTAGGTTGGGGTTTTTGAACCCAAGCCCAACTCTAGTTCGCAAAATCCCAACCTAGTCTCTAGAAAAATCGGGTTGGGTTGTTCAAGGTGGCCCTCCCAAGTTGCAGCTCTAGTGACAACAAGGATGCTTTTAGGAGTAAGATACTGGATTTAGCTGGTGAATTGCTTGCAAGAAATAAAAGACGTTTTTCTGCAACAACCCCAAACATTAAATATATATTATTTTCAATGTTTTAAAAAGCGTTAGCCAGACCTAATGTGGTGGTCGGGTTCCAATGCGGTAAGGCGAAAGACGGACGCCTAGGCGGGTGCCCAGAGATTGAGGCGCAAGAAATTCCGAAGAATATTTTACTTTAGAATTTATATATCTACTATGTTTTTATTGTCATCCTTCTTTTAGGAGTTCACAATGGATCAACGGTGCTGCTATCATCATTCTTTCAGATAAATACGGTGGCCAAGGGAGCCACTATATAGTAGCAACACAATAATGTACTAGTTAAAGAAAAAAAAGAGAAGGGAGAAATGAAACTTACAATGATAGCATCCGACTATCACATTGATCGTCTTTCTCCTTTGGATGTCGAAGAAAGCGGCCCCAACTTAGGCGTTGCGGTTTAAGGCCCAAAACGCCTAGGCGTCCCCTAGGTAGGCGCCCGAACCGATTTTTAGAACAATGAATCTTTCTTATCAATTGTATTATCCATAGAAACCATAGTCGGACTCTCAGAAAGGTGGAGTACTCTCTAGGCTGAAGCGAGATGTTTAGACCCAAATATTTCAATGGTCAAATCGTTATTGTAGCAGTCAATGTTCACCAAGGATAATACAACCAAGAGGATTCCTTGGTCATGAATAAGGCTCCATTAGAGCGAGATATGTTTCGTATTGAACACTTCAAGAGTTACAAACCTGATGTTGACAATAAAGATATTACCAGTCGTTTGAAGCCGAAGGAAAAGATAAATTTTGGAAAAATACAAAGTGAAAAGGACGCTTTGACAGTCTAGAATCTCTAGATAATGACGGTTTCCTTACAATAATGTAAGTCTTCAAAGGGTGACATTGTAATTGGGAAGGTTGCAGAGTCAGGATAGGATCATAGTATCAAATTGAAACATACTTTAAGTTTCATCAACAATATGATACAAGACGACAAATTGACTAAGCGCACACTTTAATGTATATGACAAACCGACTAAAACACTTTTGCAAGGAATCTTATTCAGATTCAGAATTCTAAAAGCAATATTAGGAGCTGACGAAAGGACTACTCTAGCCTCCCTGCAATCCACGACTGTATAGTACAGACCGCACTAAGTACTAACGCACATGTTCGTAAGGAAATCCTAGGCTAATGTAGCCTGTAGGGCGAAGCGGGTGATAGTCCGGAGGATTCCATGAATGGATGCTTTAGTACTAATGGTGGGATTAGAGCATATGTTGGTACTATTCAGTCTTCACCTCCTTCCAAGATAATAATGAAATTGCTTTATTCTTCTTTTGTTGATGCTGCACCTGCACCACGAGATACTTTCTTCACCGAATCACCTGATTCGGTGAAGAAAGTATCTCGTGGTGCAGGTTGAACATTAGCAGTAGAAGAATAAAACATCTTTATCATTAACTTGAAAGGGGGTGAAGACTGAAGGATCCCATCATTAACTAAAGCATCTATCCATGGAGCCATCCACACGATACACACGTTTCGTACTGCAGGCTTCATTAGCCTTGGATTCCCCGAGGACACATGCATTAGTAGTTTAGTACTTAGTATAGTCTGTACAGACTACAATCGTGGATTGCTGTCTCTAAGGATGCCGGCATAGTCCTTTCGTTAGCTCATAATATTGCTTTTAGAATTCTGCTCCTAATGTTGCTTTTAGAATTTTGAATCTGAACATGACATCTTTTAATACATGCATTCTTTTTCGGTATTATCTTCCTTTGTTTCTTAGCTGTATCTAGCTTTTGATAATTTTCATGAAGTTCTCTCTTCACGGCCTCTACCTTTGCTCGATGGGACAATTCTTCAAAGATATTTATGTTATGTTGAGTTAGAGAGAGGGGGCCACTTTCTGCTTCATGTTCTTTTCCCTTATCCCTTTTCTCTTTCTCCTCTCTCTTCTCTCCTCCCTCTCTCTATTGACTATTCTATCTTTTTTCTTCTTTTCTCTTCTCCTCTCTTCTCTATGCATGGTGTTAAGAAATAATACCCAAGCCCCCTCCCCATATAGGCTTGGTTAGCGGGGAAAAAAAAACCCATGTACCTGAAACCATCCCCATTCGGTCGATACGGGTGTGGTTTCAGTTTCGGGAAGGTATCGGTTCGGTTTGGCCCGAACCCGAGTTGTACCGTACTACCGGTCGAGTTTTGAAAACCATGGCCGGTACGAATTGGTCGGCCCTCAATCGGTACACGTATCGGTCGGTATCGGACCTATCGGTTGATGGGTCATTTTTTTATGATTCTTTTACTTTACAACAGAACCCAATCATCCCATAAGATATTTGTGGATAGTTGGGCCCAAGGTTTTGAATTTCGGTTTTGTTTCGAGTTTCGGTCCAAACCTAAATCGAAATTTGAAATTTTTAGTTTTAGTTTCGAAACCAAAATTGACTGAAATTGTGACCAAAATGGATCAAAATTTGTAGTTCCAGTTCCGAAAGTCGAAACCAAAATTGATCGAGATTTCTATTGAAATTAACCGAAATGGCCAGCCCCGTAGTTTTGATCGAAATTTGAAATTTTTAGTTTTAGTTTCGAAACCAAAATTGACTGAAATTGTGACCAAAATGGATCAAAATTTGTAGTTCCAGTTCCAAAAGTCGAAACCAAAATTGATCGAGATTTCTACTAAAATTAACCGAAATGGCCAGCCCCCTAGTTTCGACCCTTAATTCGTTTCGGTCCCAGCTGAAACCGAAATATTTCTATGAAATTTCGGTATTTCGATCGAAATTTCAAACCATGGTTGGGCTTTCCAAAAGAGTGTGGTTAACTAGCTTGATTAAGATAAGCTGATTAAGTTGATGCTAATTTGCTTTCTCTTTTCAAATCATTATCATCGATATGTGTGACCATCATATTATCTGACTTAAACAAATGCCCTATGGTCTTAACTCTTTAGTTAATGCACTGACCTATTAAAATTGATTTATTAGTTCAAATTATTGTGAAAGGAAGAAAACAAGGCAAATAACCTTACCAGGTGCATTACCGGTACCAGTGGGGTTCAAATCGGTACGGTACCGATTGGTTCGTACCGATTTCAGTGGGTATTTTGCACTATAGATCAAGCTCCTCTCTTGAAGGAAAGGAACAAAAAATTGTGGGATCCACCCACGGAAGAGAAGAGTTCCGTGATTGCTCTTCCCGCTGGAGAGGACCTCTTTCCTCTCCTGTAGGTCATTCTAGAAAAATTTGAGTCCCAGGTGGACTCGTTTATCCTTAAAATATATCTTTGCTCCCGTTGATGGGATTCTGTAGTAAATAGCACAAAATAATCGAAGTAGAAAAACAAAAGAAGTCACTATAAATAGAAATTAAAAATTTGGAAACAAAGAAATTCTTCAAGATATGATTTTTTAAAGATACGATAAATAAAAGAATTTGAACTCACAAGTCACAACATGGTCATTGAATCAAGTTTCTTCAAGAGTACACTTTCGTGTTGAAACACTAGGGGTTGCGAATAGAGTTGTAGATGCATTAAGTTGTCACCTCACTTTGCTGCACACAATGTGCATAAAAGTCACAGACTTCGATAAAATGATCGATGATTATGAGACATACTCTGATGTTGTTGGTGTACTTGGCGCTCAAGGATGAGCTTGTATGAGAGACAAACAATTTTCTTTATCCATAATGGATTTCTCTTCAGATCCAACAAATTGTGCGTGAGCTCGAACTGCTCTAGGAGTTTTTCTTGTTTGGGCGCTCCATACCGGATGAATGATTGGACATTTTGGCAGAGACCAAACTATTGCCATGGTGGAAGATCATTGCTATTGGCTGAGTTTCAAGAGGGATGCCGCCAAAATTGTTGGGCAATGCCGAACATGTCACTAACCAAGCAACGGACGCAAAACATGGCTCTTTTTACCCCTCATCCCATACATGATTGCCCTTGGCCGGACATCAGCATGGACTTCGTGCTTGGACTTCCGCATACTCTTAGGAAGCACGATTGATATGTTCGTTGTTGTGGACCGTTTTTTGAAAATGGCCCCCTTCATCCCTTGCACCAAAAAATTGGATGCAACTCAAACCACTCGAATCTTCTTCTATGAGATTGTCGGGTTACACGGGTTACTGAAAACCTTAATGTTTGACCGTAAAGTCAAATTTGTAAGCTGTTTTTTGAATGGCACTGACAACTTGTGGGCACAAATTTAAATTTGTTCACTGCTTACTATTCCCAATTGGATAGTCAAAATGAGGTAGTCAACATGAACATGGATATTTGTTAAGGTGTCTCATAGGTGAGAAAAAACAAGGACTTGATCTTACCTCTTGTCAAGTTTGTGTATAATGGATCAATCAATCGAACCATCATCATGAATACCTTGAAGGTGGTGTATAAACTAAGAAAACCCATTGACCTTCCACCCATATCATCTCATCAACGCATATTTGAATTCACTAGCATATTCGCACATCATGTTAGAAAACTACATAAGGAGATCAGTACTAAAGTCGCAATGAAAAGCACAAAATAACTGTTGACATTATCAAGAGTTTTGGGAAGGTGATTATGGTATGATCAGAGTGTGGCTTGGGCAATTCCCTCATGGAGCCGTAAAGAAACTGCATGCTCGTAGTGCAGGACCTTCAAAATCTTGGAAAGAACTGGCTCGAGCACATATGTCATAAAGTTTTCATCGGACTATGGGGTTAATCCATTGTTTAATGTAGAGGACCTGGTTACTTTAAAGGTCCAACAACTATTCCCGATGTTCCAGTTGATGAGCCAAATAATTATTATTCACTTGCCTTAGAGCTTGTTTTGTATGTTTTGGCTCCTTTGCCTTTCACCTCATAAGATTGAGAAAAGGTGGACTGGATTTTGGATGACCAGTCGATTTCTACTTGAGGCTAGTTGGTGCAATGACGGAGACATCCTGGCTCCAATGCTACATGGATTACTAGAGACGAGTTGCAAAGATTAGATCCTTATCTGCTGGAGCAGTACCAGAGCTCAGTTTCGCCAGAGGCAAACTCCTCTTAGCTGAGATGAGTTGGTGAGAGGCGGACTCCTCTCAGCCGGGATGAGTTGGTGAGGACACTATGTTCATAGTAACTGACTTGAGATTGTATCCGTCGATGACGATTGATAGCAATACCGACTTCTCTTTCGCTTGGCAAATCAGCTTCGACGACGACATATAACAATATCGGTTTTGATGCAGGACGGACCGGGGGTCCTACTAAAGACATAGGTTCTCGCTTTTGGTGAAAAAATGGGTTTGGAAAAGTTTTGAAATTCCAGACAACAAAGGGTATTTCTGTAATTTTACATATTTCAGTTTTTCGAATTGGGATGAAAATTAATGGAGAGGTTGGTTTGTGTGTTAGGAAGTTATGGTTCAAGTTTGGCGAGGATCCGTCCGTTGGATGAAAATATATCAATGTTTGATCAAATCTGGACTGTAGGTCAAATATGAATTTGGGATTAATTGGGCTCCAATCTACAGATAAAAAAAGTGTTAGGTTTTAGGATGATCGTAAATCGTATAACCAATTAATCCAAACTAAATCCCATCATCCTAAAACCAAAACCACAAAAGCCCCAATTTTTATCCATAGCTTGGAGCCCAATTAATCCTAAAATCAGATCTGGAACCTATAGTCCAGATCTGATCTAACCTTGATACCTTTCCATCCAACCGACGGATCCTCACCAAATTGGAACCATAGCTTCCTAACACCCAAACCTACCTCCCACCAATTTTCATCACAATCCAAAAAACTGAACTATGTGAAACTACAGAAATATCCTTTGCCATCCAGAATTCAAAACCTTCCAAACTCCATTTTTTTTTACTTAGAGCGAGAAGCTATATTTTTGGTAGGACCTCTAGTCCGTCCTGCACCAGGTTTCTCTTTGGCTTGGTGAATAGCCACCCAGCTTCATGGTCCGTCTTCGTGGCCCATCTATAGAGGCTCATATCTATTTATTTTATTTTTGCTGCTATTTTTGTCATTTTATGGCTATTTTAGCAAACATGGATTAGGACTTGGTGTTGGTTTATTTAGTCCCATATTTGCTTGGGGACTTGTTTGATAGTGCACCAGTAGCCTATTTAAAGGCCCCTGTAGTAGTTATTTGGCAATGAATGATAAAAAACTGGTTGCTTTGGCAAAAATTTCATCCTGAGATCGGATGGTTCTCAAAGTGTGACTCTCCAAATCCTGGTTGGACTCCAGGGCTTCCCTCCTCCTCCTCCTTCTCTCTCTCTCTCTCTCTCTCTCTCTTTTTGAGCAGCCGTCGTTCCCCCAGAGGGCAACTGGCAGCTGCCGACCACCACATAAGCAATCAACAACCGTTGGTCACCCCAGATAGCAGCCAACGCACACCAGGCACCCATGCAAGCCAACTGTGGTCACCAGCACTCCTTCTGGTAACCAGGCAGCCCTTAATGGCCACCAGAGGCCGCTGGCAAGCCGCCATGCCAACAACAGCCCATCGACGGGCTCGCGACACATGCAATCCATCCTCGGCGATCCCTCGATACTTCAGAGTCCGGATTAACTTCCATGTAGCCCTGCTCGATAGTTAGAGATTGCTGATCTGCACTTTATTTGAATGGGTTTGTTTTCAAGTCCAGATCATGTCTCCTGGATCTTGATGTTCTACAATGAGGTGATATCCAACCTTCATAATATTCTTTGGCTTGTCTTATGATCTCTAACCTAGCATAGCTATGAATTTTCATGATTTTAATGCTGCTGGTTTGGATAGTATGTTACTTGAGCCTACGCCATTGAAGTATATTTTGAGCCTAGACAATAAATCATTTGAAATCCTTTAATTGAGATTAAGGCCTATACCCCTAGCCTTTTGGAAGTCCTACTTTCCGGACGATCAACCTATTCAATCTAGATTGGTTTTGCGTGCAGACCTGTAGGATTATGGCCACTGATATTGCATAATCACCTGATTCAGACTAAAATAAGTGAAGTCATTTAAATAGTTATATGCTAAACTTTTAACTTTTAAATTTAATACTGATATTCCGCATCATATAGATTTCAGGCTTCATACTAACAGGTCCAGCATCATTTTCTATTTAAGATTTGAATGGTTCTGAGTATAATATTCTTATCTTTCTATATTTGGGGAAAAGTTGTAATAGAAGTCCTTTCTCTATTAGGACTGGTTTACAATATTTTTAGTATTTCTACTATATTCATGAAACTAAGCAATAAGAGTCTAAAATGGAGGAAGAATGGAGTGGTTTAATTCAGTTTTAAGAACAAAATACTGTCTTTTTTCATATTTTTATGTTCTTTGTCTCTTCTTCCTTTCCTTCTTTTTCTTGTATGAAACTGAACTTTGGGAAAATTCTCCGTTGGGAGCAGTTCTTGCATCCATTTGATGATTGAATCCAGAATTGGAGCTTTTGAGAAGGCGGCGAAAGAGATTGAAGAAAGCTATGATAGAGCTAATGCATGAATGGATCGATAAGAGCACATATTTTTGACTCATATGGGTCATGCAGAATGTTATTCATGCATACGTGAAGAGATGATTTGCACTAGAGTTGGTACCTAGAGGATGCAACAATTGAAGCATCAGTGATTAAAGACACTAATTGAAGATCCGAAGGTTGAGATTGACCTAATGACTATTTGGTGGATGAAAATGTTGCTGCAAAAGTTCCTCCAATCTACCCCGATTGAGATGAAGATGAGCCCATTGAAGATCCCCTTTTGGAAACTATTCGGATCATCGATCCTTCATCCCAACAACATCTGATGGCCATGATTATTCTTGTTCATTGACCCATTCAATCTAAGTGAGGAGACGATTCCTAAGATCCAGTCCTTGATTGTTTTCTCGAAATTGACAGTCAAGATCCATAACCAATTATGATCCGCTGATTTGATCGCGCGGAGGAATGACTTCTGGTTGCATCAACTATTCCAGATGATTATGAATCAAAGTTAATTGTTTAATCAATGCAGGGAATCAGGAACTAGTGCAACTATAACAAGGACTGCAACAGGTTGAAAGTATCACACACTAAGGGATCTAGGCACAATTCATATAGTTTTAGTATGGAGGATCGAATTCTGCACTCTTTAATGAATTATATTTGAAATTCTGTTCAAAAACTTGTCTGAAGGAGAAAGGAGATAGGAAGTGAGTTCAGTTATGCCATCTGATTCTAATTTTGGGTACTCAAGCAACAGGAATTCAATAATCATGTTGAATATGCTGAGTTATCATCCAGATTGAAACGAAATCTGCTTCTTTGACTGTTTTGGCTACAAATAGAACTCGCAAGAAGTATCTACCTTGATTCAAAATTCACACATGATAAACTTAATATTCACAGCACTTCAAGTAGTTAAGTTTGCAGAAAATAAAGTAAGAGAGAGAGAGAGAGAGAGAGAGAGAGAGAGAGAGAGAGAGAGAGAGAGAGAGAGAGAGAGAGAGTTTCAGTGTTTATGGTTATCATTTTTGGGCACGCCATAAGTATAGAAATTTTGATATGCTAAAATTACAAGATTGTCCTCATAAACAAACACTTATAATACGGGAACAATGGCCGAATCATTAAGCCATCGACCCTCTTTTCCCTCATCTTTGTTTCTACCTTTCTTTTCTCTTTTTTTTCTATCTCTACCATTCTTTTTTCTTTATTGCTTCATCAATTAATTTTGGGTTTAGAGACCAGTTGTTTTTTACTTATATTCATGTATATGGATGCATGGAAGTCAAATGCAAATATTATTTTTTTAAGAATTGTATTTTCAGATTGGAACTGTTTCTTGAAGGAGCAGAAAGTCAGTTCTGTTTTTTGATATGAATATGGATTGGTCTTGAGCACTCAATGTAATAAAGGTTAAGGTGTAAGTGGGTATGGTTTCAAAACTTGGCTGATACTAGTTCGTTCCAGTTCCGTCCCCCCTTTTAACAGGTACGGAACCTGTACCGGCCGAGTCATGTAGTTATCGGCTGATACTGACAGGTATCTGCCGGTACGGGTCCAGGGCAATTACAACATATGGAGGGGCATGTTTTTGTTTTTTTTTTTTACTTTTTTCTCTCCATTATCTCCCACCCACAAGCAACTGCACATGGGGGGGGGGGATAGGGCATCGTTTGAAAATTTTTGAGGGCCTTGAGGCTATATATATACCCCCTGCCCCCTATGTCCGACATTAGCAGAGAGGAGAGAAGAGAAAGAAGATAGAAAGGAAGAAAGGGAGAAGAGAAGTGAGGAAGAGAGAATAGGTGAGAGAAGAAGAAAAGTAAGGCTAAAACTTAAACATAAAGCTCATAGAGCCTACCTTTTATTTTATATAATATATGATACTTTTAGTTTATTTTCCTGATTTTGTTTTGATTTTGTTTTTATTATTTTTTAAAAAAGGTCGATACTGGATTCGGCTGATACCAAGTCGTATCGCCTGTACGTATCGGTCTAGAGCCAACTGATACTGGTACTGATACCCGTATTTTAAACCTTGTCAGTAGGAAACAATATTTTTAGCACCTTGAATACTTAAGTCATGTAAACCATTTTTAAACTTGACAAATAAACATAACAAATGCGTATGAATCATTTTTGCCATTCATTCGCAATGCGTGATACCCCCTAACTTGTTCTTCTTCAAATCGATTGTCACAAGTTTCATCCATCTTGATTTAGGTAGTTCTCATCCCTTTCCTATCCCGTCAGTGCAAATCTGAGTTTCTCTTCTCGGCGGCTTTCTGAGGTCTTCAATTACATGGCCCTTAGCACCATAGTTGTCAAGGCGAGACTAGGCGTCCGGAGGGAGCCTAGGCGCGCCTAGGCATGGCCTTACGTGCATAGGTGTGGCCTTATGTGCATAGGCATTCTTCAGGCACGGGTATATATGTATAGTCTATACTTGCATGTATATATGTAATATGAAGCAATATAACATCTTACTAATATGAAATTGAACATTTTATAGTCAAATGCATGCAACACAATAACACATACATAGTATAAACAAGTAGACAACAAAAGGAACAAATAGAATACAAACACTTGCTAACATAAAATTGAGCATATTCTAATCAAATGCATGCAACACAATGAACACATAGTATAAACAAGTATACAACAACAAAATGAATAAAGAAGATGGGGCGGGTTGGGTTTTACTTAAAAAAAAAAAACAAAAATCATTGCCTAAAACTAGGCGTGCGCTTAGCCTAGGTGCGCCTAGGCCGCCGCTTAGTGAGGTGCGCCTGGGCGCATTGGGGTCTAGCTGTCTTCGGGCGCCTAGTGCGCCTAGGCGCGCCTAGGCCCGTGCTTTGACAACAATGCTTAGCACCTGAGTTATTTCTCTGCCAATTTATCCTTAATTGATGTGGCTCTAGCACTTCCTTATTGTTCTTTTCTATTTGCATCGTCGTTTTACTACATATCCACCTTATCAATCTCATATCTGCAACTCTAGACCCAATGAGCATGAACCTCTTTATGATCCATTCAACATTGTGTGCTTTAATACTATATTTTTAGCATTTTATTCAAGTCTTATTGATTTGATTCTATAACTAATTGTCTCTAATTCAGTTTATCTAGGGTATTGAGTTCCTACGTGTGTTTTGTTCAATTTCTGAACTATTGTCAGATAAGCAACCATAGTTTTTTGATTGATTTTTTTGATATCTTCGGTTTGGTATGCTCTAACCCTTCCATTGTAGGGATATGATTCGATCTATACGTGCTTGCAAAACCGCTGCAGAAGAACGGGCTGTTGTGAGGAAAGAATGTGCTGCTATTCGTGCCGCAATTAGTGAGAATGACCATGATTATAGGCACCGTAACCTTGCAAAACTCATGTTCATTCACATGCTGGGTTATCCCACTCATTTCGGTCAAATGGAATGTCTTAAATTGATAGCTTCTGCTGGCTTTCCTGAAAAACGAATAGGATATCTGGGCCTTATGTTGCTTCTTGATGAAAGACAGGAAGTTCTTATGCTGGTTACAAATTCCGTGAAACAGTATCCTTCAGTTTTGTTATAGATCTTTCTGTATTTTTTTTTTAATTGTTTAATTTTTCAGTATGAAGCCGATAGGCTATTCTCAAAGCACCTTAATGAAAGTGAACACAGGACCTCCTCCAACTTAAGATGCCAATCGCTGCGCTAGCCTTATTTGAGTACCCATCTGTTAAAGTTTTTAATATTTACTGTGAACAAAACCACACAGGTAGTGCAGTGGCTTGGCGAGATAGGTATGCCCCCATGGTCACAAGTTCAACTCCTCCCACATGGTTGGCGGGTGATTGCATGCATCCATAGGGATTAGTGCTTCCTTGTCAAGGTCGGGATACCCTGTCTCAAAAAAAAAAAAAAAAAAGAAACAAAAACAAAAACAAAAACAAAAACAAAAACAAAACAGAAGTAGTATATACATATATATTGTGCACATGGATTACTTATATACTACTAGTTACTGCTTCAACAAAGTCAATTTAAATCACGGTAAACAGGAGTTATTCCTCATGGTTTCTGTAACTAAAATGTATACTTTCTACTTTTATGTAACCTTAACGCATATGCAGAGATCTCAATCACTCAAACCAGTATATTGTGGGTCTTGCTCTTTGTGCTCTCGGTAATATATGTTCTGCAGAAATGGCACGAGACCTTGCACCAGAAGTGGAAAGGCTACTACAAAGTAGAGATCCAAATATTAAGAAAAAGGTACTTTTTTCCTTTAGTAACGTGTGGTCTCAAATAGTGGCTTCTTAAAACGAGCCTTTTGTATGAGATTGCATCAATGGAAAGTTATGATAGGTTCTTGAATAATGTTTTGGAATTCATACCCTCTATTTTGTATAATCATACAAATGTGATATACAAGACAATTTTTTCACTTCTGTATTGCGCTGTGCCTTGACAGTTGGTATTATTTGCTTGCTTGCTTTTCTGTGGGTAATGGATGTTAACTTGATTAGATGCATTGAAAGCATTGTAATCTACTTTACAGGCAGAACACATTGCAGGAATATATATGCTACTTGAGAGTAGTTGCTAGCTTGGTCCAAGTCAGGTGGAGCCAATAGTACACCTGTTTCACCAGTTAAAAAAAGAGAAAAAACCCTCGTAGAATTAGTCTTACCTGTGAAAGCAGTTTTCCATTGGATTTCATGGGCCTAACTTGACATGGACTAGTAGGTTCCTCCACCACAGATCTCTTCTACACATGAAATAGTGCGCCTCTCTCTTTCTTCTTTGCAGAGTCATTAGATCACTTTACATAGACCAATCGGTCCCCCCAACACAAATTTCTTGTACACACATCTGATGTGGATCAGATGCCTTAGGAGCGTTGGATGAAGACAATGGACATATCATAGAAGACGGTGTCGGATCTGAGACCCGATACTTCCAGCTAATGTAGAGCAGTTTATTTAGATATTAATGTGTCTTTATTTTCTTTAGTCGGACTTGTATTCAGTTTTTAGTCGTTATTTTCATGTTATGGACCCAACATGTGCGTGTATGGCTTGAGTCTGAGTCAGACTTGAGCCCGTTTTATGATCGATTCACAGAAGGAGTAAAAGAGGGAAAGAAAAAGAAGAAGCAACTTCTTTTGGCTGCCCGTGTGCCGTACGGCCACGGCATCTCACGTGCGGTCCCACCCACATGGGTTTCAAGACTCCCCCTCTCTTGGACATTGCCTCCTCTCTCTTATCTCTTTCTCTCCCTTATCTCTTTATGTCACCTCTATTTAAAGACTTGATGTATTAGGGTTTGGTAAGTTTATGATATTGAATGAAAATTTGAAAGTTCACCGCGGCTACAATTTTCTTCTTGTTCGTGGGAAACGATCTACCGACGATGTCAAATCATGTTTCTGGTGCGAAGCCAGAGGGGTGTCAATCTCCTTTATCCATGTATATTCGTTTCTGATCTTACTTTGGTTGTGTTGGAAGATTCTTTACGGCAGACCTACTTCTCTACAAGGCTACAACCCACGTTTCATCCAAAGACGTAAATCTTTCTTGCCGGAAAATTCCTGCTTGCTGGAATTCTGAAACCTGCACCTTGTTTTAGCCGTAACTCGTCTGATACTCATCAGAATAGTGTGAAACTGGTTTTAGTTGAAAGTTTATATCCTTAACTTTATAAAAAACCTAAAAGCCCCAATTTGTATACCCGAATTGACCCCTGATCTGACTGATCTTCAGATCTGGGCTGAAATTTCAGATTTGGAAAGTTAGTCGTGAGGGTTCTTCCCATACTTGGCTTCCCGAAAACCCTAATCCATCAACATTGCTTAAAACCTAAGCCTTTGCTTACGTGCATCCATTCCTACATCGTATTTGCATTCGCTTATGACTGATTAGGCCCAAGTTGAATACTTGATTTAGAACAAGCAACGTGTTGTGCCTCCCACGCTTGTCACGATTGCGGCTGAGGTCTTGAACTAACTGTGTTTAAAGCTTTAATGTATCACATCTTAATTGTTCTTTAGTAGTTCTTGGTCATTAGTTATCTCTAATTGGAAATCTTTGATCTTTGATAATATATGTGTTAGATAGTCTATTTGCCTTTGTTAATTATCTTTGAAGATTTTAGCTTTTCATCATAGGCATTGCATCTTAGTTGCATTACTCTAGATTAGTTTTAACTTTTAAAGCATATAGGATAATCTAGTTTCCATATGGTAGATCATTGGAGCCGTAGTTGGTAGATGCATTCTCATATAACATTGCATAACTTCATCATAATTCCAATTAGGTTGCATTTGAACCCTCTTCTAGAATTTTCCTGCATCAGCATCTCTTTCTTTTTTGAAGAGTCATTAGATCACTTTAGGTACTAACAAAAAGAAAGCCACCATGTTCATTGGATAGCATGCTCTCTTTAACGTCTTCCCATACTAAGGGACTTCGCTTTTGATTGTAACATTACAAGGGAAGTGCAAACCTTACGTTTTTTATGACCCTAAAAGTAATGAACCATCCAAACACAACCCCATCACTTGGGATCATGTGTAATATTCTTTCCATTCTTACGTAAGTCTAAATCCGCTGCTAACTCAAGACCCCTAAAATGTCTATGCGCCACCTTTAAACATTATAATCTTGGGTTTGCACTTCCCCATTTCCCTTTTACTCGGAGCTATAACTCCTTCCTGACGAGTGCCTTCTCCAATTTTCGTTGGACATGTCTAAATTGTTGCAACATGTATTCCGTCACCTTATCCACTATCTTTGTGGCTTTGATATATCTTCTAAATGTCTCATTTCTAGCATATCTTTCCTATTTTCACAAATCCACATCAACATTCTCACACCACAACATTCACACTACGTGCGTGTACTTTATTCATTGCCCGTCTCCCTATGCTATGAAAAATAGCCGGCTTGAACTTGATAACAATTTTATAGAACTCATTTGAGTCATTGTGTTTATGCATCTATCCAATGACACCAACAATACTGACCTTCAACCTTGACCGATTTGTTCTAATCCTATTTGCTATCATTATCACCATTCAACTCCTATCAGATTAAGATGTAATTGACTAAAAAGAAGATTTACAAGAATTTTCCGACCAACTGGGGGTCCCACACGATTGCTTGAGTTTCACCTTGTGATTGATAATAATGGGTGAAGAATAACAAGTAACGAAGGTTCTGCTCTGAGTGCTCTCGTCCGAAGTCTCCCTCACAAGAAATAGAGATTCTAGCGGAAGCCAATAGTCTCCCTCACGAGTCCTCTCAAAGGAAACACATCAAAGCGAAAAGCTTTATTTTTTCGTTAATCATTCCATTCTTACAATGAGTGGCCTAAAAGTCTTTAGATATAAAAGAAAAGATAAGGATCCCACATAAAAAGATAAGTCTTACCTTATTTAAAAAGATTTTATTCTAATCAAATCTTACAAACTAAAGATAAAAACACCTCCAAATTTTTAAAAAATTCTTTTTTTGAAAACTTATTTAAAAAGAATTTGAAAACTAATTTAAATCTTACCCAAAAAGCCATAATTAAAAATATCATAATTAATAATTCCAAAAACAAGATATTTTTGGATTAAAATAATATTTATGGTATGAAATAATATTTTATTCCAAAATTAATATTGTATTCTAAAAATACTAATTTTTGTATTTCTTAATCACAAGAGTATTAATTTATTCCCAGAAATGCCTCGAAACTAGGGGTGGACTTTGGCTGGTTGAAGGGTCTACCCATGCCCAACCTGTTCTACACGCACCTCAACCTGTTTTGCCCGTGGAACCCGGGGAACCCATGGCCATGGAAGCCCAACCCGTGCTTGCCCATATCGGGTTGCTCGGGTTGCCCAATTTGCCAAAAAATGGGCGGATTGGTCAGGTTGGACGGGTATAATTTGTGCTAAATCAGGTGATGGGTTTACTATTATATTCAATAAAGTTAAAGAAGATAAACATATAGGTGTGACTACGTTGCCGAAGGTTCCAACTGATCCAACAATCCATAAATTGAGCAAAGAAGTTCCAAAAATGCTTCCTCATGGTCACAGACTCACAGGTACCTGATCTGATTACTACTCTACTTTCAAAAGATTTCATATCAATAACAAAGCAAAAAATCTTAGAAAAAATTAGTAAAAATCAATAGTATATCATAAGCATAAAGCATCAAATTTTTGAAATGACAACAATGGGAAGCCTTAATCCCACCAAGCTTAGGCTAGCAAGTAGCAACATCAAATATAAGGTTGAAATCGTCTTCGTCTATACCATCATAGTTATTGAGATATCCCATAGCACTAGGCAATTCCTACAAAATACATAACATGCTTTAGAATACAGATGACGAATCATAAATGCATATATCCCATACGACAAGCCACTGTACTTGGGTTTCTCTGGTACCTCTGGTTGGGTAAGACCGGTGCCCAAACTCGTCCAAATTAAAATCGGGTTGATCTTTTTTGTCCAAACCCGTCCAAGTTTTTAACCAGCTTTGCCCATGCTTGTCCATTTTTTGGGTTGGGCGGGTCAGGTTTGGGTCGGACCAGCTCAAGTCCCACCCCTACTCGAAACCCATGCATGGTTGATTTGCCTCAAAAAGTGTGCACGCTTGATTTGATCCTCATAACCAAGTCACCCCTATTGGATTGGTGCCGAAAACCTAACTAAGACAACTTGCATGCCAAAGCTAGTTTGCGAGTAGGGAGACCTACCTTGTTGGCTATGATATTGAATCTCATTCAACCAGGGTGCAACCTTGTAGGATTCCCTAGACTAGGAAAGAGTCTAGGAACAGAGGCTAAAAGACAAGATTTGATGAACGAATTGCATTCATCTTAGGGTACCAATTATATGACAGCTGAAATGTAACAACATTCCAACCTTTTTTTCATAGGAAGGGTTTATATTTTCATCTTTTTTTTTTCTAATGAAACCAAGATAATCGAAATGTCACATTGACAATTTGACATGTACTTTGTCCACAATTGGGACGAGTTTCTCATGTCTTGGAGTCGCTTCTCCAAAAATGCATCCACTATATTATGATTTTGTACGATTGAGTATGAAACCTTTATCCTCTAAAGCTTTATGCCGTAATTATAGTTTTAGCTCGGGCCCTACTCTGCTCCGATCAATCATATCGACATTGTTTAGAAAGATGTACCCCGCAACATTTCCACTTGGATATCAAATGTCAGCACCTTCAACACTAGGACAGAGATATGTGCTAGTGGTAGGTCTCTGATGCAACCCGATGATAATTGAAAATTCATTGATTTTGCGAAAAGTTTTTGGTACACTTGGTTTTGTTTCTCTTTTGTTAGGTGAGTATTGACCAATCCCTGAATGATGTACACTATAATAATGTAAGTGCATTAATTTCTGAGTTGTCAAAGTCAAGGGCTTGGTGGTGAAGCTTAGAGTTTGAGATTTTCAGAGTTGAAGACAATTTTAAGCTCCATGCCAAGCCTGGAAACATCCATCATTAGGTTTAGGCAAAGGATATAATTCCCTAGTTACCCTTAGTTGTAGTTGGTAGGCTAGTTACACTACACACACACGCGTTGCAGCTAGATTTTGTGATTTTTTTTAGAAAGTGATTTCAATTTTAATCAATTTTGAAAGGTGATTTACACTTTGATCTACTACTGAGCATGTTTATAATTTTTGCAGAAGGTTTTGGAAAAGGTTTAAAAAATAATTGATTGGCCAAAAACTGATAGGTGGACTGATCTGGTTGTACTAGCAGACCGATCCGCATAGATGTTTAGAGACGCTGGGCTTAGTCTTGCATCTAGATCGATCCCATTTTTGGGAAAAAGTATGTCTCTGGATGAGGACTGATCCAGATGTCTGAGGACTCGCAAGATATTGAAAGGCTCTGTGAGAAGACCGAGTCCCATTCATTGGCAGACCAGTTTTCCCATCAGCTGAGTCCGTGTTCTAGTCGCAATGTGTTTTGCTGATGGGGCATGCACATAAGTCGTCCCGGACCTATCCAGAGATATGCGCAGATCAGTTTGTGGACAGTTTTTTTCACAATTCAGCTCATACGAATTGAATTTTCCTTTCCTTTTCCTTAAGGGTTTGGGACTTCCTCATCTTTAAACATGATATCTATGCTTTCATTATGTGAGAGAAAATTGTGAGGTTTCCCTTGTCCTTGATAAGAGTTCACCTATAGGAAACCCTTAGAGCCTTTTCCACATATATTGATCCTTTGTGGGTTGATTGTCTGACTATTTAGGAGATTTCTTTCTGAGTGGAGGAGAACCTTTATGGTTCATGGAAGTCTTTTCATGAGGAGACCAAGCTCTGTGCTGGCTTGATTGATTTGCACTGAGGATCAGCGCCAGAGATGTTTGGATCCACGTGGGGTGAAACTACAAGTGTAACAAGACGGAGCAAGACAACATACAGTTCAAGGTGGCAGAGGCACATGAAATCTAAGCTTGCGGTTGGTAAGATTGTCAAGTTTGTAGTTGTTTTGAGTACTCTTTATAGTGCAAATCTGGATCGCAGTATCCCGTGGATGTAGACATCGCCTGTGGAGCCAAACTACATTAAAATCTATGTGTGCTCTCTGTAGTTACTTTTCTGTGTTTGCATACTTTCAGGTATTTGTTGATGGATTTCTCATAATCTGTGATTGGTTTGCTATAATAAATTTCTGGTGTACACACCTGATAATCGATAGAACTAATTGGTATCTATATATGTTTGTAAAGCTTTTAATTCTGACTTAGTCACCCCTATAGGTTAAATGTTCTGGATCTACATTTCCTATCTGAGTCGTAGTTCCTAGATTAAGCGATTCTCATCTTTGATTACCTCCCCTATATAGTTTTTGAAAGACCCTTTTCTTCAAACCCACCTAAATATATCCCGGATACTCAATCGTACTGAATAGTTTTTGAAACACCCTTTTCTTAAATCAATAAAAAATCATATGTACTCCTACATCTTTTACTAACTGCTGAGCGAAGCATTAAAACACGTAGGGCTATATGGAACATCTAACAGGAGAAGCCAAATTTATAGAGGGAAGTGCATTCATCTTGTGGGTTAAAGTTACAAGCAAACACGGCCCTGGTTTTCTATTTATGGATTGTAATCATTTATGCCATCATCATCTCTGATTGGAATCACCACTTCATCCTTCCCATTCTTGAATCATCGATAGCATAATTTATCATGAATTCCTTTGTGCGTTTGAGCAAATTACTGAAACCTTGCAATGAGATACTTTCCTGAATATTGATTTTGATCAAACCGTATTATGAAATTAGAATAGTGATATCTGGGATAGAGAAAAGGAGTGCCAGTGGTCGAGTAAGAATATCGAATTAGCATTGGGAATTGAGTAAATTAAGGATGACAAATGTCATGTTCCTTAAGATTTGGCATTCACTTTTTCGTTGTTACTGATAGAAATTTCGTTTTTACCAAGATGCAAGTACTCTTTTGATAGGAAACTAATTGTTCAAACTGAAATTAACTCAGTGTAGAATCTTTTATTATGTTTTCCGATATGCTTGGGTTTACTTTTCTTCCCCCCAAGTATGGGGTGTCCCTGTTTTCACTTTGTGACTTTATTTTTTGTATGCTTCGGTTACAAGTATGGTTTGACAAAATGATCTCATGATTTTGTCCAGTTTATACCTCCTCTATTTGTTTGCGATTAATGTTGTTTCTCATGCTTTCCAGGCTGCCTTGTGCTCGATAAGGATAATAAGAAAAGTTCCGGACTTGGCAGAGAACTTTATGAGTCCTGCTTCTTCTTTGCTTAAGGAAAAACATCATGGAGTTCTTATTGCTGGAGTTCAGCTTTGCACAGATCTATGCAAAGCTAGTGTAGATGCCTTGGAATATTTAAGAAAGGTATAGTGCCTCTCATGGCCAGTTATCTTGCTCACAACATTGTTTTTGGCTAATTGATGATGATGCAAATGTTATTTAGTTGAATTGCTAACCCGTGATGAACTTTTATCCAGTGATATTGAAATTCATTGAATCTTCATCATTTACGTCTTACAATTATTTCAATTTTTCATAAAAGGTACTACTGAAAACATTTTAAAACTATATTCAAGCGGACTCTTGTTTGGTATATTTTGCTGTTAAACTGTTGGGTTTACGAAAAGGCATGTTGTATAGACTAAGTTTGACTGATAATGTAGACATGGCTTTGTTTTTGGATTCACTGAAGTAGGAAATATTAAAATGACATGCTAAACAACAGTTTCTGATGTTTGAACCTTGCTGACTTGTGACTGTTTTTACTTGGCTTGACGTTCCACAGATTCTACGAAGTGTTGTCAACTTGATTCTACATGGAATTTATTGCATGCCATTTACCAAGTTATAATTATCTTCTGGTCATATGTTTTAATTGTTTCCTTATCATTCAAGACTGGAATGAATCATATGACGTTGTCATATCGTGTATCGTATCGTGTATCGTTTTTCCTATTTTGTGAATCGTGTATCGTATCGTATCGTGTATCGTAAGATACGGCTAAATTTATATTATATATATATATATTATAGAAATTACATACTAGAATATTAAATATGAAAAGTCAAGTAGAAGAGTAAGGCATTCCCTATAATTTCACATCAAACATAACATTGGCCTATACAAAAAGTATGATGTATATATTTCTATAAAAAAGAAATCATATATAAGTATTATCTATGATCTATCAATATATTGTTATCAAAATATTCAAATGGTCAATGAAGACAAAACAAAAACTCAAAAAGTAGGAAGGTCTTATTTTTCATCTCCACCGCATCTACATCATCAATTTGATCATCACCAATAGATAATTTGTCACCACTTGCTTCTTTATCTTCTTCTAATGTCTCTTGCACTTCTTATTCATATTCATTCTCATCCTCATTGTCTTATTCAAAGTCATCCACTTCGTTCCTTAGCCTTCCTTTGTGAACATAGATCCATTAGCCCTCTACTAAGAAGTACCACATATATATATATATATATATATATATATATATATATATATATATATATATAGGTAGAAATGGAATCCTATAATTATTGAAATTAGCGAAGTTGTAGATATTTGGTGCTCCAAGCTCTAGAAATTTTTTAAAAACAAATGGCATTGGGCCCCGACAACTCTAGAGAAAAATTTGTAAAACACCTATAAACTTCAAAAAAAAAATAGTATCACTTCACTCTCGGTTAGAAAATATTCCGAAGTATTTTTTTTTAACTCTAAGAGACCTATATAGTCCTTTGGGAAATTAAGAGAAAAAAAATCATTTTAAAAGTTTCAAAAAAAAAAACAAGCAAAAAAATATGTTTTTACCGTATCGGACTGTATCGTGTATCGTATCGTAGCGTATCGTATCGTGTATCGTACGATACAGGAGAAAAGCGATACGTAAACACGATACGTATCGTTTTTCTCCTGTATCATATTGTATCGTACGATACGTATCGTGTATCGTACGATACTAACAACAGAGACCATTACCAAGTTTGAGATAGCATTAAAAAAAACGTAAAAGAGAGAAAAAAACTCGTTATAATTATCTTCTGGTCATATATTTTAATTGTTTCCTTATCATTCAAGACTGGAATGAATCATATGACCATTACCAAGTTTGAGATAGCATTAAAAAAAACGTAAAAGAGAGAAAAAAAACTCGTGTGAGAGAGTGAGAGAGAGAGAGAGAGAGAGAGAGAGAGAGAGAGAGAGAGAGAGAGAGAGAGAGAGAGAGAGAGAGAGAGAGAGAGAGAGAATGGGAAGGCTGACACGGTGCTACAATGGTTTCGGCTTTATAAGTATTTATATATTGCTCTCTAATTATTTCTGGAAAGACCATATTTGTTACGATTGTATCATAGCAATGCAGGAGCATCTGTACGACATTTACATGCCAAGGTTTTGTATCAAATTAGCCAATTGGAATCCTGGTTAGGTGTCGTTTGTGTCGTTGCGTGACATTTTGAGCCTAATCGAGTTGTTTTTAAAATTTAATGGGTTCCAGATCTTTTCATATTGTTAGGATGTTTTCTGCGTTTTTAGAACTTTCTGGTACATTCTGCTGAAGTATTAATTTGGGTCTGGTTAAGGGGTATCTAGATCTTTTAGGTAGGTGTTTTATAAGAAATAACTCCCAATGTATAGAACAATGCAGCAGCAACTAAAGACATGTAATGCATAATAAATTGGGACTAGAGTCTTAAATATGAAAGGACATCAGTCTCTTTTCCCCATGGGCCTCACTGCCCATTTGGGTGAAAAGGGCCACATGATCTCTCCCCCGTGGATTGGACTCCATGTCCGTCTTTTTTTTTTATATATTGTCCCCAGTGTTCTAAAAAGCGGTCTGGGCGGCCTCCTAGGTGCTAGAAGGCCCCCGCCCACCTTGCCTAGCCCTTAGGCGGTGCAGAAAAGCGGCCCAGGCCGTTAGACGGGGTTAGGCGGCCGCTTAGGCGGGTTATGGCGGGTCCAAGCGGCCGCCTAAGTGCTAGAATGTATATAGATGCTTTTTAGAACATTGATTCTCTCCTTAACTACTATTATTTATTTTGTAATATAAGTTATATAACCATATGCTTTTTGATGGGATTAAAAGAGTGGTGGCTGTTTGATTCTAAGAAGTAAAGAAATTAAAGGAATAAAGGAGATGGGTTTGCTACTGTACGTGACTCTTTCCCAGTTTTATTTCATCTGCGAACTCTCCTCCTCTCATTATACTTCCTTTTCAACTTCTTTTAATCCCCACAATTTTTGTTTTTAATTTCTTCTCCTATAGGTACATAAATACCTCTTTTTCTTTGTTGTTTTCTCTCCTGTTTATAGAAAACCAGCAATATAATTCTTCCTAAAAATCTACAGAAAATCTATAAACAAATGCAAGAAAATTTCTTAAAAGTTTAGTAGTCTTATATTGTTGAGTCTGTTATGGTCCTATTATACCCCAGATGGGTTGTAATAATGTCGTGGTGAGTCTACGTAAGAAGTGTCCACCCTTATGTAATTCAACTTTCTATTATTAACGTTATTTACAGCAATTATTGCTGATTTGTTAGAAGAGCTTTTGATCCTTCTTCTCTCTCTCTCTCTCTTCTCAACTCGTGGATGACATATTGTAGTACCTACATATTTAAGTACTTGCAAAATTACTTTGGTAGGAAAACCCCAACATAAAGACATGAAGGAATTGCAAAATTATATTGAGCATCTCGCATAGAAGGTTCAATTCGTCGAACTTCAAATTCAGCTGAATTATCTCCAATGAGATATCCAGAGTCTACATGTGGAAGGATGAAAAATCATATTCGTTGCTAGTTACCAATCGAAATCCATGAATTTTCTGAAAGGGAACTCTGTGGGAAACATAGGATCTATCTTTGTAGAAGACACCTCAAGGGAATTTCAAATTGCCAAATGGATTTTGCTTCCCCTCTTTAATGCAGATTCTGAAGAGATGTCCATCGAAGATTCCGAGACGATGGCGGAGTACCCAACTTTGTTGATTTTGCATGATGGAACTAACAGTTGTCGACTGGAATTAGCCTCCCCTCTTTGATGATTATCCTAAAGGGACGCTCACAGTGGGGTTTGTGCCCGTGGAGGAAGTTGATGAGGTGCCTATGTAAAGCCCAAGGAGGAGCCCGTGATGTCCGTCACGGATGATTATCCAACTTCAAGGACATCCCGTCTTTAGAGAAGGTCTTGAAGCAAGCGCAATTAGTCAAGGAGGTGGCTATCAACGTTGATTGCTCAGCATATCCAATAGAGGAAGATCCAAAGTTGCAGATTCTAGGCATCAAGGATTATATCCTTTGGTAGCTAAGGTTCTTGAAATTTCCATATGTTTTGAGATTCAATGGATCTCTTACTGAAGAATCCAACTAGTTCCTTATGGAACATCGATTTGAAAAATTCAAGTGTAGGTGCCGCCGCAATGGAAGGCTGCAATATGTTTTTTTAATGCCGACAAAAGTGAAATTTAATGAGTTTAGTTGAGTCGTTTTTATAATATTACGAGTGCTTGACCCATCTCTATTTATCTATGATTTTTTTGGATTATCCAGAATTTTCCGACACATTAGGTGAAGTAATTTTGGTCAAGTTTATGAATATTTAAGTCTTTTCGGTACCATTTTAATAAGAAATAATTCCTAATTAAGAGAACAACTCAGCAACCATAAAAGAGATCGAATCCGCATTTAAATTGGGATTAGTGTCTTAAATAGGCAATATATATGGGCCGATTTTTGAAAACCATAGGTGAAGAGAATTGTGGCCTCTTCTCCTTGTGGTTTCCTTCTGGGCCCCACCCTTGGTTGAGAAGGCAACAAGATCTCTCCCTTGTGGATTGAACGCCATTCCCCTCTCATTTCATGCATTATATGTCTTCAATTACATGTATTAGAAGAGTGGTGCGGATTGGCACCAAAATAGAAAGGAATAGGGGAGAGGGGTTTGCGATCTGGAACCAATCTGAACTAGTTTGGTTCTACCATATTGAAACCAGAACCAACTCGAATTGGGCATAGACTCGACTGACCCGACCCACACTAAGGTCGGGTCTAGCTGGTAGTTGGTCTAAAAAAATAAAGGCTATTGGCTATTTAATTGCAAGCGAGAGGCCACATTATGATTTAGGCTTTAGCCACACGTGGCATTCTCTTGGTAATTGGTTCAATGCTACCAAACAACAGACGAATACTCACATGTTAGACTGCTAGTGTGATGTAGCCCCTAGGTCCGTGACATATATTTGGACTAATATATATGAATTTGGTTCTCGGGTTGGGTCAGGCCTACTCGAGCCCCAACACGGTACCAACCCATATTTAGTCGGGTCCATGAAACTTAAAATCGAACCAACCCATTTGGTCAAAATATCCGAAACAACCCGACCCATTTAGGTTGGGTTCGGTCGGTTCTCGGTTTTACTCGTAGTACTTGGTTCTCCCTCCTAGTTTTTTTTTTCATGCAGTGCCCTCTCCTCTCATTATAGCTCCTTTTAACCTCCTTTAAATGCCACAAATTGTCCTTTAATTCCATTCTCCTTTATCCACCTAACACCTCTTTTTATTTGCTATTTATTCTCTCTATGCGCAAACATTAATCAAATTAATTTTATGAACCTTAATAACTCCTAGAAATAAATACAAGAAAAATTCGTAAAACTGTTGGTCGTCCTATCTTTTTCAAGTTAGGGTTTTATAGCGTAAGATTAGAGTCCTAGATGGGTTGTATTAGGGTACTTGATGAGTCTACATAAGAAGGGGCCTTTACTTTTTCTTGTCTCTTTCTCTCTCTTCTCGTCTTGTGGATGTTGTATTGAAGTACCCATAATCGTCGGTAAATTGCAGACTAACTCCATGATTGAGCTAACTATAATATGGTCTGCTTGATTAAATGAAAATAGGACTCTTATTTAACTCCATTTGAAGTAACTTGCCCAACTTTGGTCACCTGCAAGTGGGTCGAGTTACTGTAAATGGAGTTGCCTCAAACCCCTTAGTTGCACTAATTTGTCGTGTAGCTTGAATACCAAAAAAAACTTGTCGTGTAGGTTGGTTCAATATGATAGAATGAAGCCAAAATGGTCAAACTAAATATTGATAAAAAATTGGTCAAAGTTAGTGAAATGGTCAAACATGGTGATAACCTTTGTTGGTAATGTTAGGATTTATGCCCTTTCATCCATTTTCATTAAGTCATTAATCATTTTCATCCATTAATGAAATCAATTTGTACTTCATTGTATGGATGGTGTGTCATGCATTCCTACATTATGTGTCATGAAAAGTTTCACAAATTTTGTATACGAAATGGCCTAGTGTACTAGTTACAGGCTAACTTCGAGGAATGTTTAACATTCCAATTACTCGTAAAGTGTCAGAATTAAGGGTTGTGGGTTGGCACTGCATCGTCATGGCTACCATATTGTGTTAGTTTTCTTGTTGGAGCTTTGCACATGGTCACAATCAACCCAACTTGTGGGCGGACTAAATTTTAAGTAACTTTGTATTAGAAGGGAATACACATTGTAGCTTGATAAATTTGATGATCCATTTAGTGTTTGCATATTGTGAGTCTCTGACCATGTGTAAACACACTTAAATGATTGTGTGCATCAGAGATCAAGTCCCAAGTTGATCTTTGCTTGGTTTTGTACTCAATAACCTTGATTTTCTGGGTGTGTTATTTCGCAGTGGTTTGAACCACTTTAGGCTGGCTCAGTGGACCCTTGTGCCCTGTGCTTGGCTCAAGAACATGATAATGGGTTTGTTAACCTGACTCCATATGCCAGAAGTCTAACCCCTGATTTGTTAGGCTTGAGATTTGTTCATGGTCCCTCGAGACCTAGGTGGGCCTTGGGTCGATCCATACTTGGGCCAACCATGGGCAGCCCTTGGCCCATGGTCCAACCTAGGGACCAATGGGCTACCCTATTCATTAGGGTGAGTGACATTAGGGCATCCCAAGGGCCTGTGCCATTATTATTAAATAATTATTTAAAACTAGATAAATTCGTGATTCATTCATAAAATTTGTGAATATTTGCGCATTATTCGGGTACTCCCCAAACCCTTAAAATAATTCATCATTTTATTTGAATGGTCTTATATTCATAATTTAGTCGAGAATTTTTGGATTTTTTTTTTCAAATTTTGTTACTATGCCTTATTCAACTAAAGGTTTAAATTATCCTATTTCTTACCAAAACCATTCAGGCTACAGTGTGAGAAGCTTATCATGCTGTACCATGCCGACACATGGCACGTAACAACACGAAGGTTATACACATATTTTTACTGACACTTGCGTGGCATGCTAAGACGCCTAGTTTTTCTCATGTTTTGATATACAGGTTGCATGTGTTTGTTTTCTTTTCATTATATAAGACCTGGTATGAGTAGTTAAACACGAACTTTGATGTTCATATGGAAATCTAACATCCTATATTCATATATTTGTTATAAGGCATGCTGATTGCTAATGCTATGTTAACAAATTTTAGATATTTCACACACTAATAATTTTAATAAGTTGATTATCTCAAATTTCATAGTAACCGATGCATATGAGGAGTTTCCATTATCATAATAAACACCCCTAGTGGAATAAAAGATGCAGGTAAATATATTAACATTACATGGAGTGGTGGGTGACACATGCAGGTAAGATTATACACTTGTACAATCCATAAAAAGAAAAAAAATGCATGGCGGTATTTGTTAAATCGACCGCCACTCATCCTCATCCTCGATAGGGAGATCATGTTGATATTCATGATGTCATCTACAGTTGGAAGGCCCTGATCTCCATTGTGTGTGGTCTGAAATCTACAACAGATGTGGAATCTCTATGCTGGGGAACTATGTTTTGGACATTGAAGACTTGAATACATCACATCGAGCTGGACTGTCTTTTTACTGGTGTTATCCCCCCCCTCTCTATACCCCGTGCTGCTGTTGCTGGTGAATGTTGACAAAACCCCAAAAGAGTCGAACTCGGAGAGATGAACTTCTGTTCATCTTGTACAAAAAATGTGATGTCTGGGATGAACCTCACCGTTTTGACCCTAGCAGCTCTTGTGCCACATGTACTACATAATATTTGGCATGATGCTGTACAATACAGAGTGATACATGCTGACAGAGGTGCATGCAGAACGGATCCCTGTAACGTGTCGGCAGCCTGCTGGTACGGTGCATATCGTACAGCATTGTACGATACATTGTTACTTTAAACCATGATTTTGTTAGGTTCTAATTGCGACATTCTAATGTAACATCACCTTTGTACCTCTAAGGCCTAAATCCATCATATTTTGTAGTTAATTGATGGTATGTTTTTTGATACTTCTAATTCATCATGTCAAACCATCTTAATGCCAGTCGTACTGGCTATTTGGAGTGTTATAAGTTAATTATTATCATCTAATTAAAAAATGTTTCCATTTCAAACCAGTAGATGATGGTCTTGTGGTAATTATAAAAGTTGTCAAACCAGTTGTTATGTTGATGCTGCACCAAACTTTTATCTGGTAAAAAATCTTTCATTGTCCTTAACTTTTCTTATAATTTGGTGCATGCATTTTGGGATTTATTTTTCTTTTTGTCTTGGAAATTGTTTTGAAGTCAAGATCTATCTGGACCAAATTGCTTTTGCATTTGTATATCTGTGCATTGTTGATTGCAATTATCATGATCCATATGAATACTAATATGTCAATGATTAGTTTTTGAATGTTAGTCTGTCTTTTGTCCTACATTACACTGTTTTGTTTGATTGTAAACCACTGCAGCATATTTTTATTTGACAGTCAAATCATCCTTTTCGTAAATTAAACTTTTTATAGGGTTTTTGATCAGGAATTTCTTATAGTGGCAAATAATGGTTTCATGCTAAGCAATTGGTTTTAAATGTATGTTTAAATTGTTCCTTATTGCTTTGGATGTCCATGGTCATATGAGCTTACATCATATAGTTACTATTTTGATTAAATGTATAAGTGATGGACTAGTGGATATACTTCACTGCATTTTATGTGATGCACTGATTTTCACCTCGATTATAGAACTGCTCAGAGGGATTGGTTCGCATATTAAAAGATGTATCAAATAGTCCATATTCACCTGAGTATGACATTGCCGGGATTACAGACCCTTTCCTACATATTCGAGTGCTTAGGCTTATGCGCATGTTGGGCCACGGAGATGCAGATTCCAGTGAATATATGAATGACATTCTTGCTCAGGTCAATTTCATTTTATTGTTTATTTCTATATTTTTATTTTAATTTATGTGCATTTCTTATTTTGTGCATCTGATTTTAAACTGATATACCTTTGATGCTGCTTGGTCATAGGTGAAAATTATTTAGCAGATATTTTTCTTTTTTTTTTTGTTCAGCCAATAATTTTTGATGTTATCTACGATGCTCAGATTGAAAAGCATTCAAGTCAAAGTAAGGTTTCAATTGTTGCACATTATGCTGGAATCAATAAATTCCTGTCAATGATCATATTGTACCGTGTCATATTATACGAGTACTGGTACTAACCATCATGGAAAGATACATAACGTTTCAGCTTTATTCCGAGTACATAATAAATACATTAGGATGTTCTAAAAAAGAAAAGAGAGAAGTAAATACAATAGGAAAATCCTTCGTTTGTCTATAGACTATCATGAACTGATTTACATGTAGATTAGACCTATTTTGAGTATTTAAAACCATGCTTATACAAGTAAGCAAATCTTACTATCTATAGATCAAACAGGAATATTGGCATTGAACACAAGTGGACATGTAGAATGATATGTTTCACCACTCAATAATCTACCTCATGATCTATTATCAAAAACATAATCTATTATTGTTTGTATTAAAATCTGGTTATTTTTACATTCAAAAAGCAAACTGAGATTAAATACATTATGTCAACTATTGTATGAATCGGACACACAATGGTCCATATACTCCAAGTATCAAGATGAAGGCATGAAAGTAATTAGTTTTCTATTGTGAAGACATAGATGTAAGGTAGGACATTTAGATGTTTGGATTTAACCTTGAGTTTCATTTCAAAGCTTTTGTCATCCACGATCCTTCAACTTTTCAAGCAACAAAATTAATGAAGTTCATGCATAAACACCAAAGTTACATGCGTCTATGTGTATGAGCAAACTTGTGTTTACTCAAGTACAAATTTTAATTTAGACTCGTGTTGAGTGAATGAAGTACAAATATATCAGGAGAATGTGGGGAGATCCGTCTGTGATCCTTTGATACTCTATTTCGAAGAACAAAGATTACAACAACTTTAGAAAATTAAAAGACGAGCTTTGTGGTGCTTGATTTTTCTGTGCTTCTCGTGTGATCGGCTAAGAGCTTTGCTTTACTCTTCTTGTTCTTGTTTCTTCTCTTCTTCTTCTTCTTTGATTTGCTTCAATCTTCGATCATTCTTCACCGGGGTATTTGAAGTAACTCGAGTGGAAGCCTTGTCGATTCTTCCTGTGTATTGAAGATCCAACATTTTCTTTGCTTTCTTCCCCTCCTTTTATAGGGATCAAGATAGTTATCGATTTATCGTAGTAAATACCTACTTTGGATGGTTGAAATAACTACCCAAGTGGGGTCTTTAACTCCCTCGTGTTATTTCCTTTGGATGGTTGAAATAACTACCCAAGTGGGGTCTTTAACTCCCTCGTGTTATTTCCTTTGGATGGTTGAAATAACTACCCAAGTGGTTTCATTAACTCCCTTAGGTGGTTCATACCGAGCCCTCTGACGATCACCGATGAATCGCACTCAGCCTCCCTGGCGGCTGCAGTCGTTGAAGCCCACCCTCTGCCCAATCTCAAGCACCTGATGCTGTAACCTCGAGCTTCGCCTGCCATGTTGCCCCTCGCGATTGTGATTGCTTGCAACACAACCCAAAAATATGGGTGGATCACAGCTGTTAGATTGAGCCATATCCAATGGTCTCAGCTCAATGTTGTTTGTGTCGTGCAAAAACGAGGTCCCACAATCCTGATCCGTGTGTGTGTGTGTGTGTGTGTGTGTGTGTGTGTGTAGGGGAGGGATATTCTTACTAATGGAATCTTACTAATGAAGTTACAAACCGCCTTTTACCTACCCTAGAGGTTTTAGAATTTGATGAAACTTGGTGGGGATGCTATCAATGGCAAGTTGATCATCCTCACCAAAAATCATCAAATTCTATAACCTCTAGGGGCATCAAATATGTTATTCAAATTAACGGTTAAAATGAACGGTCGATAAAGCTTCTAACATTTGATGCCCCTAGAGGTTATAGAATTTGTTGATTTTTGGTGAGGATGATCAACTTGCCATAGATAGTATCCCCACCAAGTTTCATCAAATTCTACAACCTCTAGGGTAGGTAAAAGGCGGTTTGTAACTTCATTAGTAACCATTCCATTGGTAAGAGTATCTCTGCCCATATATATATATATATATATATATATATATATATATATATATATATATATATATATATATATATATATATATATATATATATATATATATATATATGGGAGCGTGACTTTGTATGCCCATACATTGAAGGCTTCAATGTATGCTACTCTATTACATACATAAAAGTTTCCAAATTTGCTAAACTTTTGTGGAGATGATATCTATGTTGAGATAATCATCCTCACAAAAAATCAGCAAGTTCTGAAACCTCTAAGCATTTCAAATAAGCTCATCAAATTAACGGTTGAAATGGACAGACGATACAACTTCTATTATTTTGATACATCTAGAAGTTTCAGAATTTGCGGATTTTTGGTTAGGGTGATCATCTTGCTATGGATATTATTCCACCAAAAATTAACAAATTTTGAAACATCCAAGTCCATCAAAATGTTAGAAGCTTTATCAGTTGTCCATTTCAACCGTTAATTTGATGAGCTAATTTGAAATGCTTAGAGGTTTCTGAACTTGCTGATTTTTTTTGAGGATGATCATCTCAACATAGATATCATCTCCACGAAAAATTAGCAAATTTGGAAACCTCTATGCATGTTAATAGAGGAGCATACATTGAAGCCTTCAATGCATGGGCATACAAAGTCATGCTCCCCCATATATATATATATATATGTATATATTAGGATATTAGGTGCACGATAACCCATGCATGCTTACATGGCTGGTTGCTATTCACTAGATAGGTGGGGTGCATCGGACGACTGTGTTCCAACTTTTGCATAGTTGTGAGGCTTCCAAGGTGCGGAAATCATTTTTCGTGGATTATTTCCTCTGATCGATCACACAGACCTGAATGCAACTATATGTATGTATGTATGTATGTCTATATATGTGCCCTATGACACTAATGAGAAAGGGGGTTCCTTTCCAACATTTTCAAATTCAATCTTGTGTATCATTGCAATTTATTTTTGTATTGCTTAGCAATAGTATATTTTCTTTTATTACTATTAATTTGGTGTGCATGATGTTAATATTTTACTCCTAGTTTGATTATAAATTGATCTTTGTGCCAGCTTAAGTTATCTTCCAACCATAAAAAAATAGAATGAAATATCTTCATTGATATGTTGACAATTTCTTAAACCTCATAGATTATTGGACGTGTTATGTTTTTTTTGTAGGTTACGACGAAAACTGAGTCGAACAAAAATGCTGGAAATGCTATTCTTTATGAATGTGCTGAAACTATTATGGGTATAGAGGCCACCAGTGGTCTACGCGTTCTTGCTATCAATATTTTGGGAAGGTTTTTGTCAAATCGTGACAATAATATCAGGTTATCTTTTTTTCTTGCAGGGTTCTAAAGATTAAGTGCCTAATCTAGCAAATATTGATGACATTTTTTTTTTCTATTGATGTTTTATATGTAACTAAATATGCTGCAAATTATATAACAATGGCGCATTTAGATTCTAAAGCTGGTTGTGTACATTTTTTTTCATATTTATGCATATTTCTCTTATGATTTTTGAGGGAAGTATATGTTGCTTTATCTTCGTATTAGTCATATGCCATGGATTTGCTTTTATCCTCCAATAAAAGTGACACAAATGAAGAAATAAAGTTTAATTAACATGAAAATAAAATTATTTATATGAGTAGTGCTACAACATCCTTTGGCATACTTATTTTCCTGTAAGTCCCTCCTTTGAGTTTACCTATTATGCTGTAACTCTGTAAGTCCCTCCTCTTACAAACTCCAATCCAATTGTAATTTTGGTTCTTGAGTATCTGACGATTTCTGACAAATTCTAGCAAGCCCATCATCTTGAGTTTTCCCTACAAATCCTCTATCTTAGAGAATCCTTTAAATCCCTATTTCTATATATATATATATATATATATATATATATATATATATATATATATATATATATATATATATATATATGAAAATGGGTTCCTATGACAGTGTCATAGGGCTGTTCAAGATCCTAAAGCCACCTTCAGTGCAATTTCAGTTCTAAGACTCAAACTAAGATCTGATGGCACTTAGAATTTTCTAAATATCTTCTCCAAGTCACATCCAAGCCTAAACCAACTCAAGTTCAATTAATTTGGCATTAGAGTGGGACTTTCCTTTGAGGAAAATTAATTATTCCATGATAACAAGAAGTGAGTTTATTATACAACAGATAGATGGAAGGTGTTAACCCGACAATCATGGCAATGTTTGTGAAGAATGATTGCATAATGCCCTTATTTTTTGAAGAGAACAAAATACTCATATTTAATTATTAATATGATGACAAGATTGTAAATATTTATAAGTGTTCCTTAATGAAATTCTAGTCACCTAATTATTCTACATCAAGAATTCACTAAACCCTAAACCTTGACATACTATCTGGGTTTCATAAATTCTAAGCAAAGATAAAAGACAAAGTAGGTTAAAGGACAATCTAAATCAAGCCTAGGACTAGACCTAACCTAACCGAATCTGGCACCTCACCAAGAGCCAATTAGAGAGGTTGCTTCACCACTAAAGCAACCCATTAATGGTCAAACTTATAGAGGATCTTCTTAGGCTACTGAAAGCCAAAACTAGCCTACCTAGGGAAGGGGTATCTCCCTTCACAAATCCTAGGCCACGAAAGGGTGTAAGGTGATAGGGAGAAGGAGGGACTGCTTCACCCGTAAGGAAAGCCAAAGACCTACTAGGTTGATTGGAAGAGGATAAAAGGAGAGATGGGTCTGAAGGATTGAGAGCATGGCGGAAGTGTGATTTTTTAGTTGGATTGTGGTCGTAGCTGGATTTTTAGGTTTTAGAAATTTTTTCATGTATAATAAATAAATCCTTATGCATACAATCATATGGATTATAAAAAATTTACCTCAAGAGATTCATGGACACGAAAGGGTGTAAGGGGATAAGGAGAAGGAGGGGCTGCTTCACCCCTAAGGAAAGCCAAAGACCTACTAGGTTGATTGGAAGAGGATAAAAGGAGAGATGGGTCTGAAGGATTGAGAGCGTGGCGGAAGTGTGATTTTTTAGTTGGATTGTGGTTGTAGCTAGATTTTTAGGTTTTAGAAATTTTTTCATGCATAATAAATAAATTCTACAATCATATGGATTATCAAAAATTTACCTCAAGAGATTCATGGACACCTGTGGAGAAGACCGAAGCTGGAGGAAGACGATGAAAATGAAGACCGGGGATGAAACCTCGCTTGCCTCGTGTAGCAACGCCTATTGCACTTCTTTGGCTGGCAAAGGTTGGACTTGTGGTAGTCCTCCTACTTGCTCTTCTTCTTCTTCTTGGAAGTTGGAACAATGGTGAAGTCCTTGTGTGTGAATGCGGATGAAGAAGACCTTCTCATTTTCTACTTTTTTTTCTTCTCTTTTTCCATTTCATCAAGGAATAAAGAGAGAGAAATGAGTATGGCTGCTATATTGGACTCCCCCTTATCTCCCCTTTCTTTATATGGAGAGTGAAGGAGGCCCATTATGGTTAAGAAACCCATATGGAGTCCCACTTTAAGTGGAAACCCCTATTTGTAGGGATCGGCCACATATGAGAGGGGAGAACAAAATTTACTGTTTATGAGGGTTCCTGAACACTTTAGGACTCTCTATAGGTTCCCCATATCATCCCTCCTTAATAATAGGGATAAGCCACCAAGAGGAGGTGTCCCCGTATTGCAAAAACCCTAAAATAAAGGATAAGCTTTGAACCTCCACATGGAAGTCCTATACCCTTTAGGACTCCCATAGTGGCGCCCCTTGCGGTCCTCCTTGACTATATTTGACAAACAATATTGAGGGGAAACCTCATATGACATCCAATAATACAATGACAAAGAAGATTTCGAGTCCGAATCTCATTAGGACTCTAATTATGGAAAGTCCTAATCCCTTTAGGATTCCCATCTCATTATGAATGGGAATAGTAAAGTTCTATTTCCAACACATTGGTTTGCTGTTCTCTGTTGAAATATCGGCCTTTAGGTTTAAAATTTTACCCATTTTATTCCTCTCCCTCTCTTGGCATATTGGATGATCCTTCTTAATGGATTTTCGTACTGAATTTAGTTGTCTTTGATTCCATTGATTGGGTATCAATAGCCTGTACTATGTGGTATCAGAGCGGGAATCTCCACACGTTCTATCAGGGGAAGTTCTGCTGGAAGTTAGGGCTTGAAGGCATGGATGTGTGCCGAGGATTATTCAAGCTAGATATGATGTAAGTAAAGATACCTATTGCCAGTGGAGTTCAACACAATTAGATGACGCCTATGTGGTTTGGTTTGTCTAGGTGAAGTGGTGCCTAGGCACCGCATAAGTAGTGAGTATGTGTGTGTGTCTATTTATATTGTATTATGTCATATTCTTATATATATATATATATTTATATATTGTACTATTTCATATTCTTCCTACATAAAAGAATCTAAGCATGATAAAAAATATAAAATGAGTTTTTTAATCACTTAAGTAGATGAAATTAGTATATATTCTAACAAATATAAAAATGAAAAATGTTAGTGTAAACAACTTTAGTGTCATGACACCATATAGAACACCACACAATCACCTCGTTACTATTCAATTCATCATATAAAAAGTTGATTATTTTTAACTCCCTAATACCTGTAAACAATCAAAAGTTACTTTAGAATAAATGAAAAGTTGATCTCTCTCTTTCTCTACATAAAAAATTATCATCATCTTTAGGAAGGTTTATTTGATTTGAAACGTGACCCTCCCCATTAGAATCACAACCAACGTTAGCATATTCTTTGTTCAAATCTTTGGAGTCATCTAACAGTTCTTATCTTCTCTAATTCTTGTTCATCCAAATATTTTATTTAAAAGTGTTAATATTTTTTGACATTATAAAACAACCCTTTTACAAATGTCAAGCTGTTGTTTGTGTTATGGTCGCCTAGCCGCCTGCCTTGCGCCTTATGCCTTATGGGTTGCCCAATGGACTACCTTATGGGTTGCCCAATGGACTAGGCAAATGCCCAGGAAAGACCGCTCACACTAGGACCTTTAAAACTCCTAGACGCTGCCTTGCCTTTACTACTTATCGTTGATCTTGCGAGGTAAGTGTAAAGCTTGCTGTATTATGTCCTGGCACTATTCGGATAGATAAAATGGATTGTGATGTTTCCTTGGATTCCTACAATTGGGATCTCAAGGAGGTTCGTGAGACAAGTATACCAGAGATTTTGATCAAGAGCTCATGCAGAGTGGATACCTCGAGTGTGGTGGAGCCATTGGTCGGATCATGAGGGCTCTGAATACCGAAGTCTTGAGGTACATATGTGTTTTAATTAGGAAGGATATATTGGAAATGAATCTATTGGAGGTCGCTTTCATTGTGATTCAGGGACATCCCTGATGATGACATCTAAGATTTTGTTTTTTAAAAACACCATTTTGGAGAACTTGAACTTTTAGGGCAAGCAAGGGGAATAAGTTCCTTTAAGGCGATCCTAGATAATTGGAATATAGGCTCTTTATATATGTTGGTGTATTTGTGGGGTGATTAACAGTATCTTTTGTTGTTTTACTGAAATTGAGCTCCTTTTTTGATGATTAATGTTGATTCTATGGTACTGTATTAAGGCTTATAATGAATAACTTAGATATTTATTTTTTCTTATATTGTGCATGTCATAATTCTTGCCTTTCTGATAATCTAAAACCTCTTATTGATACCTTCATTGCTCCTCCCCCGCCAACCCCCCAACAATCTCTCTCTCTCTCTCTCTCGCGCGCGTGCGCGCTTGCGCGATCGCGCAGTTTGTGTTGTGGGGGACATGTTGTCTCAGTTGTGTGTGGGTTGGTCTGATTCTTCATGAACATGG
This sequence comes from Chamaelirium japonicum, assembly GCA_947650365.1. Lineage (NCBI taxonomy): Eukaryota > Viridiplantae > Streptophyta > Magnoliopsida > Liliales > Melanthiaceae > Chamaelirium > Chamaelirium japonicum. The sequence goes on along the minus strand of OX393553.1, from coordinate 71,912,067 downwards.
TTATGGGTTAGATTTACTTTTTACATGGTACTTATACTAAATGAAACAAAACAGAATTTCATAATGATTGTTTCTTTTGGGAAATTAATATTTTTTTTGGTTTTTTATGTTCATATAACTTTCTGTTACTTAAATCTCATTAATTCCCTTCAGATATGTCGCGCTGAACATGTTGATGAAGGCTATTGCAGTAGATTCTCAAGCAGTGCAGAGGCATAGGGCAACAATTTTGGAGTGTGTCAAGGTACACTATTTCCTTGTTTTTAGTTTTTCTTTTGTTTCTGAGAAGGTAAGAGACTTATTGTTGGGTAGGGAAAGAATTAAGAGTTCTACCAATCTTCTCATCCGATAGCTCCTTTGGGTGATGTAACTTCGAAATCTTTCAGTTTGATCTTTTGCTCTGTATGATTTTCCTATCATTGTCTGCAAAGGTAGCTTCTGTATGCTTTCATGTCTTTTTTTGTCCTTCTAAAATTAGTTTGATAGGTAAACAGTGCAAGCTGCTTTTTGATGGAAGATCAAGGGTATTTATTATCTTCATACCATGAACACTTCAGTTATCTTTCTGATATTGATAAAGAAATGGACAATTAAATCCAAAGGGAAACTTTATGGAGCTGGATCCTAGATCTAATGTTATCTTATTTCTGTAAGGTGTACTGTGTACAAAAGCTACAGTTAAATTGAAAGGTAATTTTGTCATCTCAAATTTAGACTATAACTATTGAGTCTGAAGGGAGAATGATACTCGGAAGAACAAGTGACATACAAAACCACAACATGCCGACATGGCATGCATCGAGCCACGGACGGCTCGGTGCTTGATGTGCCGGTCGCTGCTGGATACATGCCACGTCAGCGTTTGTCGAGTTATTGTGTGTTGCATGTGTGTTTGAATAGCAGCGCTCAATCTAGAAGTCACATTCTAATAATATACTTTACAAGACTTCACATTTCATAGGGATCTTTATAATCTAATATTTAGCTTTCTTTAGTTTTCAGACACTTATCGTGTTGAATGTATTATACTGCTGTTGACCTTTGTTTCTATCGGATCAAGGTTGTCAGGATTGAGATCCTGCCAAAGATTTTATCGGTAGGGGGTTGACTCAGATCGGATCGTAGGATCGGATTGAGGATCGTAATGTTCTACTGGCTCAGAAATAATATAAATTATAATTTAGATACATGTCAAGAAACCTAAAATATTTATTAAAAAACAAGAGAAGAACTCAGAAATATAGACAATTTAACTAATATGAAAAATGTAGTTTTAAAAGATAGAACCCTTAGTATTTGACTTCTTTGAAAAACAACTTAGCAATTTTGGATGCATCAACAGTTTTGTTGCAGGAAATAAAATGTGTCATTTTTGAGAATCTATCCACTACAACATTGATGGAGTCATTGCTCACATGGGCGGCGCTACATATGGTTGAGTGGGGTCAATTGACCCTACTCACCGATTCAAATCTATTAAAAATTATATTATCTTTTTATTTTTATCATAATTTATTTAGTTTGGACTGTTGGTTTGACCCCACTCCATCGATTCACCAAACCCTACTTCATGTCGTCATGTGAAAATTTTTTTTTAATATAATTTTTGACCCCACTGATACAAATTCCTAGAGCCGCCACTGATTATTTGCTCATAAGGTTTTTGGAAGCCTTAGGGAAAAATTCATACTTATGTCTTGCCAAGGTGAGTGTGCACATGCAATGGCGTATATAATTCACTATTTTGTTTTCTGCCTTTTGCCAATTGCATGTTTGATATTGAGACACAATGCTCGCCACATCTTGCTTAAGGCTAGGCCAGTAGAACCCATTCTCAACCATTGCCATTGTTTTGTCCTGCTCGAAATGGCCAGTGGCACTTCCCGCATGTAACTCCCAAATGAGTGGGTCACATAAAAATGTTGACGACATACGCAAATGACTTCCTTTGAATAGGAACTCATCATGAATGATAAAGTCATCACTTGTTCTCCAGGTGGAATATAGGACAGAGTCGTAGATCCTATATAAGTCTGGACACTTAAGGTAATCTCTTTTGATTCGATTAAAGCCCACTACCTTAATATGCAGGACTTGTAAGATAGCAACTACCCCGTTGAGTGTATCAACCACTGTGTTCTCAATACCAGAACTATGCTTGAGGACAAATGTGTAGTCCTGAATGAGTTCGATCCCCTTCACATATTGGTTATTTGGTTCCTTTAATTTCTTTTGTGAATTGAGATATCTCAGTGTTTGGTGGTCTGAATATAACACAAACTCATTTCGGTAGTATGTAATGTCGCTAGTACCTTAAGGATTATACTACTCGTAGACTTCTCAATCATAGGTGGAGTATGGTTTTGTTTTGTTCAACTTTTTATTGACGTATGCGATGTGCCTTTTTGGCTAAGCACACCTCCAATTCCGAATCTCTTGGCATCGCATACCACTTCAAAGACATAGAAAAACCTGGAAGACTTAGAACGGGTACTTGCGTCATTAAATTCTGATTTCATTGAACTTCCTAATGGCAGCCTTTGTCCATTGAACCCCCCTTTCTTGAGATAGATGGTGATGGTAGCCATGATATTATTGAGACCTTTGATGAACCTCTTTAGAATGCAGCCATCGTGTGAAAGTTTCTAGCTTCATGGATGTTGGAAGGTTTGAGCCAATCTCTGATGACCTTGAAGTTTTCTGGGTCTGCCAATGTTCTAAAAAGTGGCTTAAGTGGCTACCTAGGTGCTAGAAGGCCCCCCGGCCTAGCCTAGCCCCTAAGCGGTGCAGAAAAGCATTCCAGGCTGCTAGACGGGGCTAGGCGGGCATAGGCACTAGAATGTGTATAAATGCTATTATATTGTTGGTAATCTTGAAATTATGGTTTGGATTGTTCTAAAATCATGGATATTATGATATATCTCATAATATCATGATTGCTTTTGTTTTTGTCATTCTTGAGTTTGGTTATGTAAATAATACATGCTCTTTAAATAATGTTGGGATAATCTTGAATTTATAGTAATTTTAAAACATATATATTATATATAATATCAAAATAATAATTAAAATAATTTTAAAAAAGCTCAAACGCCTAGGCGGTCTAGATGCTAGAAGCCCCCCTACTGCCTGACTGGTGTCTATTGCTTTTTAGAACATTGGGGTCTGCTGTGACCCGAGCAGCTGAAATGATGAATCCTAGAAAGATCATTTGCGAACTCAGAAAAGTACATTCCTTCAGGTTAACAACAACTTCTCTTGTTGCAAGACTTCTAGAACTTGACGTATCTAACTCAGATGTTTCGTATAAATCAATATGTCATCAAAGTAGACAACAAGAAAGCGACAAATAAATGGGGGAAGAGTTTCTGTCATGACTCTCATGAACGTACTAGGGGTGTTGGTCAACCCATATGACATTACTAACCACTCGAATAGACTGCCCTTAGACTTAAAGGCAATGTTCTATTCGTTTCCTGGTCGAATTCGGATCCGATGGTATCCACTTCGTAAATCAATTTTGGGGAATACCTCAGGCCTGGCCATCATGTCCAACATGTCAAGTCTTGATATTGGAAACCTATACTTATGTAGTCAAAAGGTTAGGTGCAATCCAGGCACAAGGGGGTGCGCCTTTGACTAGGCGTGCCTAAACGCAAGCCTATGCTTTGATTGCATTTTTGTAGTTTTTTAGGGGATTCTAGAGGCCCCACACCTCCCTCCCCATATTAAAATTAATTCACATACGAGGTATTTAAGGTACAAATTTGGTATAAAAAACTGATATAAGGAGTACAAATTTCCTTAAATAGCATAATCATTACATCAACTTAAATTTCCAAAAAAAAACTGATAAAGAACCTAAAAAATTATAATATTTTGGTAAGGAACATATATAATAAGTGTACAAAACTAGAAGTTGTAGGATAGGAACTTGAAACAGTAAGTCAAGCATTGTCGATGGTAAATTGTATTATGAGATTTGCACTTACATTGTCAAAAGCACTCCGATTGTGTTTGGGGATGAACCTAGTTTGAAAAAGATTTGGGCAAATCTAGGTTTATGGATGAACTTAGATTTTTGCCAAATATAGGGTTTCAGAGGGTTTTTTGGGTAAGAAAGCAAATTGGGTTGTTTAGGGGGGCTCTTAGGGATTTATGAAAAATTGGGAGGAAAAAAGTCAAAGAATGCAAGAAAAAAGAAAAAATTCTGGAGTCTAAACCGGGCACCCTAGGCTTGCCTGACATGGGTGCAACTAGACACGTGCCTAGGTGCCACCACTCAAGGGCCTCGAGTGCTGCTTTGGCGAGGCGCCTGACTTTAGACTTGAGGAGCCCGGAGCCTTTTACTGCTTAGACCTATACTTGACTCTTATCTTGTTAATGGTTCTACTATCGACACATATCTGCCAACTCCCGTCTTTCTTGAGAGTGAGCAAGGGGGAAGAGAATGCAACTCATGATCTTATGAGTGAAACCTTTCTACGTTTAGTCATTCACTTGCGAAAGCTCCACATGTTCGGTAGGGTTCATGCTTTAATGGGCTAAGTTGGGTAAGGATAACCTAGGGACATAATCGCTTGCATGTTGAATGACTCTCAGCGGGGTAACTCGTCTTGTACTTCGTCAGGCAGAACATCGGATTGTTCAGAAAATATCAGACTTCTTGAGGAACTTCATGTTCTTCACTTCTTCTGTGGGCTCTTTTGTTTTTTTTGCCGTAAAAACATAAACAGTTTTAGAGTCCTTGCTTTGGTACACAAATTGCTTTTTGCTGAGGATGTTTAAGTCCTTGGACTCTACACCTTTTAAAGTTCTGGTTATAGGTAGCAAATTGAATCGATACTAAGCAACGATGATGAACATTAATGGTGGTTTTATGATTTTTATCTATCCATGCCACCTTGTAAGGTTGTGGTTTCAGTTCATGTTTTAATTTCAGATGATCCACTTAGTCTTAAAGACTATATTCATGCAACTTCCACTGTCGATAATAACTTGTGGTTTTTCTCACCACATTTAGTGTATGTCTGGAACTAGAACTTGGCAGTGTGCTTCCAATCATTATCATTGTTTGGTGTGGTTAGGATACATTGCATAATTGAGATGCAAGTTACTTCTTATGTTTCTTCATTCCAATATTCCCATTCGCACCTTCTTCAGGTTTGTATTGAAGTTCCTCCAAACCTCCTTCCTTGTCCGAATTTTCAGCATGCGGGTGGAGGTTTCTCTCAAGGCATTATCCTACATAATGCCTTGTTTTTCTGAAACTTGTACCATTTAACATTGTTCTTAGTTGGCTTTGATGCTTCGCCCATAGGGGTGTTTCCTTTCCCATGACTATTTTGTTTATTTGATGAGTTGCTTCCCCGATTAACGCTTGCGTTGGAGTGGGTCATTTTTGAAATCCAATCTCGATCATGAGATTTCTAGGTAATGGGCTCCCCGGCTTGACAGCTAAACCTCATATTCGAGGGGTTTTGATCATTTGTTCCAGATCAAGAGCCAAATTATACACTTTCCCATTTGAATCAAGTGAGTGGGATATCATTTATCTCTTGATATCTGGTTGCAACCTAGCTTTGAATCTAGCCAATGTCAGGTACTCACCCAGTCACCCTCTTCGATTTCACGTCTCACCATTAAATCATTCAATTTGTTTATATGCTCAGTTATTGTTTGATTGCCATGATGTAAGGTTTGTAGTTGTTCCAAGAGTCTTTTCTTGTAAGATGCGGGGAGATGTTTCTCTTCCAGCTTTTTTTTCATCAACCCCAATGCGTTATCACGTCATGACCAAGTCTTCTCGCTTGACGCTCAGCTTTGATCCAATGCATAATTTAGTTGACCTATTAATTTCATTTTCACCGATCTCACTTTTTGGTCATCCAACAACTTATACCAGGTAAAGTAGTCATCCATATCAGCTTACTAGGTCGTAAAGGCTTTAGGGTCATCTTACTAATGAAACTGACAGCATCGACTTTTACTCTTTTTATGATATCTTTATCGAATCTTGGTATCGTCGACATCATCCAAAGTATTCCTCATCAAACTTGTCATCACCTTGATCATCCTAATGGGGTGCATGTCGCACAGGGTTGTGCCTATGGTCTCGCATTTGGCATGTGGACTCTTGGTGCCTCGATGTGAAGTTGGCATTGGAGAGGGTTCTCTCTCACTTGTTCTTGCCTCAACCTTTGAACATTTGTCCCGTGGTTTGTATTTTTTGAATTGTTCCCATTGTTCCTCTGCTCCAACTAGGGGAGTTGGATCATTGGGTGTTTTCATATATTTAGTTTGGGGATCCACTTCTTGATCCAATTTTAGTTGACCCATCATGAGGTTGGTACTCTCAAGTTCTTACTCTAGGGTCTCAATCCGTTGGCGAAGTTCTTATAACAATTCTTCCTTCTGCCTATCAGTCAGGTGTCCTCCATAAGTCTACCTAGTGTGGGTAGGCATAGGTTTTAAACCTAGGCTCTGATACCAATATCACGCAGGATGAACCTAAGAAGGGTTCTACTGCAACCTATAATAAAATTGTGATGTAATGATGCAATACAATGTGAGAATGCAAAAATTAAATAAGGCTCCAAGCCTCCAAATATCTAACCTATGGTAACTAAATGATCCTAAAATACCGTAAAACTAATCCTGGGTAATGCAGTTAATATGCAATTCGTAAGATGAATGAGCTGAAGTATTTAGATAATAACACACACAGTTTAACTAGTTAGCTCAGATATTATCAAGGACTGCAAGTTCAAGTAGAGATAAGTAATAATCACGAATTACTGTAAGAACAATTACGATGCTGATCAATTAAAGGCATGAACGCAGCTGCTTCATGATCTTAGTCGCAATCGTGCTAGCGTGGGAATCAAAACACAATACTTCTTTGCAATCTTGTATTTTACTTTGAATCCTATTTCAATCTTAAGCGGATGCAAGTGTGATGTGGGAAGGGCTGCACGATAGCAAGAGCTTTAGGTTTCAAGGTGGATTTATTGTAGGAAATATTGGCTAGGGTTTTAAAGAAACTGAGTACGAAAAGACTTCGACCGACGAAATCTCAAGTCTGGATTTGCAGTCCAGATCTGGAATTACAGTCAAATCCGGGATCAATTTGCTGATAAAAATTAGGGTTTATGGTTTACAAAAAGGTATGGATCTAAGCTTTCAAACAAAATTGGTTCCACTCAATTCCAAAGAGTATCTGATAAGATATGATCAAAATATGCTGTAGTTTTCTGGATTTTCTGCTTACTTGAATTTTTGGAAACAACTAAATCTATGTGCTTGGATGATATGATGCTTATGAGAATCCAAGTTCTGCCGTTTGTATGCTTCCAACACAACCAAAGACAGATAGAAACAAAGTACCTGGATAGAGTAGGCTTCACACCTCTCCGGATTCTCACCGGAAGTACGATTTCTCACCGTCGGGTTGATCATTCCTCACGAACAAGAAGCAATGGCGGCAACATCAATAACTTTATTTTTTTATTCAATAATAATAATGTTCCAAACCTCAGGCTTTAAAGCCTATTTATAGATGCATGTGTGTGTGTGTGTGTGTGTGTGAGAGAGAGAGAGAGAGAGAGAGAGAGAGAGAGAGAGAGAGAGAGAGAGAGAGAGAGAGAGAGAGGCATCTAGGACCGACGCAACTAAATCCTGTGGTGTGACGTGGTCATGTGTTTCCCTCTGGGAACCGGCGACATTGGTAGATCCTCTTTCACATTTTTCTTCCCCCTTTCGTCCTTCTTGGAAGTAGATCAAACAATGTGCTCGTTTCTGACTCGGACTTGAACCATACATGTACTTGTTGGTCCAATGCATAAAATAAATGCTAAAACTAAAAATATATGTCCATATAAAATAAAAAAGCCACTTCACTCCATCTAGGGCCGATGCAACTAAATCCTATGGCGTGACGTGGTCACACGTTTCCCCCGGGAGCCTGCGAGATAGATAGATCCTCTTATTTTTCTTTCCCCTTTTGCCCTTCCTGGAAGTTGATCAAACAACACGCTGGATTCTGACTCGGACTCGAGCCATACATGTACTTGTTGGTCTAATACATAAAATAAATGCTAAAACTGAAAATACATGTCCATATAAAATAAAAAAGGCACTTCCCTAGATAAATAATAAATCAACTGTTCTGCATCTCTTGGAAGTGTCAAATCTGGTGTTCCTCGGGCCCCTTATCAACACCAATTTGATTGCTCAAGTAAATAGAATAACCTAGTTTGAGTTGAATGTCATAATATCCTACACTTTTTACGGATTCGATGTTTCATTATTCAACCTCCCAAAATTAGGTAAGGCAGCCACTAAGAGAGAGAACAAGATATCATCAAACCGATTTAAGATTTACCCCTATATAAAGGAGGAGAGCAATGTGTTGAATGCGCAAGAGGCAATGACATGACTCTTGAATTAAGGGTTGGTTGATATAGTGTAGAGTCCATTGTTGGAAGGCGAGATGAGATGTGTTAGCATATGAGCACTTAGCTGATGTCCTTTCACTTACTAGCACATAATATAAGAATCATAGCATACATGCTTAAGCATTTTTATGTTACTTTTATTTTACTTCCACTGGCCCTCTTTGCATTATTTTTAGATTGTGTGCCTCTTTTAAGGGGATGGTGTTCTTACTTATCTTTAAGTACCTTGTGAGTGTATTTTATGCTAAAACTAAAAATTCATGCTTCCACCAGCGTGCTCGTGCCGATTGGCACGTAGCGAGTACCTTCGGCGTGGCACGCAACGAAGGTCTCTCTCTTTCTCTCTCCCTTAATTCTTCCCTCACTCCCCCCCCCCCCCGCGCGAAATCCTTTCGCTCTCTCCATCTCCCTCTCTCTTCTTATTTTGCAACTCTCTCTCTATCCCCCTCTATCCATCCATCCTCTCTCTCTCTCCATCCGTCTCTCTCCCCGTCTCCCTCTCGTAACTCTCTTCGACTGTAAAACATATTTGGCGATGACGCCCCACATTCAGTGGGGTGCCCAACATTCAACGGGGCCCCGAGTTGATTCTCTTTGGCGCACACGAATGCCACGAACACAGTCTGTCGGAGGCAAGGGCAGTGTCGCCTGGCACATATTTTTCTAGTAATGTACGTGACTATCGGTACTCCCTCGACCACCTTCGGCGGCCACAACGTCCACCATCCACAATACCTTCAGCCACCCCCTTTCCATGTTGCATCTCGCTAGCCCCCACCCTCGGAACTCGAATGGGTTGCCCCAAAACACCAGTTTCACACACCACCTATTAAACCACCCTAAACACCACCTAGAAAAATCCATGCATGACGTTGCATCTCTCTCTCTCTCTCTCTCTCTCTCTCTCTCTCTATCTATCCGCTTCCTATGGGTCCACTACATGTTAATCCCATTTAAAATCTCTGTAGCTCAATTTGTTTTTCTTATCATAGTTTTAAATTTTATAAATGATTTCATTTGCTTTCTTATATAAAGTTTTAAAAAAATCCGAGAAGCCTCGTAATTCCTTTCTCTTGTTTTGGGTTGATCTACTTGATTTAAATACGCACATCTATGAGAAGTTGGCACAATTGATAAATTAATATAAAAATAATAAAACATAATTTTTTTAGTAACTACATATCTCATATATTAGTCTTACGACTCATACAATTGTTGTAATGACATGAGAGAAGTTGATAAGAAGCATGCATATTGTCTTTCTTCTACTAAACTGCTAGTGGTTGTAGAAGAATAGCTTGTCCCACTTGACATCCCTTAAAAGCTAGCATAGTATTAGTATTAAGCTACCTAATTGGAAAAAAGCTAGCATGATATTAATATTAAGCTACCTAATTGGAAAAAAGCTAGCATAATATTAGTATTAAGCTACCTAATTATCCAATTTAGAAGGAGAAAACCAATATTAGGAATAGCCAAGCCTTTCAATATTTCTTGAGGCATCAAATACAATCCAAATCATTCAAAATCAGACCTTAATCAAAATGCCAAGTCAATGCTTCAAATCAAACTTAAAATTGTTCAACAATTATAATTAATTCTTGAGAAATTTTAAAACCTAATTAATACACACGATCTATGCGAAGTGTTACAAAGATGTGTAACAATTTAATCAACTGAATGTATGTTAATTAAATCAAATGAACCATCCATACCCTCATCAGTTGAGCCTAGAAAACCTTGGCAGCCTCCACATATTTATTGTTAGTGGCAATTTTCTTGAGGCATCAAATACAATCCAAATCATTCAAATCAGACCTTAATCAAAATGCCAAGTCAATGCTTCAAATCAAACTTAAAATTGTTCAACAATTATAATTAATTCTTGAGAAATTTTAAAACCTAATTAATACACATGATCTATGCGAAGTGTTACAAAGATGTGTAACAATTTAATCAACTGAATATATGTTAATTAAATCAAATGAACCATCCATACCGTCATCAGTTGAGCCTCGAAAACCTTGGCAGCCTCCACATATATATTGTTAGCGGCAATTTTCCTCTTCAATTCATCCTCGAGCTTGCGCTTATTATTCAGATAGATCATTCCCATTATTGTTGTGTTCTGCAACACACACACACACAACAAAAAAGGAAAGAAGATGAAGAAGAAATTAGAGAAAGGAAAAGAGAAAGAAATTGAAAAACCCATTCCCTCTGCAACATACATATCTAAAAAGAAGATGAAGAAGAGGAAATAACACACACACACACACACACACACACACACAGAGAGAGAGAGAGAGAGAGAGAGAGAGAGAGAGAGAGAGAGAGAGAGAGAGAGAGAGAGAGAGAGAGAGAGAGAGAGAGAGAGAGAGAGAGAGAGAGAGAGAGAGAGAGATGATTTCGTTCTTTCCTGCAGCATAAAATTCATTTGCCGGATTTCGAGGTGTCTTTCCCTCTCTCTAGATATTTCGAGGCTTCTTTACCTTTTAGGCTGGTGTCCGGATTTCGAGGCGATCTTTCTCCCTCTAGCCTTATGAAATTTTGAACTTTTTTGTACATGACAACTGGGATTTATTATTATGGGGCACCAGATTTCGAGGTGTGCTTGACCTTTGAATCCTCCCTCTCTCTTTCTCTCTCTCTCTCTCTCTCTAGATTTTGGTTGACATCAAGATTTATCCTGGTCGTTTTTGTTGATGGCAAACTCGTATTTATCACTAACAGAAGTAACAAGTTATATAGATGAGTACTTAGCTGATGTCTTTTCACTTATTAGCACATAATATAATAATCATAACACGCGTATGCTTAAGCATTTTTTATGTTACTTTTTCTTATTTAATTTTATTTTCCTTCCTCTGGCCCTCTTTGTATTATTTTTAGATTGTGTGCCTTTTCAAAGGGATGATGTTTTTACTCATCTTTAAGTACCTTGTGAATGCATTTTATGCTTAGGTTAGTTTCTTTTTGTCCAAAGATCGATAGGCTTGTAGGTTTTGGCTGTTGTTATTATTTTTCCTAGTAAAATATGTTGTACGGCCTAATTTCTATCTATAACGTTATTAACGTCTCTTGGTAATAAAGGCTTATGATTTTGCACATGTAGGTTTTAGCTGATGTTATTATTTTTCCTGGTAAAATATGGTGTACTGCTTAATTTCTATCTATGCTGTATTGGTAATAAAGGCTTATGATTTTGCACATGCACAGGATTCTGATGCGTCGATTCGGAAAAGGGCTCTTGAACTTGTTTTTCTTTTAGTCAATGACACAAATGTGAAGTCCTTGACGAAAGAGCTCATTGATTATCTTGAAGTAAGTGATCAGGAATTCAAGGAAGATCTTTCTGCCAAAATATGCTCAATTGTTGAAAAGTAAGTAGAACTGTATAACTTCAGTTTCATCTTGGAGAAAGTTTACACAAATCAAAATATATTTATTTCCTACTTAAATTTTATGTAAGTATGAAACTTGTATAATGTGAAATGATATGGAATTAATTTTCTACGTCATCCTTAGGATCACTTTGGTTGGATTTTTAATGCAGAGATATGATGGTCATTTTCCTCCTTCCTTTCATTTTTTGTTTGCTTATGATAGACAGCTTGAAAAGATACATAAAAGCTTTCATGGACAACACAGATAGTCCTTTTGAAAAGTGACTGGCGGACAAGGATTAATAAAGCTGACACCAAATTGATGCGACAAGGTTCTATGGTTATGTGTGTGGTTTATCATGGTAAGAAATTTTTTTGGGCCAAAGTCTTGACCATATTGTATGCCCAGTTGTTGGTCCTGCTGTCTAGATGTTTTCCAGGTCTCGATTCATACTAAAATATATTTGAATATAGATATATGACCCGTCGATTATGTATGTCCTTACATTTAAAGGTATACTCGGAGTATGCGTTAGGATGGCCCCTAGGGCCCTAGTGATTGAGTCTTCATTGGAAATTGAACAAGGTAAAAGTTAGCATTGTATAGGGACTCGGTCTCATACAACGATGCTAGCTTTAACTTTGTGATCTCTGCAAGGGTGAAAGCGATCGCCATGTGCTTGATCTCTTGCTAAATTTATATATGATAGTGACCCTTAAAGAGAAAAATATTGAAGAAATGAGATAATGTTCAACCTCTTATATTAATGATGGCAGTGTGGTCATAGTGTTGCCTGGGCGGTTTTGAACCCTAACCGTCTAGGCAGGAGGTAAGGCAATTGGTAATATACATATAAATATAGGTGAACAATTACATGTCTAATTGTTTTTTCGGCTTATTTGCTGCCTAGTTTCATGTAGGCATTGCCTTGCATGTACCGATTTTTTATTATCTAGGCGTCGCCTAGTTGCATTGACTACATTGAATAATACTAGGGTCCCATTGGTACCAATTACATGCCATGCATCTTCTCATAGGTTGGTTGAATGGCCAAAATCCACTTAAGAGAGGAACTGAGAAATTAATTATATGGCTGTTAAAATGTGTCAGGCTACTAAGCCTACTTATACCACGTGTATCATGGGAACACATTGTAACGAGCCCACGAACAACATAAAATCACTATGGACATATAGGTTTAACTAAGTATCTGATGCTCTATGTACACCGGATATGGCTTGTGGCTTGTACTCGCTCAATTTGGGCATTAGCTTAAAATATACACTAATGTATGATAATGTAGTTACCCACATGGCTACATGTTATATACAAAGCCCCTTTACAAATGACACATTAAGATCCTTAAAAAATAAAGCTGGGTCATACTGTAGGTTTCCCTGAAATAGATGCAAATCTGTAGATATGTGACTTGTTGAAGATCATATATAAACGGCTAGGAGACGGAGGGATACAATAGAGCCATCAAGGTAGTGGAAGTGAACAAGATACGCAATTTGTAAAGAACTCTGATTATCATCAGGAATTGGAGGAGTGGAGAGGTGGATGTCCGATTCCTAAAGGAGGCATCAAAGCTAAATAACCTCACATGAAGCATAGACTGTACTCATGCTTAGCTGTGGAGCTAGCAACAATATCTTTCATATTACTCTTCCAAGAAATCAATGAATCTCCTAAGAAGATGCAGGTGATAGGCCGATGTTCCTTAACATCGATGACTAAATCAACATCAGAGTACCAACCCTACTAGAGATGAGGGAAAAAGAGAGTAGGTATGACACATGCACGGAAGAATGTGAAGAACCGCTGAATAATGCACAGAGCAACAAATACTGACGAACTCACTCACCATTTGAGCGACGTTAGTGTTGGTCGAGCAATAATTGGATGTACAAGAATGTCTGCAAGTTGTCTATACCAAGTATTGGTGGTTCCTACAAATGATCGTCGTCAATAGGGTGGAGCTCCTAATTAAGTTCTATCGGCCTATTTGGGACATGAGTGTCAATGTACTCTGCAAATCATATTAGAGTTTTACTTTTTCATAGACATGAACTACCCTTAGGAGGAGTAGACAATCTCAAAGGATCACAAAGTAACATAAATGGCCAAGTTCTCTCATCTCAGGCTGTTGTTGAAGATGATACTTCACCTCGAGAACACAAGTGATATCATCACTATTCATGATCATATTGTTAATATATAATTGAAGTATGTGATGCTACGAGGCGAGCAATAAGTGGACATGACATAATCATTGAAGCTCTTTTTATAAAACTAGCTTCAAGAACGATAAAATTGAAGCTCTCAAACGGGGCACACATTGCTTGTTTAAGTTTGTGTATGGTGAAGTGAACGCGACAAACCAACCGGGAATTGTACTAACGCCTAGGAACTTAGAAGTTTTCGGTTAAATCATTGCGAAGAAATGCATTCTTCACATCCAACTAGTAGAGAGGCCAATGTTGAATTACTGCAAATTACAGTAGGGGTCATCTTGGCCAGTAGAGTAAAAGTCTTACAGTAGTGTACTCCATATTAAAATCTCACACATACCTTATAGACATAGCATCTCATCGGATTTTCCTTTGTAGACCCACTTGTACGGTTGTACCTAATTGAGAACCATCCTGGGAGGATGTGAAAAATGGCATAAGTATGCATACGATTCAAGGTTTTAGGATCCTTTGTCGTAGATTATTGTTGATGCTGATATTGTACCCCCTATGAGAATGAGGAATTGTACCCAGTGTATAAAAATGAGTAACTATGTATTGATCGCTCACGAGGATTGCTCGCACTTATGGCACCTATAAAATTTTGGCAGGGTAGGTGCAACATGACCATCATCCAGGTTTGGTGGGTGATGAGTAAATGGAGTGATGAATTGACGAACATTACCCTAAGTAGCTGGTGTCCGAAAATATAGGTGGTCCTCGGGAGGAGATGATTCAAGTGATGACTTGATGGAGATTATAGCTAACAGTGGCCAGTCATGTTAGTTACAAGCTATGCAGTCAAAGTCGGTAGTCGGCCCTAGTCGGCCAAGGGCCGACTAGGTCTAGTCGGGACTAATTCGGGACTAGTCGGCCAAAACTTATTCTAACCCCTCCCTAAACATATATGATATATGAACTAGCATAAATGTCAATAAGTATATGATATTAGTCGGTTAATAACAATACATACCTTCACACTTCACAGCATGGGTATAAATACATAAGTAACAGTCTAACAGAACACAGTTGTATTATTTAGCTTCATGCCCATGTCAAAAGAACTAAGAATTCATCACAATATTTGTTTGATGATGTTTAATCAGTGAACAACCCCAATTTTGATTATAGGGTTATATGGATATCAACAAATAAACTAATTATTTGTCTATGTTTTTATCTGAGATTCTCAGGTGCTCAACAGATGATTACAGGGAAGAGCCATAGTTGTGAGTCTTGCGACTCAAGACTTTGAGCCAATGTAAAAAAATCTAAACAAAATTGCTTGCAAAGACTCATTTCAAAAAAAAAAATTGCTTGCAGAATGCTGCCTGGGGATTAGTCGGCAGTCGTTAGTCGGGGACTAGTCGGGTCTAGTCGGGGACTAGTCGGGATTCCGCCCAGCAATGACGGAATCGAAATTAATCGGTCGGCAAAATGCCGCCCAGGAACTAGTCGGGGACTAGTCGCCGACTAGTCCCGACTTTGATAGCATAGGTTACAAGTTTATCACGATTGCAACTGCTCCAAAATACCATTGTTGTAAACCTAATTTTATGTGCTATCTCATTTTATTAGCTCTGTATTTTCTTTAGATCTACAAGGTAACAAAAATACAAAAAAGCTTTCCTATAAGTTTGTAGACCCACAGTGTACAGACCGCAATAAAAATGTGGTCACCAAGAGAACACACCATATCATATTTGACGTTGCTTGAACACAAAAGAAGGTTTTAAGAGATACGTGACTGATTATTATTCAATTGATCACTCGACCTCATCTTGTTTTTAGGCGGTATATTTTCACATCTAGTACTCTTTCCTGCTACTAATCCACTTGTTTCTCCTCTTCCAACCGTTTGGCCACATCTGTTTTGTTCATAATACAAAATTCGTGGCGAATCTTGTTATGATTTCTCCCAGTATGACTAAGGATATATTTTTAACATATTTCCACTTTCAGCTGAGTAAGAAGTCTTTAAAGTAATTTTACAGACCTAAAAAATTAGAGTAATCATGTAGTGTGAGCTTCCATTTAAGTTTTATCTATTCATTCACTATGATTTGCATTGTTAAGATTCTCCTAGAGGTGGTTTAATGTGGATAAATACCAGTGTGAAAGTATTAGGTTTTATTGGATGTGTATGACATCTGTACAATTGTCTTAATCTGATGCTCACAGACTGGAGTATGTGTAGACTCCCATGGATTAGAATTGTAATACAAATTCATCGGATTCCTTAATAATGAATCTTAAATATATGCAGATGTTATCACGACCTATAATATTTTGTTCTCCATTATTTTGTAGGTTTTCTCAAGAAAAGTTGTGGTATATTGATCAGATGGTCAAGGTTTTATCTGAGGTTGGTGTAGTAGTTGAACTAATTCAAAAATGCAAAATATTTTATTTCTGGTTGCTTTATCTGTGTTTTAAATTTTTGTACCGAACACTTGTTTTATGTTCTTATTTCATGTTTGGTTGTGTATTTGGAAGTGCACATGATTTATGTTTTTTGCTACTTTATGTTTCTAGAAGTAATAACTTTTGTGTTTGCTATTACCCAAAGGACCTGCATTTCAGGTATGAAATTTCAAGTAAAAATTGCATCTTTAGATGTGTGGTTTACGTCACGGGGTAATCTACTAGCAGGGAGATAATGTATACTTGTTTTTTGTTCATTAAGTTAGTTTCTTTGTTGAATTTTGTTACAACTTGCGATTTTTGACAAAAGATGCCTTTTGCCAGTTCCAACTTCCGACTGCACATTTTACTGTCCTAAATCCATATATAGCGCCTTTGTTGACCGGAATTCCATTATATGCATTTTCACCATAGTTCTGCAGAGATTCATGCCAATTTGTATGATTATAAATAGGAAATAAGTCTAATTTTCAAATTTCATTAATAATTGTAGACTTTCTCTACGATACAAATATCTCAGTGTTATGATACAGATATTTCACTTGTGCAAAGTAATCCATAACATTAACTTTTCGAATGTTATGCGTTTTATGTGATAGTTTCAGGGTTGATATTAACACCTATATATTGGATAAATTCGGTAGTAAACATTTGGAGGTCTTTACACACTAACATTGCAGTTTTATTGTCTACTAAATTTTTGTATTTGGAAATGTTTGAACTTAATGCTGTTTTACTCAAGGTTTGAAGGATCGGCTCAACTGGATAGGTCCTCCCCCCCCTTCTTCCTTTTTCCCCATCCTGGTTTTGATCAGTCCAGAGGAGAAGAAGGGGGGGGGGGGGGGGGGGGGGGGGGGGGGGGGGGGGAGAGGAGAAGAATAGAAGAAAAAAAGATTACCTGGACTTACCTTCTTCGCCTGATCTCCGTCGTTGCCGTGGTTGCTGCCCTCGCCAATCCCTGCCTCAGCCACTCTCCATCTCCTCTCAAACCCTAACCCACGTGGTTTTAGGGGAGGAGGGATTGGCTGGGTGCGATTCAGCATTATCTCGAATGGTCAACCAGAATGATGTGGCATTCAATCACAGTGTCCCTTTTCTCTACTGGGCTAGGTGCGATTCACTGACTAGGGCTGGGTGCAACGAACTGCTGTGATTGGGATACATAATTTATAACTTATAAGTTACAAGGTATAATTTATAATATATAATAACTTATAAAATGGAATATATATTATTTGAGCCACATTGAGTGATGAAACGATATTTGAGCATTTGATGTAACCTGATATACATAAGAAATTTATTTTATTTTTATTTGCTGAAAAGTAATTTATTTAGTAGTTTTTTATGTCTTTATTTCAGTTTTAGGTCATTTTTGGTATTATTATTGGTTTAGAACATTACCTAATTTGTGGGGGTGCTCGCAATCATATTCGACTTTTGCTTTCGGATCATTTCGAACCAATTCAGATATGTTTTCAGCTTTATTTGATCAACTAAATAGGCTAGAACAAGTTTTTGCAGGGCACTGATAGTTGATATTAAAAGCTCGAACCGATGGTTATCTGGGGGCACAATTTATGTGCCTTGATGACATGGCAAGTTAATGAGCTTAATTTATTGGTCTTGTAAAATATCCGCAAGTCCAAGACTTTCTTTACATCATTCACACATTCTTTTTCTCTATGGATACCGCTCCCCCTCTTTTTTCATTTGAAAGACCTCCCCTCCAACCTTTATCTCTCCTAGCCGTCCCATATCTCTTTCTAGCCGTCCCATATTGTTTCTCTCTCTTCTTCCTTTTCTTCTTCTTTCCTCCATCTGCACCCTTAATCCTGTTATTTCTTTTAATCCCCACCTAGGAAGCACGGACACTTCCCCAGGCCCCCCGTACCCGTGTCGGACACTTATCGGACACCGACACTCGCCGGACACTCGTCAGACACGCACCGGACATGCATGTGCTGTGTCCCACGTGCTTCTGGGAGCCGGACACAGTCGGATACTTGCCGGACAGTGCGGACACTCATCATACATGCACTGAACACGACAGGTTGACCGGCTGTTCGATATAGGGTCAGGTCACAAGCTGCCTCAAAGGATCAGATACGTTAATGATGAGGACATCGAGCAGCGCCCCTGGCGCGTGTACCAGCGCAGGAGGCGCCACCTGAGCCTATGGCTCTGATCGGACAGTCAGCACCATGATGGAGATCGTTTATTGTCGTTATTTATTTGTTTTGTTTTGCATTATGTTATTTAGTCCCACCTCAGCTGTCAGGGACTTTCGCTTGTTTATCGCAGCCTTTATATAGGCCTGCCCAGGGACATGTAATGGCACTGATGAATAATAAAATTTTCTGTTTCCTCCACATGCGTGTTGAGAGAACCAGGGTGAGGCGTGTGAAACCCCGAACCCAAGCCTAGGTGTGTGAAACCCTAGGTCCAGTATTAGGCGTGTGAAACCCTAAACTGGAAACCCTAACCCTCTTTCTCCTCTCCCTCACCTAGCCGCCGCCCACCCCTGTTCCCCCTTGTTGCCGTTGCTGCCTACACCCCCCAGCCCATCCGACCCTTCCCTCTCCCCCTTGCTGCCGCTGCCTGCCCACCCCCAGCCCCACCCGACTTTCCCCCTTCCTCTCCCCCCTGCCGCTGCTGCCTTCCCGACCCCCCAACCCACCCGATCACCCCTCCTTTCCCCCCCTCCCTGTGGCTGCCGCCGGTCCCCAAAAACCCCAGCCGCCCGATCTCCAGCCCCTGCTGCCCGAACCCCTCTCTCCTCCCCTTGTGCCCGATCCATCCCCTCTCGGCCTCGCGCACAATCCGATTCGATCGGATCCGGCCCCACCCACCATCGTGAGTTATTAGAAACGAAGAAGGGTGCCTCGACAACAACTTTCCCCTCCCGACTCGGAAGGAGAGAGCGTGGAGGAGTCTGCGAAGGGGCCTCGACATCAACTTCCCCTTCCGCGACTCGGAAGAGGAAGCGTGGAGGAGTACGTGCCTGCGCCGCCATCAGTAAATCAGATTACGGATTTCCCTCATCGACCAGGTACCATCGTATTTCGCCAAATCGGCTCTCTAGTCTATTATCTTTGCCAACTGCTGCCCCCATTGTGAGATTGAGTGTTCACCTGCCTGTAGCGCTGTTAATCTAGAAATTGCAAGTAGGACTATTAGGGTTGTCTTTTATCGCCTGATCTTGAAATTGATCGGCACTGTTACCGTAGTTCCCAACGCATCTGCCCGTGTTATTTATTTGACTTGATTTCCCGCGCGGTATCATAATTAGTAGTAAGCCCTGCCTGCTCAATTAATTAATAAACATTCTCGTCATTTGCATCGTATTGCATCATTTTGGTATCAGAGCATGGTTATTAATTAAGAATCCTGCATTTCTCATATTTCATTTTTCTCTGCATTAGTTGTCGTTGTGTGTGCATGCCAACCCGTAACGGTAGGCCATATCTGCTAGGAGAATCTAGTGAGTCTGATAGTTGCACCATGGATCCCGACGCCCTAGCTAGAACACTCACTGAGTTAGCACAGGGGATCGCCACAATGAACCTAAACTTCGCAGCTTACCAGCGCGATACCAATGCCCGTTTTGACCGTCTGGATCAAGTCCCTCCGCGAACTCCCCCACCTGTAGACCCTCAAGATTTTCGGCCACCTTGGCAGAACAATCAAGATCCGGATGAACAATATCTCCGGAGCATCAGGCTAGAAGTGCCCGCCTTCGATGGTCGGCATGATCCCCAATTCTTCCTAGACTGGCTCCAATCCATGGACCGGTATTTCGCCTGGTACCCATTAACGGAACCCCGGAAGGTCCGTTTTGCCGCAATGAAACTCAGTGGCCCTGCCAGTCAGTACTGGACTAACGTTGAGGCCCTGAGAGTGGCCCGAACCCAAGACCCCATCGACACCTGGGTAGCCATGAAAAACGAACTAAAAGGGAAATACGTGCCACCGTCCTATCAAGCGCGTCTCTTAGATCAGTGGCATTAATTCACCCAAGGTAACAAGTCAGCGAGAGACTACGTCGCCAAGTTTGACGAGTTCCTGACCCGCTGCAACGTTCTAGGGACTGAGACCCCTGTTCAGATTTTGTCCCGCTTTCGGTCAGGCCTAAGAGAGGACCTGAGGAACGAGCTTCTCGCTCGTGATGTTACGGAGTTAGAAAGGGCCTACGCGTTAGTGCAAGATCTCGATAGCTTTAGGTCCACCCAGTCTCATCGGGGCCAAGATTCCCGAAGTCACACCCCACGTCCTTCCTCGAGCAATTATCCGAGTCGACCCAATCCCAACCCAGGACAGACTCCACGAGTCGGAACAACGAAAGGGACAGTCGTGGTAAAGGCCCTGAGAGGGACTTTTCCAAAGTCAGTCCCCTCATCAAATGCTACAAGTGCCAGGGTTATGGGCACGTGGCTGCGAACTGCCCTAGCCCCGTCAAAATCAACATCATTGACGGCACACCTGTTGAAGTTTTGGAGTCAGACGTGGATGGGTTCGTTTACCAAGCTGATGACGATGAAGGAGACTTTGATGAAGAGGGCGATGACGTTACCCTAGGTTGCCTTAGGCGCACAGCCCCCACTGAATTGGCCGTTGTTAGGTGTGCGTTGTCCCAACCCAAGGAACAAGATGATTGGAGGCGTACCAACATCTTTCACACCTTTACCCGAATCGGAGATAAGAACTGCAAAGTGATCATCGACAGTGGAAGTTGCGTTAACGCAGTTTCGTCTGCCGTGATCTCCAAGACTGGGTTGAAAGCCGTTCCCCATCCCCGACCATACCAAGTCTCCTGGATCAATTCTACGGCAATGGAGGTCAAACAGAGATGTTTGGTCCCCATAAACTTCAATGCCTACCAGGAGAAGATCTGGTGTGACGTTTTGACGATGGATGTGGGTCAAGTTATACTAGGACGACCCTGGCTCTTCGACAACGATGTTCTCATCTACGGCCGATCCAACATGTGCATGTTTGAACATGAAGGCAAGAAGATTAAATTGCTACCCTCTCAACCCAAGAGTGGTCAGCCTGCGCAACAGCCCACTTCCAAGAAGAAAACCAGTAATGTTAGTTTTATCGGGGCCAAAGAATTGAGCCTCGAACTGGAAAAAGGGGCCCCAATCCTGATCCTTGCAGCCCGGGAAGTTCCTAGAGAGTCCACCCAAGTTGTTCCCTTAGAGGTTGCCCCAGTACTGAGAGAGTTTGCCGATGTCTTCCCTGAGGACCTCCCAGACCAATTACCTCCGATGCGTGACATACAACACGCCATCGACTTGGTTCTTGGAGCCAGCCTCCCCAACCTGCCCCACTACCGAATGAACCCTACAGAACATGCCGAGCTGAAACGACAGGTTGATGACTTACTGAAAAGGGGTTTCATCAAAGAAAGCATTAGCCCTTGCGCGGTTCCAGCTCTGCTTACGCCCAAGAAAGATGGAACCTGGCGCATGTGTGTAGACAGCCGAGCTATCAATAAGATAACGGTCAAATACCGTTTTCCTATCCCTCGCCCGGATGATCTGTTAGACCTGATGTCTGGAGCCACAATCTTCTCCAAAGTTGACTTGAAGAGTGGTTACCACCAAATTCGCATTCGCCCGGGAGATGAGTGGAAGACGGCATTTAAGACTAAGGACGGACTGTACGAATGGATGGTTATGCCGTTCGGACTGACCAATGCACCTAGCACGTTCATGAGAGTCATGACACAAGTACTCCGCCCTTTTATGGGAAAATTCTTGGTGGTGTACTTTGATGACATACTCATTTATAGCCAGTCCCAAGCGCAGCACTTAGACCACCTCCGGCAAGTCTGTACCGTGCTAAGAAAGGAAGAGCTGTTCGCCAATCCAAAAAAGTGCACCTTCCTCACCACTGAAGTCCACTTCCTTGGTTTTGTCGTGTCTGTCAACGGGGTTTCTGCCGACCCAGAGAAGGTCCGTGCAATTGAAGAATGGCCTGAACCCAAAAACATCCGGGATGTCCGAAGTTTCCACGGTCTCGCCACCTTTTATAGGAGGTTCATTAAGGGGTTCAGTACCATCACGGCCCCGATCACTGATTGCCTGAAGAAGGGCGAGTTCGAATGGACGAGTGCGGCCACTAGGGCCTTTCTGGAAATCAAAAAGAGAATGGTTGAGGCCCCTGTGATGCGCCTCCCAGATTTCACCAAAGTCTTCGAAGTAGCTTGTGACGCCTCCGGAATCGGCATTGGGGGCGTCCTCTCCCAAGAAGGTCATCCCGTCGCATATTTTAGTGAGAAGCTGAATGAAGCGCGACAGCGATACTCCACGTACGATAAGGAATTCTATGCGGTGATCCAATCGCTTCGCCACTGGCGACACTACCTACTTCCACAAGAATTCGTTATCTATTCTGATCATGAGGCCCTGCGGTATATCTATTCACAGAAAAAGCTTAACGCACGGCATGGTCGCTGGGTGGATTTCCTCCAGGACTACACTTTCACCCTGCGCCATAAAGCGGGGGTAGAAAACAAGGCGGCCGATGCTCTCAGTCGCCGCATGTTCGTTCTGTCTAGGTTGACCGCTTCGGTCGAAGGTTTTGAGAGAGTGAGGGCCGAATACGAGTCGTGTCCCGATTTCGGCGAAGTCTATGCGGCACTAACCGACGACACAGTTCAAGAAATAGATGGATACCTCGTGCAAGACGGGTACCTCTTCCGCGGCCGTCGACTGTGTGTCCCCCGAACATCCCTTCGTGAATTCCTTATTTGGGAGCTTCATGCGGGTGGTCTTGCTGGCCATTTTGGCGTTAACAAGACCATCGAAGCCATTGAGTGCCGATTTTATTGGCCGAGCCTGAAACGTGATGTCGCCAGACATGTGGGTAGGTGTCATACTTGTCAACTGGCCAAACAGAGAAAGCAAAACACTGGCTTGTACACCCCTCTCCCAGTTCCTAACTGCCCCTGGCAGGACATTAGTATGGACTTCGTACTCGGCCTCCCGAAAACTCTGCGTAAACATGACTCGGTCTTGGTAGTGGTAGACCGGTTCTCTAAAATGGCTCATTTCCTCCCGTGCTCAAAAACTTCCGATGCGTCCCACGTCGCGAAAATCTTCTTTGATGGCATCGTGAGGTTACATGGGTTGCCCAAGACCATTGTGTCGGATCGAGATGTCAAATTTACCAGTTTCTTCTGGAAGACTCTCTGGCACAAATTAGGAACAAAGCTCCAGTTTTCCATGGCATTCCACCCCCAAACCGACGGTCAAACCGAGGTAGTCAATCGGAGTTTTGGGAACCTTCTGCGAACGTTAGTGGGTGAACACGTTGGGAGTTGGGATCTGAAACTGTCAATAGCTGAGTTTGCATATAATTCATCTGTTAATAGAACTACTGGCATGAGTCCACATGAAATTGTCCATGGTTTTAAACCTAGGCAACCCATAAATCTCATTCTCATGGCTAATCATCATAGAGTCTCTGAGTCTGCATCTGCATTTGCATCACATATGCATGAATTACATAAAGAAATCAGTAACAAAATTGAGCAGAGCAATGCTGACTATAAATTACGAGCCGATGCCCGAAAGCGAGCTCAAACTTTTAACATCGGAGATTATGTGATGGTTCGGCTCCGCCCGGAACGGTTCCCATCGGGAACCGTTAAGAAACTACATGCACACAGTGCCGGCCCCTTTCGGGTACTAAGGAAGATAAATGACAATGCCTATGTTATTGACCTCCCTGAGGGTTTTGGCATTAGTCCGACTTTCAATGTCGAAGATTTAGTGGCCTACAAGGGCCCAAATTTCAACCCTAGTAACCCTCTGGTAGAGCCTACCCTGGATCCTGTTTCTGAGAGCAACCCTTTACCTCCACTTCCCCAAAATATCCCAAATCCCACAGCAGACGGCATTGATAAAATTCTAGATGACGAGATCGTCTTTGGTCGAGACGGTGGGACTCGGAGGTACCTGATTTGCTGGAAAGGAAAACCCCCATCTGAGGATACGTGGATGGAACGAGAAGAACTGCAACGGCTTGACCCGGACCTGCTGGAGCTATACGAGAGCCGCACTGAGCCTTACTCGACGGAGTCGAGCTCTCTCCCACCCCGGGAGAATGATGAGGACATCGAGCAGCGCCCCTGGCACGTGTACCAGCGCAGGAGGCGCCACCTGAGCCTATGGCTCTGATCGGACAGTCAGCACCATGATGGAGATCGTTTATTGTCGTTATTTATTTGTTTTGTTTTGCATTATGTTATTTAGTCCCACCTCAGCTGTCAGGGACTTTCGCTTGTTTATCGCAGCCTTTATATAGGCCTGCCCAGGGACATGTAATGGCACTGATGAATAATAAAATTTTCTGTTTCCTCCACATGCGTGTTGAGAGAACCAGGGTGAGGCGTGTGAAACCCCGAACCCAAGCCTAGGTGTGTGAAACCATAGGTCCAGTATTAGGCGTGTGAAACCCTAAACTGGAAACCCTAACCCTCTTTCTCCTCTCCCTCACCTAGCCGCCGCCCACCCCTGTTCCCCCTTGCTGCCGCTGCTGCCTACACCCCCCAGCCCATCCGACCCTTCCCTCTCCCCCTTGCTGCCGCTGCCTGCTCACCCCCAGCCCCACCCGACTTTCCCCCTTCCTCTCCCCCCTGCCGCTGCTGCCTTCCCGACCCCCCAACCCACCCGATCACCCCTCCTTTCCCCCCCTCCCTGTGGCTGCCGCCGGTCCCCAAAAACCCCAGCCGCCCGATCTCCAGCCCCTGCTGCCCGAACCCCTCTCTCCTCCCCTTGTGCCCGATCCATCCCCTCTCGGCCTCGCGCACAATCCGATTCGATCGGATCCGGCCCCACCCACCATCGTGAGTTATTAGAAACGAAGAAGGATGCCTCGACAACAACTTTCCCCTCCCGACTCGGAAGGAGAGAGCGTGGAGGAGTCTGCGAAGGGGCCTCGACATCAACTTCCCCTTCCGCGACTCGGAAGAGGAAGCGTGGAGGAGTACGTGCCTGCGCCGCCATCAGTAAATCAGATTACGGATTTCCCTCATCGACCAGGTACCATCGTATTTCGCCAAATCGGCTCTCTAGTCTATTATCTTTGCCAACTGCTGCCCCCATTGTGAGATTGAGTGTTCACCTGCCTGTAGCGCTGTTAATCTAGAAATTGCAAGTAGGACTATTAGGGTTGTCTTTTATCGCCTGATCTTGAAATTGATCGGCACTGTTACTGTAGTTCCCAACGCATCTGCCCGTGTTATTTATTTGACTTGATTTCCCGCGCGGTATCATAATTAGTAGTAAGCCCTGCCTGCTCAATTAATTAATAAACATTCTCGTCATTTGCATCGTATTGCATCAGTTAAAGCCAAAACTGAATCATGGCCATTCTTTTGCACGTCATTTGGGCCTGAGTATAATTCACTTATCAGGCTGGTTGTAACGGACAACAGGGATTCAGTTTTGGCTTTAACCTATATGATCCTCTGAGGTTTCAGATAAGTTGAAGCCAAAACTGAAACACAACCGTTCTTTTTCATGCTATTTAGAGTTGTATGTGATTCACCAATCAGGCCGGGTGTACCTAACGGTTGTGATTTAGTATGTGCTTTAAATTTTTATTTTAATTGTTTTCTATGAGATTTTTTCGGTTATTGAAATATATATGAATTATGAACACACATAAAATATAAATAAAAAATAGTAATTTATTTTGTCGTGTCCCCGCCGTACTCGTGTCCTCTTTTTTTAGGATTTGCTGTGTCGGCATACCTGTGTCATGTCATGACTGTGTCCCCGTACCAGTGTCAGTGCTTCTTAGATCCCCACCCATCATTGCAAACCGTAAATATATAAATGATGAGAAAAGAGAAGAATTCAGATTTTGAGGAAAATATTTTCCTTTTTGATGTTTAGGGTTGAATCTTTTTCACATATCTTCCTCGACCTCGCCTCGAGACTCCTTGACTTTGCCTTGAGAAGACCTTTTGGCATGAAAACCGAAGGATCCAATGTCCCCATCGTCCGACCTTATTTCGTGAAGTATTACTTGAAGTTTCCTTGCAACCCACGATGGTTTGATCTCTCTTTCTTCATTTCTCCTTCGCTTTCCTTTGTTTTCTGCCCACTAAAAGTAAAATTCTGCACCATATATACCGTTGAAATAATCTTTGATCTCCATTTTGTGCCCCATTAGAGCCCTAGTGATTGTAGTTTAAATTAGAACTTGTCGGGTGCATATATGTTGAACTTGTAGCCTTCTTTTCATTAAAATCTACTTGTGCAATTATTTTTCTTTATCTATTAATTTCAACATTTATGAACATTATGGGGTTTCGTTGGTATGCTTAGCAAACCTAATAGGTGCATACATCAAAATGGTATCAGAGCAATCTGAAGCCATGTCCCATCATAGCGTCCGATCCCTTTTTTCTCTTGATCCCTTTAACACCCAAGTCTACAAAATTCCTATTAAACTCTTCAAACATTATGGGCCAGTTCATAGTCTTTACCCAAGATCTCCGAAAGAATGTCATGACTCATCGACGATTAGAGATCAAGCCTTTGATTTGTATCTGCAAACCAAACCTTTTGTCCACTGGTTTCTATAAGTCATCCATCCTTATCATTGAGGATAGGTATAATGATACCCAACTCATATTAGATGATATTGAAGATGAGTTGGGATGGAGAGAGCATCAAAACATGTCTATTCTCATAGACAACGTTGATGAGTTCTGCCAATATATAGCCTTGTGGATTCCACCAGTGGAGCCACCTCCTCCAGTGCCTCTAGAGGAGCCACCTCCTCCTGTAGTGATTCTTGTGGAGTTCCCTCTTTCTTTAGAAGTCTCACTAGAGGAGCCATCTCTTCATGCCGATACTTCAGTGGAGCCTCCACCGACTGTGGAGTCACCACCAATGCATGCGACGTCTTCCGGATGAAACTTGAGGACGGGTTTTTAGCAACAACATCGATCGATACAACCTGATATGTATCAACAATTTTCTTTAAATTTTATTTGTTCTAAAATAATTTATTTAGTAGTTTTATGCCATTATTTTAGTTTTAGGCCATTTCTGCTATTTTTGGCCATTTTCTTTATTATTATTAGTTTGAGCATTATCTAAATTATGGGGGTTTTCCGCAATCGTATTCGGGTTTCTTTCGGATCATTCCGGATTAATTCAGATATATTTTTAGCTCTATGTGATAAAATAAATAAGCTAGCAAGTTTCTGGAAGGCACCAACAGTCGAGATTAAAAGCTCTATCCAATGGGCACAACTTAAGTGCCT
Source organism: Chamaelirium japonicum (assembly GCA_947650365.1). Classification (NCBI taxonomy): domain Eukaryota; kingdom Viridiplantae; phylum Streptophyta; class Magnoliopsida; order Liliales; family Melanthiaceae; genus Chamaelirium; species Chamaelirium japonicum. The sequence continues at coordinate 71,884,273 of OX393553.1, read as the reverse complement.
TGATGACATTGCAAGTTAATGGGCTTGATTTATTTGGCTTCTTAGATATTCGCAAGCCCCAAACCTCCTTCACATCCCTCCACATGTTCTTTTTATCTCTGGACGTTGCCCCCCCCTCCCCCCTCTCCTTTTTCATTAACTTTTCTCTCTATTTTGTTTGGGGACCAACACCATGTAAGTAGATAAATATTAAAAATCTCAAAAAGTTGGACATAAAAATATATGTAAGTAGAGGTCATTTTTCGAGTTGGATTGTTCCTAATTTTTACTCTAAAAGAGGTTTTATGTCACTCAATATAATGATGGGACCTCTATCCAAATGCAGCGACTTACCTTTGAATAAAATTTCAAAATTCAGCATAGCTGAAATTCCTTTTAGAAATGCATAAGCCTTTTAAAATCTCTCTTTCCCCCCTTATGTGCTTCTAGTGTGTGTGTGTGTGTGTGTGTGTGTGTGTGTGTGTCATTAGTTATTCTAGGGCCGATCTTTACTGCATCAATTGGTATTAGAGCTTTTAAAACAATCTAGTTCCTATGTCAAGTAATACAAGTATTTCCTTTAAATTTCATGAAATTAGCCTCATATGGCCTAGTTCTTTAAAAAAGGAATCCAAAGCCTTTCACAAGTAGAAAACCCTAGAATACTACATCAAAATCCTATTTGAGCCCCTAATTCCTACTTATTGACTGCAAAAATGTCCTTTTAAGGTCTGGAAATGAAAAAGAGGTGTAAAACTAGGGTAAGAAGTAAGAACCATAAATATTAGTGAAAGCCATAAATATTGGTGAAGGATTTAGATAGTTGATCACGAGGATCCGACTATCATGAGGCACCCTTAGATGCGCCCCTATATCAATTCTCTACGGGTTGGAGAATTCTGGACTCCCTCAAGGCGATCTGGCTAATGAATTTAGCTCATGATCAACTAATGATATATGACAATATTTGCCCTCCGCACATTCATTGCTTCATGATAAAACATCAACATATCCAAGGCTTCCATACCAGTAGTAGCTGATCAATTGTTGAAAGATGATACTTGTTAGTCCCTTAACGTGGTGGTCAAAAATGATTTGGAGACTCGTGCTAGATCGCGATTATGTGAAACAATGCCAGAAATCCTATGACCAATAGATCTTTGGACATGGACTACTCTCGATAAACTAACACCCATCTGTTCTCCCTTTAATAGAGTTGATATATTAGATTGATTCTCTGCATTTAGATTATGCTTAAAGGGACCACTAATTGATGAACCTTAACCCTTAAAGGCAGAGGAATGCGGGATTGTACTCGATTGGGAAATCCTCCAAAGCCACTACTCATGGTTGATGTTAAAATTTAGCAATAGACTAATCATCGATCGTAGCCTCCCATCAGGGATAACTCATGTAGAAAATCTTTTAGCCATAGTTGGAATATTCTTCTTCCGGTCCAAGGGAGTACGTTTGTGGTTGAAAATGAGCTTCTTCATCTCACCGTCATCATGGATTGAGAGTTCGATCGAAATCATGAAATTTTGGTTTTGGTCGCTACCGAAACGAAATGGCTGTGTGAAACCAGCCCACATAGCATTTTGGTTCATTACGATGCATTTCAACGCATTTTAGTGCTTTTTAGTGAATTTCGATGATTTTAGATACATTTCAGTGCATTAATTTCAAGGTTGGGGCATTTCAGATATTTCGACCGAAAACCAGCCCACAAATTTCGCGAAACCGTGGGGGCTTGTTTCAGAGTCTCCAGGCCTTTTAAGGGGGGTGGCTGGTTTCGATCGAAGTTATCTGGTTTCAGTCGAAAACATCCATCTTCGTTGGATTTCGACCGAGACGGACGAAACCTCACCGGATCTTGCCGCACGGAGGGCCGGAGTTTGTCGGAATCCGATGCCGGAGTCACCGGATTTCGACATCAGAGCTTGCCGGATTTGTCGAAAATCGTCGCGGAACCTTGAAGGACCCCGTCATATCTCGTCGCTAGGAACAAAAACTTGTAAATTAATCTGTATTTACATATTATAATAACTTAAAAATTAATCTGCATTAATTTCTAAGTTTTTTGTTTCAGATGGCCTCATAGCCTCCCCCGCATGCGGGTTGGTAGCACGGGTTCCCCTTAGACACAAAAAAGCAGAAGTCACAGTGTAGATACTGTGACAAACGAATCGGAAGTGGAGGTGTTACACGGTTGAAGTAACACCTCGCTGGTTGCTCTCCTAATGTAGCAGAGTGTTTGAAGGCCTCGACTGAGGTCAAAATAGCTATGCACACTTTATTTAGGAGCGGAGAATACAAAGGAGTTCAGATTCAGACTCCCAGCTCATCGAAGAAGAAGGGACGAATCCAGACTCCATCCACCAATGGTCTTTCCAGACCAGATGATGATATTGAGTACCTTCTAGATATCGAGATAGAAGAGGAGATGGGTCAATATCGACAAACGGTCTTAGATTCGAGATGAACCCAACAGGAGCGAGCTGAGAGAGATTGGATATTGGCGGCGCAGTTTGGACCCAGGGGAAACTGTAGTAGACCTTGTCCGTCAGCTAGAGGTTATAGTGGTGCTGGTGGGTCAGGGGCTAATGATGATGAGTTCAGATGGACGACGAGCGAAGAAGAGTTGACTTGGACGAGCGAGGATGAATGATTGTCTGTGACGTAAACGATGTAAATTTATATAATTTTTTTTTCAAGTTTTGGTGAGTTTTTTTCAAACAATTCAAGTAAATATGCATGCACAATAATAAAAGACTTTGATTTAAAATTTTAAAAAAAAATCAAAAATTTTCCCACCATTTCAGTTGACATTCGGTTTCGGCCAGTACCGAAATCAGACACGAAGCGAAATCACAAACCATGACCTTCATGAGGTCATCCCTTACATACCGGACACTTTGACTGAAAAGTCCTGCCATGATGCTAAAGGCAAGAATTTGCTCCTTCTGTGTGAGCCATGTGATATATCTTCTCATATCCGTTATCTCCATATAGTATGCCTTGGACATTCATCCAGGCTCATATTTTTCTCCTTAAGAGTCCGATTCGATTGAACGAGTCATATTGCACTCGTTCTATTCCCCAATTAAAATGAACCTTTTTAGATCCGCATGTGTGAATAAATTGGGTTTGAGAGAGAGAGAGAGGGAGGGAGGGAGGGAGAGAGAGATTTGTCCTTTGTAAAAGGTTGTAATTTGGATTCGTAAAAGGTTGTAATTTGGATTCTTGGTATTTATGCCCTTTGGTTTAGAAAGTAACCCCCCCCCCCCCCCTCTCTTAGATGTGAAGTTAAACTGATTTAGTGTGTTTGTGCTATGCAGAAATCAATGTATATATGTGGGTCAAATACGTTTTTAAAGGCATGCAATCTTGGATTTGTTTTTAATGTTGATGTATGATTTTTCTATTTTGTTTCATGTCAGTTCTTTGGATTATTATCTGATCTACAGATTTGAATGCTATTCTCTATATGAAATCTTGTCGTCTACCCTCTTCATGTATAGACCCTTTCCTAGTCTAGGGGAACCTTGAAGGGTCGCTCTCTAGTTGTATGAGTTTAAACTGTATCAGCAACAAGGTATGTCTCCCTATCCGCCAACTAGACTTTTAGGTTTCTTCGCATGCCCCTTTCTTTCCAAGTTGTCTTGGTCAGCTTTTTGGCTCCATCTTAGACGGCTAATGTTAGATCTGAAAATTCTTCTCGATCTTGTCTATTGTTGACCCCATCGTGATGGGTAAGACATGGATGATGATGATGATGTATTTTTTTCATAGGGACATTATCCTAGTTTGAAAATTTCTTCTTGTTCCAATTTTGTGTGTTATCCATGTCTTTCTTGAGCCTTTTTCCTCTGTCAATATCGTAGATCTCAATTTAAATGTGTGTAACATGTTGTTGAATGCTTGGAGAGATGCAATCTTTTATTCTTCAAGTTGATGTATGATTGTTTTTTAGTTTGCTTGTGGATCGTCTTAGTTTGATGTCTCTTTTTCTTCCAAGTCTGCTGTGTTATTAATATATTTCATGAAAGTGCAAATTATTAATGTTTACATACTATGGTTGAAGGAATCTGATATATTTTGATTTTGCTGCACAATCTGTAGCTTATTTTTTTGGTAAACCAATCTGTATCTATTTAGTCTTGAGTTATATATTCAATGGCACCTACAATTGATGATATGGTTGCTGACAATGTTCTTTCTCAGATTTATACTGAATTATTATTATTCCTGCGATTTTATGAAACTGAAAAGTTCATCTACTTTAGGAATATGCCGAATTGAATGTTTTTAGATCAAGAAATTTTTGAGATACTTGAAACGTTGTCTTTTGATATTTTCTATGCTGGAAATTCTGTAAAAGGCGATGATTTTTTTTAGATACTCTCAACATCGTTTTTTGATATCTTCTAGGCTGGAAACTATGTAAAAGACGACGTGTGGCATGCCCTCCTAGTTTTGATAAGCAACGCACCTGATCTTCAAGGATACTCTGTAAGGTCACTTTACAAAGCATTGCAAGCTTCTTGTGAGCAGGTATTTAACCTATTTTCAGTGCTGATGTTAAGGATGCATGCATTTTTAGTTTACATTTCTTTGCGGGTTTTTGTAATTAATTATGTAGGAAAGTTTAGTGAAAGTAGCGGTATGGTGTATTGGTGAATATGGTGAGATGCTGGTGACTAATGCTGGAGTACTGGAAGCAGAGGAACCAATGATTGTGAGTACACTCCGTACTGTCTTTATTTTCTGTAGTAGCCCTGCTCCTTATAGTGTCGTTAAAAAATGGTCTAGTATGAAAGCTCATGGTTCCAGAAGCATGATATGTACATGCATTTTGATGTTAACATTACATTCATATTAATTAAGTTTCAGGAAATAAAGTACTTGTTTGTTTGGACTTTTGATCTCTTCCTTTTCTTAATGGTGTAAATTTAGGCTATCTTATCATTTAGAATATTAAAATATAAATATATTCTGATTATGAGTGACACCCTCTCCCCCGCACACACACATGCACCAGCCACCCCCTCCCTCCCACCGACACACTCAACATAACATTTTGCCTTGAATACAGTGAAATAGGTTTCCAATCCATATGTTTTTGGGAACTATTCAACTAGTTCTTTTTGGAAAGTGAAAACCTTGAGTGAAGCTTAAGTACTTTGATATCTACTGAAAGTGAGAAGAAGTGATAGGGAAAAAATGTTAACTCATGGAGTTCAAATTGTCAGCAACATGAGTGGTGTCCACCTATCGTATTGTATCGTAGCTCTAAGTGTGAAATACAAGTCAGGGAGACTGAATCAGGCAGCTTCTGTGATTCATACTTGAGAGTAAGAGATGATATCTGCTGTTAGCTGTTGTATATTTTGAGGGAGTGTCTCTAGAGTCAAGATGACATTAAATTTCATGATGGAACACAAGTTGGTAGGAACCACATAATTGGTACAAGGTTCACTATTTGTTATTAGGGTCTGAATTCAACTTGAAAAAGTTTTGGTTCTAGTTTCTTGGAACCAAGTTGAAATTCTCAGAGGGATGTGGATGCGATTGTTGGGATTTATTTCTGCGTGTGATGTGTCTAAGTGTAATCTTTTCATATAAATCCCAATTTTTTATGTAATTTTCTTTTGAATATTTTATCATGTTATTTTTAGATAATATATACTAATATTGGTGATACAAGCTGATTTTAAGGTAAACCTTAAAATTTTGATGTAAACCCCGTAGGTTTGGATCCTTTTTACATGATGTCTTCTGTTGCCAAGCAGATTTTATTTACAGTTTCGAAAAAAGCACATTCATTGGTGCTCACTATCGCTGTTTATATAAAATTTCTTCTACTATGACCCAATTTGTTCCTTTGGATTTATTTACTTCTCATACAGATTACATGCTGACATGCTGAATTTTATTCTCTACTGCAGTCTGATTCCTGTATTTTCCGTTTTTTCCATGCTGAATTTTATTTTCTCTACTGCAGTCTGATTCTCGTTTTTTCCGTTTTTCTTCTGTTAGGATTTCGATTTAATCACAGAATTTTGTCCTTGTGAGAGGGCATACTTAGCTCAATTTTCATGTGCAGGTAACAGAATCTGATGCTGTAGATGTTGTAGAGCTAGCCTTGAGGCATCATTCTTCAGATATTACAACTCGAGCAATGTCTCTGGTTGCCCTTTTGAAACTTTCCTCACGATTTCCCCCAACGTCAGAGTATGTATATGCTCTATCGGATACATTTCTAGCTTTGAATTTTGCAGATTTCTTTGACTTGTATCTCCCAAGCATTTATATTCTATTTTTGGAATATATGGGACAATTGAGGTTATGGTCTTGGAATATATGGGAAGTTGAACAGGATCTATTCGGAATTTAATGCACAAAGATTGTGTAAATTTCTATATTGTAGTTCTTCAGCTGTTCTTTTTACCAACATTCTTCCGATCATGTAACTGTTCACATTTTTATTTTTTATCGCTGTATCTGCCAAGCTAAACAGGATCTGGTCATAATTTAATGCATGATCATAGCTTTCGATGATGTGTCGTCGTTTTTTCTCTTACCCATTTTTTATGCATATATTCTAATTTAATAAGGTTACACAACTTGCACTCATCATTTTGACTATTCTCATATGAAATGGTTGCTAACATATTCTTATTCGCTAATTCAGTTATGAATTTACAGCTAGAATCAGATAGTTTATTAGGTTTGGTTCTTAAATGAAATCTCCTATTGTCTTTTTTATGTGATGATTATTTGCAATCATGTTTTGTTCTATGCTTAGTAAAGAAGGTGTTTAAGCTGCTGCTCCTGGAAAGTTATATGTTGACAGTGCTAATCTTTACGAAGTATTAGTTTATCTGAACTAATAGATTCTCTATTTATTTAGTATATGGTTACAACGGATTTTATTAATTTCCTTCCTAATTTAGGAGGATAAGAGAGATAGTTGTGCAGCAAAAAGGAAGCCTTGTACTAGAGTTGCAGCAGAGATCAATTGAATTCCATTCTATCATCCAGAAACATCAGAATATCAAGTGGGTAACTGATTCCTAAGTCACCACCCTCCTTTTTAACGATACTTGGAAAGATATTGTTCTTGGATTATATTTACTTCAACACTGATGTACGTGCAGATCTTCATTGGTTGAACGGATGCCTGTTTTGGATGAGTCAGCTTATATTGAAAAGAGAGCTGGCTCATCACAGGCTGCTTTTCTACCTGATAAATCTAGCCTACCAACCTCTAAAACACCGCTTAAACTTCCAAATGGTGTCGCCAAGCCACCGGCAGCTCCATTAATGGATTTACTTGATTTAGATTCCGATGATACACCAGCTCCTAATTCATCACCTACGGATTTCTTGCATGACCTTTTGGGCGTTGATTTGCTGAATCCAACATCCACAGGTTTTCCTCCTGTCCTTCTCAGCTATTCAATTCTTGTATTACATATTCTGTTGGGTTTCAGGTGCTCTGTTTTTTTAATCTCATTCTGCATTTTCCACACAAGGTGTTACCTACACGAGTTTTGTGACAAGTTGTGGGTCTTAATTGTATCAAATTTCTGGGCTAGTTTCTATTTCTGGCTTCTCAACTTGACTTGCAGCACTTTGGTCTGATCTTGGGTTTGGCAAGAAAGGACCATGGCCTGGATGGCTTCAGTACATGTCAGTTTGTTTTCTCGAAGGCCTAAGCCAGAAACTACATCTGGCCTGCCGCCTGACCAAATTTGTCCTATATGTTCCTTGCTCTCCCTCAGAGCGAAGCATACGGTTGTCAGTTTTTTTTCTCCTGCCTACATATTTCTTAACTCAATGCTTAAGTATCTTAAGTTGCAAGTAATTTACAAGTTTCCTTCTTAATGGAGGTAAAGGTGATCCTATATAGGGTTTGTAAATTAAGGGACAGTAGAGCTTGGTATCGGGAGGTTGATGGGGACGTAAATTGTATCCCCATATCTTGTTAACTTCTAGGCTGGATATACAGGGTGCCACTTTTTGTTGTTAATATTGTCAGTGGCATTTTTTTTCCTCTTTGACTAATACCTATATTAGCATATTCCATTCTTTTGATTCTTTTACTAATATTACCTGTTTGTCACATTTCAAAACAAAGTTGTCCTAAATTTTCTTAGTTTCATATATAGATGTTGTATGGTTGTATTATTTGATATTTTGATGTCTAAAATTGGGTATTGTAGACATCTAATAATAAAAAATGTATCATTAGTTTGTGTTTATTAAAGTTTCTTTCCAAATTTTGCATTAAAACTGCCCAGGAGTATGACATTGACTATGAGGAGACCTTCGCCCCTGTTGCGAAGATGACCACTGTCCGGGCCCTCCTAGCAGTTACCTCATCTTGTCACTGGCCCCTCTTCTAGATGGATGTGAAGAATGCTTTTCTTCACGGAGACCTCTCTGAGGAGGTTTACATGTAGCCCCAACCTGGTCTTCCGACTTCTCTCCATCATTTTTGTCATTTTCGTTGGGCTATTTATGGGTTCAAATAAGCTTTACAGACTTGGTTTGAGCTCTTCAAGTTTATGAATGAGTATGCTATGTTCACTCATATTTTTGCTCGTGGTTGCTCAATCTTACTTCTATACGTTGACGATATGATAATCACTGGTGATGATACTGCTATCATTGATTCTATAAAGAGGCACCTCTAGCAGCAGTTCGAGATGAAAGACCTTGGCCTTCTTTGCTACTTCTTTGGTCTTGAGGTTGCTTCGTCTCCCCAGGGATACTTGGTCTCTGAGCAGAAGTCTACTTCTGATATACTGAGTCAGGCTGCACTTACTGACTCTTGGACCGTGGACACACCAATGGAGCTTAATATGAAGCTTCGTCCCTCTATTGGCGAGCCACTTCTGGATCCCACGTGTTATCGACAGCTTGTTGGTGCTCTTGCCTATCTGACGATCAATCGCCCGAACATTGCGCATGTCGTCTAAGTTCTTAGTCAATTTGTTAGCGCTTCTCACTCAGCTCACTTACCGCACTACTGAGGATTCTTCACTACACGAGGCACGGTGACTTGCTCCTTATTGTTCTCGTCATCTTCCTTCTTGGAACTTCGCGCCTTTTCCGATATAGACTGGGCGGGAGATCCCACCGATCGATGATCAACCACTGGATTTTGCATTTTTCTAGATGACTCGCTCATCTCATGGAAAAGCAAAAGGCAAGAGATCGTTTCGTTCTTTAGTACCGAGGCCAAATATCGTGCTATGGCACACACTTCGTGTGGGATTGTTTGGCTGTGTCGTCTACTTGGTGATATGGGTATTCAGCTAACCTCGTCGACTCCCCTCTACCGTGACAATCTGAGTGTTATTCAAATTACTAGTAATCCGGTATTTCACGAGCGCTCGAAGCACATTGAGCTGGATTGTCACGTTGTTCGACATCGCTACAAAGACGACACTCTTTTTCATATGTGTCTTCTACAGAGCAGCTTGCAGACTTCTTTACGAAGACACATTATTCAACGGTTTATTTATCTCCTTAGCAAACTCATGGGGTATAATCCACCTTGAGTTTGAGAGAGAGAGAGAGAGAGAGAGAGAGAGAGAGAGAGAGAGAGAGAGAGGGGTTATGTACATATGTTCTTAGTCGTTGTATATGTTTATTAGACCTTTTGGGGTATGCACATCCTTGGTGACCCTATCCTATCATTTGTATAGCCATTTATAGGGCCATTGCCCCAATGAGTAAGGCAATCATCTTTACTCCCAAATCACTCTTATCCCTTTTTTCTCTTTGGTCTAACGGTTATCAAAATGGTTTTTTGTTTCATGATTGTATTTAATAAAATCCCGCTATAAAAAGTCTGATTTCTGTCATTTAGTACTATCCTATCCTCTCTCTTTAAGGCTGTGGAGAATCGACCAATATGTCAATTGTTAGTTCTGTCTTGCACTCCGTGACTACTGGTCATCTGGGCTAGTGTGATTTTTGCTTAATTTTAGTGAATCTGTGTCAGTATGTTTTCTTTATATTTGTAGTCATCTATTCTCAATCATGAATGCTGCTTACTAATAATTAAAGTGCTCTTTAATTGGAGCTGTACTAAAGGGTTTTGTTGGTGTGGTATGTCAAGGTGTTGCTCCATCGACGGGTACAGATATTCTAATGGATCTATTATCAATTGGAACGCCACCCCTACAAAGTGAGACAGCTTTGTCTGGGCAAGGTAAAACTTGATTAACTCCCATTGAGTGACTATCTTCAATTTCCATCACCAGCATCTTTTGTCCCTCTCATCGTTCGATCCATTGTAGGTGTTGCATCAGAAACTAAATCTACTCCTGCTATTACTCCAATAATGGATTTGATGGATGGCTTGCCATCCAGTACATCTGTTCTACGTAAGTTTTGTTGATGCTAATGTTCTTAGATGGTACCATCTTTGAGCAATATTATGATTCTACTTTCCTTTACACAGAAGAAGATCCAGTTTATCCATCCATCACAGCTTTCCAGAGCGGCTCATTGAGCATCACATTCAGCTTCACGAAGCAGATTGGGAAACCACAAGTTTCACTGATCCATGCTACTTTTACAAATTTGACATCTAACACATACACAGATTTCATTTTCCAGGCAGCTGTTCCAAAGGTATTATATTTATTCGAGCCAAAATTTCAGTTTCCTACAGCATCGATAATTGGTTGCTCCCTAGTAGACATGATTTATCATTAAGTTCGTTCATATTGTGCTAATAAATGATGACGTTTTACCGAGACAAACAAACACCAACATTATCAACAGAAGATTGTTAGGTATGTTGCATTGACAGGTGCATATTGATTAGTCCATACACATTTTCTGGTCAGTACTCGGCAGATAAATTCTTAAAATTTTGGAGACATTGCAACTTTTAGTGTTTTTCCAAGTGATCTGGTGCATCTATTTTGATTAAAGACCTGATAATCCATGGAAGATTAGCATAATTTATTGGCTATATGATGAACTTAATGGTTTGAAATTTGCAAACTCTGTTCTAATAACATCCTGACAAAGGCTGTCAATGTATTCATAACCCTGTACTTGGCCAGATCAAACTGGTTGGGATTAATGTTTTATAGTCCATTTTAAGAAAGTTGGTTTAATATGATGAAATCATGGCCGTGAACTGGAATTTTTAGGAACACATAACTATTATTTGTCAGTGGATTGGTGTTTGGTTTAAAAGCGTCTATTAAGTATTAACTTCTAAACTTACCTGGTGCTTTGAAGTTTGCATCTAGATTATGTTAGCTGAGAATTTTCTCACTTCACAACTAATATCTCTACAACGTTTGCTTACGGCTAACAATTTAAGTATGTACCATTGTTTAAACGACAGACCAAAATGTGCTCAAACCTGAAAGAAAGAATTCAGGAAATCATAAGCAAACCTTGCCACATCAATTTCAGATCACTAAAAATGTAAAAAAAATTAAAACGATCGAATAATAAATTAATACAAACATAGATATATACACATTTTTACATGGAGTCAAATGTCGGCAGATTATCTACCGAATGAGCGAAATGTCTTTTTTTTAGGATCCCGCCTAGAAATTGTCCAAAATTTCCTTAGTATCAAATTTTAGTTCGGTATCACATTCTGTCTTTTGTTTCCGTACATTTTCACTAAAAAATTTCATCTTTTTTAGTAAAAAAATTCCATCTTTTTCAATTAAAAAAAATCTTTTTCCTCCATTCCAAATTGTTTTCATAACTGATCAACATTTGACGAAAATCGATTGAAATCCAACAAATTTGCACCAAAATCTTTCATTAAAAAATACAAAATTTTAACTGTCAAATTTCGGAGCACATTTGATACACCTAGTGGTCTTAGAATGGCCTGATTTTTGACATGTGGCCAAGGTTCGAAATTTCCATTTCGGTCAATATTTCGACCCTCTGGATATGGAAATATTTCGTGGAAATATTACGACAGTGTGGAAATATTGTGATTTTATAGAAATGGTGGAAATATTGATTCTTTAATGGAATTTTTCAATGAATCTCTGCATAGTCATAAACCATGTATATATACACAATTTGGAACACTCAGATAATATTTGTACCCTATCTACCGGTGTAGAGCTTCACAAAACATGTATTCTGCATTTGAGTCTATGAGTCTTGTGTAGTCTTGTTTGGTCCTGTTTTGATCTATGTTTTCAAAATGGTTTTTAATTATTTTTGTGGATGAAAATGTTTCCAAAATAAAGATTTGTTGATTGTTAAAATAATGCTTCAAATGATTTTGAAAAAGGACTTAAAATAAGAAAGTTGTGCAAATTTGAAATCGTGCAAAAATTATGCTGAAATGCGAAACACTGTTTTTTTACTAAGTCTGAAAAAAAAGAGTTTTTATAAAGAAAAGTTTTTATACATTCAAAATTTTCTTTGACGGACCATGGTTTTCTAGATGTACTTGTAGTCAAGGTTTGAAATTTCCATTTCGGTCAATATTTCGACCCCTCTGGATATGGAAATATTTTGTGGAAATATTTCGACAGTGTGGAAATATTGTGATTTTATAGAAATGGTGGAAATATTGATTTTTTAATGGAATTTTTCAGTGAATCTCTGCATAGTCATAAACCAAGTATATATACACAATTTGGAACACTCAGATAATAATTATACCCAATCTACAGGTGTACAACATCACAAAGCATGTATTCTACATTTGAGTCTGTGAGTCTTGTGCAATCTTGTTTGGTCATGTTTTGATCTATGTTTTTAAAATAGCTTTTATTCTTTTTTGTGGATAAAAATATTTTCAAAATAAAGATTAGTTGATTGTTAAAATAATGTTTCAAACGATTTTGAAAATGGACTTAAAACAAGAAAGTTGTGCAAGTTTGAAATCATGCAAAAATTATGCTGAAATGCAAAACACTGTTTTTTTACCAAGTCTGAAAAAATGAGTTTTTATAAAGAAAAGTTTTTATACATTCAAAATTTTCCTTGACGGACCATGGTTTTCTAGATGTACTTGTAATTCTACATCTTGTGGAATTTTTTGAGCTAAAAATGAGTTGATTTAACCACTTTTCTCAACATAAAAATTTTATGAAAAACCGAAAAAACTGTTTTTCTCCTACTAAAACTGAAAACCTGCTTTTTGATTCACTTGGTTTTTTAGTTTTTTGATATTTTTATTGAAATCAAATGGGGGGATATTTGCATATTTACGTATAATAACTTAAAGTAAATGGAGAAAATAAAAATTAAGTAAGACGACATTTACTTGAATGTTATTATATGTAAATAAGTTGCTGAGAACGAAACCCCCAATTCTTTTTAATAACCAGTCAGTCCCAACATTTCGGTGCCAAAATCCCGAAATTTCTCGAAATGTCTCGAAATTTCCACGAAATATCGCGATATTTCGTGCCGACAAATATATTGTGCGAAATATCGCGATATATCGTGATTCCTATTTCGTTCGATATCACAATAGGAATTTCGTGCCGAGGTTTGAGAAAACCGAGATATTTTGCGATATTTCGCGAAATATCTTGAGATTTTGTACCTTGCTTGTAGTTCTACATCTTGTGGAATTTTTTGTGCTAAAAATGAGTTGATTTAACCACTTTTCTCCACATACAAACTTTATGAAAAACCGAAAAAAACTGTTTTCTCCTATAAAACTGAATGTATACTTTTTGATTCACTTGGTTTTTAATTTTTTTGATATTTTTATTGAAATCAAATGGGAGGGGGGGGGTATTTGCTTATTTACATATAATAACTTAAAGTTACTTAAATGTTATTATATGTAAATAAGCTGCTGAGAACGAAACCCCCAGTCCCCTTTTATAACCAATCAGTCTAAACATTTCGGTGCCAAAATTTTAAAATTTCTCAAAATTTTTCAAAATATCTCAAAATTTTCACAAAATTGATTTTAATCAGTGTATTTTGGCACGATAAATAGTGATATTTCGTGCCGACAAATATATCGTGCGAAATATCGCGATATTATCATGATTTCCATTCCGTTCGATATCGCAACAGGAATTTTGTGCCGAAATATGAGAACCGATTTGGATAAAAAAAATTATCTTCATTTCGTTCGATATCGCAACACAGTTTAACAGCCATATTTACATAGAGAAAGATGTAAATAAATTATCTTCATTTACTTTAAGTTATTTTATGTAAATAAACAAATACCCCCAATTTGGATTCAATAAAAAAAAAAAATCAAGATCTAAAGGAATCAAAATGTAAGTTTCCAGTTCCTATATAAAATCAGACTCAACAATTTATTGCTAAAAAACATAGTTCGGTGGAACAAAACTTCAAAGTATTTTAGACCGAAAAAAATATCAGAAATCTAGAAGTATAAGATCAAAGTAAAAATTCAAAGACCAGTAAAATATTTTGAATCTACACAATTTCTTTCACAAGAAACTTTTTTTCCTCTAGATTTAGCCAAAATTCAGAATCATGATTTTACTACTTTTTGACAAAAAGTCGGGGTTAAGCGAAAGCCATACTCTTTTGAAAAGAAGACTAATTATTTTAAATTATTTTTATATATTATAATTATTTTATATTTAAAAAATGACTGAAACCGATCATTAGTGGCCAAACCGAAACCGAAATTACAACCCTTGCAAGGACTCTGTGTTGCATCCTCCTAACAACTCTAGGAAGGCTTTCCATGTTCTCCTTGTCTTGCTATTTCAATTTCTGATGTTATATTAGTGCTATATCTTTGGTCTATACAACCACTTCCAAATCTTATCCCATCAAAATTGTGTCAATGACACATCTCTAAAGTCTAAATAATAAGCTGAAAGACCGAACATGGTTTTATGACCAGCCATTAAACTTATATTTAACCACCCATGAATTGTGGGAGTCGAAAGTAACATGTACTAGTTTTTAGGTCAGGTCGATCATTCAAAAAGAGTTAAAAGGAATGAGCTGTGATTTTGGAGAATGAATAAGTAAATAACAAAAAGGAACAAACATAATATCCCAAACAACATTACAGAGTGGGAGAAGCCACATCGAATCCATAATAAATAAACCACTGCTCAAATTCTTAATCAAGAAACCACTGCCTTACCTACTTTAGCTCTATTTCCTACTCCATAACTTTCTCCTATAGGAAATATCATTGTACCCCTAACCGTACGCAACCATTCTTCCATGCCCTTTCAACGTAGGATTGGGTCAGAGGACCTTGTTACTGTCCATTTCTATCAAAGGCTATCTTCGTAACCACGTAATTTTATGCCACCGCTGTCTTTGCCCTATCCATTCGTGCCTGTATTCACATTGGCACCTCCTTCGGTCTTCGGGGCACATGATTGAACCATCGCAACATTCATTCAACAACCTTGTCCTGTAATTATACAACTTTTATGTCGTCTCTTATTTTAACATTTCATTTGTTTTACTCTGCCTGCAAATTAAACATAAGTGCCTGTTAAACAAAAGTTTTTTATATCTAAAAATCTGAATTGTTTTCTTACAAGATGATTAAGAAGTTTGGCTTTGTGTTATGAACATGCTCGATTTACTGAAAAAATTTATATACATTCTTTAATTCGTCTACATCAATGGGATGGAGTGGATTGTTGGAGTTATAACTTCTTTGGAGGTACTTTTTGAGTATTCACGCTTCTTAGTTTAGAATGCCTAAATATGTGCCCATAGGTTTCTTGATAGATGTGGAGTGTGATTTCCAAGCTTTTTGAATTAACAAATGGAATTTTATTTGTTGGTTTTAAACAATTACAATTTTTAGTCTGGTATCTTGGAAAAGTCATCCATAACACCTAATGTGTGCTTATTCCACAGTATCTTCAGTTGCATTTAAACCCAGCTAGCAGCAGCATTCTTCCAGCCAGTGGCAGTGGGTCAATTATCCAAACTCTAAGTGTTACTAATAACCAACATGGGCAGGTATTTTAGGTTACTTCAATATAAAATCTTTAATTCATATGTTTGCTGTGGATCTGTTATTTCAGTAACCTTGCAATGAGTTGTGTTCACATAAATATGATTTTACCTTCTAATTAGACATTTCATTTGCTTAATTGACTGATAGACCTTTCTTTCGTATAGCACAAATTTTTTTTTCTAATTTTTTATGATGTATTTATCTCTATAACACATAGTTCAGTGAAACTGAATTAAAACCCATTGGAGGAGCCAATAGGGTTTGATTAATTATCCTGATGGATTGGTGACTAATGGAACGTGACTACATTACGAAAATAGAGAATTTAAATTGCAAGGGGTTGAATAAATTTTACATCCTATGCTTAGATATTGTGTACTAGAACAAAGTATATAGCTGGTGGATGCCTCATTGGAAGGGAGACTTACATGTCAAGTTTAAGCAATCATGGTTTGGTCATGCATGGCTTGCCAAGTATTCCTAAGTCTATCTCCCTCCCCTACTCCCGCCCTCTCTTACCTTTTTATTCTCTCCTGCTACACACACACACACTTAAATCCAATATCCCCTGGCCACACAAGTATTCAATATAGTCAGTGCATTGCCAAGACGGTTAGACAAAACCATGTGCCCTTCCTTGGTGTAGTCATCATGTTGGTGCTCTTCGCTCCGGTGATGAGAGAGACCTTTCACGTTTTTTTTATTATTTGGATCAATCTCTATGTCTCCTTTGCATGAACTTCCGTGTCGAACACATTCTTGAAAAGTCTAGTTCTCAACAATAGTTTTGAGAAAGAACCGTAACATTTTGGCCTGGTGTGAGGTTCGAACAGTCTTGCTCAAGTGGGATTTTATCTTGGTTGTTCAAGCTAGCAACCAGCTAGTGTTGATTACTTTCAACTTCGTTCATTGGCTTGCCTTGCTTATCCAGACTATTTCATTTAGTTTATGGGTGATTATCCAAAGTGTTGCTTTAGTTTATCTTATTCTCCTCTATTATTTGCTCATGTCTCGAGTGAAATGGTGAATTTAGTCGACCTTATCTTCCCATCCATCTTTTTGTCTGCAGATCGTTTGGCTTTTTAGACTGAGAAAGTTATAAAGATGGAAATACTAAGTAGTACACTCGACCCACTACACACCAATCTCATCCTTTAACCCCGTTTCCAAAACCCTGAAACCAGTACCGTAATCCCCGTTTTGTGTAGATTGCTCCTTTGGGAACTTTTCTACACCATAGGCACAAATAGTTGACTGGTGCATCATGCTCTAGAGGCAAACTGATCAGATGTTGCATGTTTAGGAAGTCATCAACCAACTTATTCACTATCACAAGGGTTCGTAGGCAGCCTGAGAAGTTACTTCAGAGCCAGTATAAAAATAATAAGCTTCTCAAAAAAAAAGAAAAAATCAAGCAACTTATTTGGTAACTACCAATGGAAAGGAGATCATGTTGCTTATAAAGTGTATATTTACCTATCGGTTTTACTAATTAGACGATTAAAAATGTTTTTTATTTCTTATAGCATTTGTTGAACTATATGTTCTACTATCTTAATAAATATGGTAAAATTTTCATTACGGCGCAGTCTTGTAAGGCCTTCAATCGTATAATGCATCTCATCCATATTGTTCACGTTAAACATCAATAAGCATGTTAATCAAATATTGCATTCTCCGACTAAGGCTATTTGTAGTTTGGGAAGCCTTGGAGGTTTGGCACCTCATTGCATAAGCTTAAGCTACATAACCAACACAGTAGGCCCCGCGAAACTATTGGGCTTATTAGGTTTATTGGCAATGCCCCTCTCTTGCTAGGCTGCGTTGATCAGATTTTGACACCAATCTTTGAGGGTTGATGTCAGGTTGGCAGTCGATCGGAAAATTCTGATCCATTTTCATGCAGTCGACCCCATCTTGATGGGATAAGACTTTGGATGAAGATGATGATTATGTTAATGATTACGAGGTATAATGTGCTGTAAAGTTACGCTTATGATTTTATTGATGTTTCCCAGAAAGCCCTTGCCATGCGAATACGGGTAGCCTACAAAGTGAAGGACCAAGACAAGCTGGAACAAGGACAGATCAGCAATTTCCCTCCCGGCTTATGAGGGTGGATATTAGGGTTTTTTTGTTCTAATATTTATCGGTCTCTACCGTTCGACGACGGATTTTTTTTCCCCCTTCTTTTTCTTTACTTCTGTTGTTGCCGGCAATGGATCTTATATCATTAGTTCCCAATGTAATGCATGACATCAGTGGTGTTATGTACATTATGCATTTGAGAAAGTTTGAGGGATGCAGAACTGATTCTTTTGCTCTGGACAGAGTGAGAGGGGTTTGTTGCAGAGAAACCACTAGCTGGAGGATCATGTTTGTTGAGAAAAAAAAAGAAAAGAAAAAGAAATGTATGTAACTATAGTTCCGCTGCTGACTAGGATTCTCAAATTGATGTATTTTGATGTCCAATGTGTTTAATGTCATCGTACCATCAGAGTTTTTTTTTGGCTTTGGGTTTCTATTCTATTTTATTTTAGAGTTTTTTACAAATCGACCCCTATAATATTCTTTATTTACATACAAACCCCTGTGAAGTTAATATTTACATATAACCTCTTAAATCATCCAATATTTAGATATCAACTCCTACAGTTAGAAGGAAAAATAACCGATTTACCCATGGTTTTAACAACTAAAATCAATATCTTTATTGAAAGTGGACTTAATCCAAAATAAAAATAAACATTACTCGAATCTAACTTGGATGTAATCCAAAAAATTCTCACATTGGAGGAGTTTTTACAGAGTTTAGGTAAATTAATAAGGTGAAATCGAAAATATTATCTCGTTTTTTATATCAGCTAATTGCAGGGGTTAATATGTAATATGTTAATGAATTGAGGGGTTTGTATGTAAATATTATTTTGATAGGGGCTTTTATGTGAATAGAGAAGATTGTAGGGGTTGATTCTTAAAAAAACTATTTATTTTATTTATAGCTAGGCTCATGGAAAGGCCTGGGGCTTCTTTCTGATGAGAGCATTTTTCCTGTCGAGAAATGCTATTCAGCCCGAAGGTTCTCTCGATTTTGCTCAGCCCGATTGACGTG
Source organism: Chamaelirium japonicum (assembly GCA_947650365.1). Lineage (NCBI taxonomy): Eukaryota > Viridiplantae > Streptophyta > Magnoliopsida > Liliales > Melanthiaceae > Chamaelirium > Chamaelirium japonicum. The sequence goes on along the minus strand of OX393553.1, from coordinate 71,865,218 downwards.
GTAGCCTATGGCTGGTGGTGTTAGAGATTTAAATGTCGTTCGTGAGATTCAACCACCATTCGTACACTGCCACGTCAATCGGGCTGAGCGGAATCGGGAAAACCTAGGCTGAATAGCATCTCTCGTTTGGTTCCCGATCTGTTTGCTGCACTTGCTTAGGGTCCAATCGGATTGTGCCATGTCCACCATAAAAAAAAAAATAAAAAAAATTAAAATTACAAATAAATTTCTAAAAAAAAAGTAAATAGTTTGTGTTGAGCCCAAGTATGGAAGTTTTGGTGGAGATGATACCGATAGGCCTCGAGTCAAGTATAAGATTCACACTTAGCTATAAAGTGGGCAAGGCTTATCCATTTAAAAAAAAAAAACAAATTATATGGGGCTCGTTTCATGAGTCAGGTTAAATTTTATTGGAGGCAAGAAGTGGTTTGTACATTCATGTCCTGTGGTGTATAAGCAGACCCACCGGAACATTAACCTCTGTGTGCATGCAAAGTATTTAGGGCAAATTGGTCTACTGTCCTTCAAACAGATTGTATTTAACGATCAGGACATGTAAAGAGATGCTTTAGCGTTAGGTCCTGTCATTTGGAAAATGTCTATTTTATCCCTACATGTAGTTAGTTGCAGGAAGAAATCACATGAAAAGTAACAATTCAGTAATAAAACGTAATATTTTTTTAAAATCACATTTCAATGTTTATAGTGATTTCACTATAGCCATGACAATGATTTTGCTTTAGTAAAGAGACAATCTACTACATTTTTTTGAGATTGTTACCCTTTAAAACAGTGAAATCATTGTAGCAATCAATATATATGCTACAGTGATTCAGTAACAACCTCAAAGTGTTGTAGCTAGATAGTTATAGTTGCAGATTGTGAAGTATTAACTACAATGAAGAGTAGGATTTGTGAATTGTGATTTAGGATTAGGGTTAGTTTTGTCATTTAAACGGAGAAAAGATCAACTTAGGAACTTGATATAAATGCATCTTTTAGGGAGGGACCTAGTGCAAAACTCTCTATGTTTGTCCTTTTCACCAAACTGATATGTTGTCTGCGACCTAACACTAAGTCCCCCCTATTTTTATAGTGTCACCAATTGGGATATCTAGAGGGCAATTTTATAATTTCAGTTTCAGACGACCACATCAACTAAGATCATGAGATGATTTTTAGATTTCCTAAGAATTAGAAAACTAACACATGGCTAGTGCTCTTTCAATTTTGTCATCGCTTTGCTTTTAATTGCTAAAATTTTCCTTTGAATACGCTAATAGTTTTTTAGTATTCTAGTGTAATTTGCAGTCTAAAGAGGACATAAATCCATAATACAAATTATCATGATACTATAAGACGGGCACATTTGGGCTGACGATAGTGTTAGAGATATTTGTAAATTCTGGGATATACATCATATACTATGTATGTGACTCATACCCTACTTATATCTCTTTGTGTACATATCTTGGGCCCTTTTGCCCTAATGAGATCAGAGATTCATTCTCCCTCAAAACCCTAGCATCTTTCTCTTTCTTCTAGTGTTACTTCGTTACGTAGTCACCAATGTCGTGCCCCCTCAAAACCGGTCACGCGGAGGGGAGGGGGTTACGAGTATATAAGGACACGAAACTTCCACCCCTAGCTGATGTGGGACTAACCCATTGACCACCTGTCCCCACAAAGAGCGTGTTTCAACGGGTACCTACCCGCACGCAGAGAGACGATTCAGCAAGAAGAAAGTGGGGTGCAATGAGACCACTCAAGGGAGGCAAAGTGGGGGCCTAGCTCTAATCCTAAGTCACGAATCTCGTGCCCCCTCAAAACGTGTCATGAGGGAGAGGGGGCAACGGGTATACAAAGACATGGAAATCCCACCCCTAGCCAATATGGGATGGACTAATCGCTCGATAGTTTTGTATCAATAATGATTCTTCAAACTAGAACTTCACGGACTTTTCTGAACTCTTATAGGATGGACCGTATCGAGTAAAATTAATTCCGATCAAAAGACGAAGCCTTAATATTGAGGGATACTTCCGAAACATTTCTTAATTAATGTAGGGGCGGCTATGGATTCAAAGCCTATGACAAAAAAATAAAAGATATTTATTTTGTAAAATATTTACAGTTACTACAACCCACAAGCATACAAATCAGTGTCAAATTGTTGTTTTACACAAAACAAGTGCCCATACAAAAGAAACAAGGGTTCATTTTCCTGAAATTAAAGATAACTTTTTCTGTAACCAATGGGCTTATGTGCCTAATATTAAATTGATTGCTGCAATCGATATATGGATTAAGAAGTGAATACTACCCGTCGGGTTGTTTTCCTAGTGATATTCCATCTCTCCCCTGTTGGAGAGGTTCCCTGTTCGACTCCTGATATGGACACCATGGAGCAAATTTTCCCTCGAGGCCGATGTGCCTTGTTTTTGTGTGCGAATCCTAGCCGTTGATGTCATGTTTAGGGGAGTGTATCGGCTCGAAACCAACCTATTTAGCCAAAACCCAAACCGATCCAATCTTGATCGTTTTTGAAGATTTTATATCCGATCCAAACCAAACTGAGATTGGAATCCAATCTAATTAAAGTCGGTTTGGATTGGATTGGATGGTCGGTTTGGGCTTTGGATCATATTCTTATTGGATTTTTTCTCCCTTCTATTAGGACCTAGTTTCAACATAAAAAAAATATAATTGTTATCAAATCATTAGGCCTAAATAAGATTTTTAACTGATTTTGAGTCAACCTACAGTATTGCAAAGGTTGTTGATAGCAAGGGTATATGAGGACATATGGTATATTTATATATATATATATATATATATATATATATATATATATATATATATATATATATATATATATATATATATATATATATATATATATATATATATATATATATATATATATATATATATATATATATATATATATATATATATATATATATATATATATATATATATATATATATATATATATATATATATATATATATATATATATATATATAGGCGTGTTAGGATGCGGCGTGCGGTGTGTGCGGCGTCGCACCGCAGCTGCCTGATGCACCACTGCGTGCATTGCACGCACCGCAGCGGTGCATCAAGCGGCTGCGGTGCGACGCCGCACGCACCGCACGCCGCATTTTATCATTCCTCTCTCTCTCTCTCTCTCTCTCTCTATATATATATATATATATATATATATATATATATATATATATATATATATATATATATATATATATATATATATATATATATATATATATATATATATATATATATATATATATATATATATATATATATATATATATATATATATATATATATATATATATATATATATATATATATATATATATATATATATATATATAGGAATGTTATAGTGAGCTATGAGCTACGGAGGGAGAAAATGAGCTACGATCATTTTGACCACCCTAGAAGTATGGGAATTTTGTGAAAATTGGTGGGTGTATTGTCTAGGATAACATGATCATCCTCACCAATTTTCAAGGAATTCCAAAACTTCTAGGGTCATCAAATGGTAGAAGAAAAATTAACGGTTACTACGGATGGTGGATAATAATGTTACCCTAGAAAACACACCCACCAATTTTCACAAAATTTCAAAACTTCTAGGGTGGTCAAAATGATCGTAGCTCATTTTCTCCTTTCGTAGCTCATAGCTCACTGTAACACTCCTCTCTCTCTCTCTCTCTCTCTCTGTATATATATATATATATATATATATATATATATATATATATATATATATATATATATATATATATATATATATATATATATATATATATATATATATATATATATATATATATATATATATATATATATATATATATATATATATATATATATATATATATATATATATATATATATATATATATATATATATATATATATATATATATGGGGGTCAGGATCCGTGGACATGTATTTTTGACACATCGCTTTAACATGTCATCAAGTAAACCTACATGGAGGTTTTAGACTTGGCTAAATTTTTGTGACAATGCTCACCCTATCATAGATGGTATATCCATAAAAAATCAAATGATTCTGAAATCTTTAGATGTGTCAAATGTGTTGAGGTTTATCGATCGTCTGTTTTAATTGTTGATTTGAAGACCACATTTGACGCAACTAGAGGTTTTAGAATCGGTTTGGTTTGAATCCTCCACACCCCTAGTCATGTTCACAGAATTATGGAATTAATAAAATATCAGCTTCTGCCTTTCCCTTGTTTCAATCTCTGGTCCTTTTTCAACCCTTGCTCTAGCGCCATGTCCTTTGACCGCATGGTCGGTTGTCTATCCATAAAAAAGAAACGAGAGTTAATACTAGATTACAGAGGTAAAAAAGAAGAATAAAAATGGGTTCAAAACTTTAATTTACTATGTAATAGATTTTAACCTATCACATTTCTTCAATCTGATGAATACTACCGGTTAGCGACAACCCTATGCTCCTGCCCAACTCCCCATCGGTTGGTCATGCCGTCGCACAACCTGAGCACCTACAAAGAGCCTGCCGGCTACTAAATATGTATGGTCGCCTGTGCACGGTCTCCGTTGATCATTGGTTGAGATCCCCGATAACTAATCTAGATATCGACAACTCTGTCAAGAAGTCCCATAGTCATGGCCATATGGAACGCAGTGTTGAGGATAGTCTCACATCGATAAAGGTGTGGGAGTTTCACGTCTTTATATACTGTTGCCCCCTCCCTCTAATCATCGGTTTTGAGGGGGCATGTAAATTGTAACATGCAGCACAGATTCTATGAGCATGTCAATTAATGGGGGTTGCTTTGCACGTGTGTGTGTGTGTGTGTGTGTGCAATTGCCCATGCAAAGATCCTCTCCTCTCTTTTTTTTTGGTTTCGAGGAAGGCAAGGGTTGTTACTACCATCCGAATAGACTGTCGCTTGCCATCAAACAAGAAATGAAGCAACTGTTATTGATTAGCATTGGCACAATGGAATCGAAGATTCGAAGGCAAAACTTAAGCTATGTTTACTGTTCTAAAAAATGGTTAGGGTGACTGCCTAAGCATTTTGGGCTTTAGTCCGTATCGCTTAAGTTAAGACCCGCTTTCCTCGATGTCCATAAGAGAAGGCAGTCGAAGTTATCGTCGAAAGCTGTCATTCGTAAGATTCCTTTCTCCCATTCATCTCCTACTTTATTTTCTCCATTTTAATCTTCTCTTGTTTTTTTAAAAACTAGTATGTGTGTAGCGGCTCCCTTGACCCATTGTAACCACATGAACGAACGATGATAGCGGCACCGTTGATCCATTGTGAACTCCTAGAAGAAGGATGACACTATAAACAAAATAGTTATGCAAATTCGAAGTAAAATATTTTATAAAATTTTGGACGCTTCAATCTTTGTGCGCCTGCCTTCCGCCATACCGTCTTGGACCTCTCCTACCGCGTTAGATCCGTCTAGCGCTTTTTAAAACATTAGATATGTTTTGATCAATTATATGAGAGGTTATTGGGATTTGACACCAATGTATATTGCACAATTTATAGCCTCTTATGTTGGAATTTGGATTTTCTTAGCTCCAATGCCACTGATATTTTCTTCCTCTTTCTCTCCTCTTCATACAACACAACCCATATATATATATATATATATATATATATATATATATATATATATATATATATTGTGACGACCAAGATCCAATAGGCCAATAGCCAAGAGCCAAGACTCCTGAGGCGGGAATGCCAAGATGGATGAGGTGAGGTGTACAAGGCCATGAGTTAGCCCCACATCGCCTGGAGAGAAGGAGATCCTGAGCTACTTATATAATTTCCCCTCCCAAACATAAGAGACGCGTTTTAAAGCCGTGCGCCGCTACGGATTTCGTAAGAACTCCGTAGTTAAGCGTGCTCGGGCGAGAGTAGTACTAGGATGGGTGACCCCCTGGGAAGTTCTCGTGCGGGCACGGGCAAAGCGGACAATATCTTGTGTGTTTGGGGCGGATGTTACAAAATGGTATCAGAGCCGGTTCTCTCTCTCTCTCTCTCTCTCTATATATATATATATATATATATATATATATATATATATATATATATATATATATATATATATATATATATATATATATATATATATATATATATATATATATATATATAAGGGTAGCCTACTCCATGGAGTAGGAAACTTACCTATTCCATAGGTTAAATGGATGCCGTGTTGCACTTTTTGATGGAAGTTAAGACTTGGTCAAGTTAGGTTCACCCCTCCCAACAATTATTAAGAAATTTTTTTTGAGAAAAACATATGCCAAGTGGCATTTTTAGCATCCACAAAAAATATGTTTTTACGAAACACAGTTTACCGTTAAATTTGTTTCAACTTGATCGAGTTGGTTTAAGTTTTTTTCTTCGGATTTTTTTTTATAATCCTAATCTATCCATATTAGATTGACCATACATGAATAAAAAATTTGATTAAAAAGTGCCATGTGGCGTCTATATAACCCATGGAGTAGGTAAGTTTCCTACTCCATGGAGTAGGCTAACCTTTCCCTATATATATATATAAAATAAGGGACAATGGTTGTGGGGGGGACAAATGAACTAAGACAAAGCAACGGCTGAGATTTATGCAGAGGAAGGGGATAAATAGGGAGACTCAATCATAGTCATCCGTAACAAATCATTTGGGTGAGTGCGATTCATTTGGGTAGGGGGAACGGATGGGATTGAATGGAAATAAGATGGAGGGGTGGAATTGATGATGAGAAGAAATAAATGAATGAAGGACTAAATTGTAAAAATTAAACTCTATTATAGATTGGTGGGTTTTAATGTAAAAATATGGTTGCAACCTATACATGACCCCCTTGAAGTTTAGCTCAAAAAGACTTAACCCCCCAATAGTTTTAAAACTACATTTTGCCCCTTCAATTCGGCTTTGGTTGGACAAAAATTACTAAATGAGGAAATTAAGTAGCTGACAAAAAGGGGTATTGGCAATTCTGCTAATATTTCAAACTTTAGGGTGCCATTTGGAACAAAATAAACTACAGGGGGGTTAAATATTTTTAATTAAACTTCAACGGCGGCAGAGTGTAATTTACCCTATTTTTAATATATATATATATATATATATATATATATATATATATATATATATATATATATATATATATATATATATATATATATATATATATATATATATATATTTAAATATATCACCGGTTCAACCGGTTGACCTGACGGTTGAACTAAAGACCCGTGACCCGGGGCCTAGACCGGGTCAACGCCTCGGTGCAGGATGAATAGATCCTCACATGTTAGTAAAAAAAAAAAATTGGTGAAATTTTTTTTTGGTTTATGCTTTGGCCCCTCCAAAGATAAAATCATGGTTCCGTCTCTGTCTCTCACGCTCTCTCTCTCTCTTCCCTACAAAATCTCTCTCTCCATCTCTCTCTCTCTCTTCCACACGATCTCTCTCTCTCTCTCTCTCTCTCTCTCTCTTATCTCTTCCACACGATCTCTCTCTTCTGTCTCTCGTGCGCTTTCTCTCTATCTCTTCCCTACAATCTCTTTCTCTCCTTCGGCGAACTAAATCCTCTCCCATCCTTTAAATATTGTCACAATCTAAATATTATTGCCACCCTTGATATATTGTCACCTTCGTCGAAATATTTTCGCCGCCCTCGAAATATTTTTCGTATCATTCGAAATCTTTTGCGTGCCTTTAGGCAAGGGGTTTTCACTATATATATATATATATATATATATATATATATATATATATATATATATATATATATATATATATATATATATATATATATATATATATATATATATATATATATATATATATATATATATATATATATATATATATATATATATATATATATATATATATATATATAGGGCAGGGATACTCTTACTAATGAAAGTTACAAATCACCTATTACCTAACCTAGAGGTTTTAGAATTTGATGAAACTTGGTGGGGATGCTCTCTATGGCAAGTTGATCATCCTTACCAAAAATCATCAAATTCTATAACCTCTAAAGGCATCAAATGTTAGAAACTTTATCGACCGTTTATTTTAACAGTTAATTTGAATAACATATTTGATGCCCCTAGAAGTTATAGAATTTGATGATTTTTGGTGAAGATAATCAACTTGCCATAGAGAGCATCCCCACCAAGTTTCATCAAATTCTGAAACCTCTAGACTAGGTAAAGGCTATTTGTAACTTTCATTAGTAAGATTCCATTAGTAAGAGTATCCCTCCCCATATATATATATATATATATATATATATATATATATATATATATATATATATATATGGGGAGGGATACTCTTACTCATGGCCTCTTACTTATATAGTTACCTATGATCCGGGCCATCCATTAGATCCCGACGTACGGTTTGGATTAGATGGGAAGTTAAAGCAATGGGTTCCGCATTAAATGTGGATTTTTAATACGGGCATTTAATGCGGACACCATTGCTTTAACTCCCTATCTAATCCGAACCATACGTCGGGATCTAATGGATGACCCGGATCATAGGTAACTATATGAGTAAGTGGCCATGAGTAAGAGTATCCCTATATATATATATATATATATATATATATATATATATATATATATATATATATATATATATATATATATATATATATATATATATATATATATATATATATATATATATATATATATATATATATAGGGCTGTTACGTTGAGCTGTGAGCTACGGGTGGAGAAAATGAGCTACCCTCATTTTGATCCCCCTAGGAGTTTTGGAATTTGATGAAATTTGGTGAGGGTGTTATCTAGGATAAGATGATCATCCTCACCAATTTTCATCTAATTCCAAAACTTCTAGGGTCATCAAATGGTAGAAACATTATCTACCATCCGTAGTCACCGTTAATTTTGCTTCTACCATTTGATGACCCTAAAAGTTTTAGAATTTGATGAAAATTGGTAAGGATGATCATCTTATCCTAGATGACACCCTCATCAAATTTCATCAAATTTCAAAACTCCTAAGAGGATCAAAATGAGGGCAGCTCATTTTTTTCACCCATAGCTCACAGCTCACTGTAACATTCCTATATATATATATATATATATATATATATATATATATATATATATATATATATATATATATATATATATATATATATATATATATATATATATATATATATATATATATATATATATATATATATATATATATATATATATATATATATATATATATATATATATATGGGGACGGGGAGCCTGGACCTCAGGTGCAGGGAGAATGCTGCACCCGTCCCTGCATGCCTGACACATGTCCCTGAAATCGGCGCCAAAATCGGCCATCCTGACTTAAATCCCGCAGGATTAACCGCAGCCGTCTGATTCCTACGATCCGGCCGTCTGAACCGCACCGCACAAGCACCCAGCCTCCCGAATCGGTCGTTGGATCAGTCGATCGGGCGGCTGAAACAAAAACCTGGGGCTGAAACAAAAACCGGGGGTGTGGTGAATCTCAGCCGTCCGATCGCATGGATCGAACGGCTCAGAATAATTTCACGGTTAGTGTAGCCGCTACAGTAACCGCGAAATTGTTTTGAGCCGTTCGATCCATGCGATCGGACGGCTGAAAGCATTATCGCGGTTACTGTAGCGGCTACAGTAACCGCGAAATTTTTTTCAGCCGGCCGATCGCCTCGATCCAACGTCCGAGATTCATCCGGACCTAAAACCGCCCGATCGCCTAAATCCAACGCAGCGATCAGACGGCTGGGTGCGTGTGCAGTGCGGTTCAGACGGCCGGATCGTAGGATCAGACGGCTGCGATTAATCCCGCGGGATTTAAGTCGGGATGGCTGATTTTGGAGCCGATTTCGGGGACAGGTGTCACACATGCAGGGACGGGTGCAGCATTCTCCCTGCACCTGAGGTCCAGGTTCCCCGTCCCCTATATATATATATATATATATATATATATATATATATATATATATATATATATATATATATATATATATATATATATATATATATATATATATATATATATATATATATATATATATATAGAGAGAGAGAGAGAGAGAGAGAGAGAGAGGAATGGGATGCTGCCTATCAAAGCAGCGTTTTTTGCTGCTTTGATACATTGTTTGACCATCCTAGAAGGTTTGGAATTTGATGAAATTTGGTGAGGGTGTTGTCTAGGGTAAGATGATCATCCTCACAAATTTTCATCAAATTCTAAAACTTCTAAGAGGGTCAAATGGTCGAAGCAAAATCTGCAGATTTTAACGGTGACTGCAGATTTTGCTTCGACCATTTGACCCTCTTAGAAGTTTTGGAATTTGATGAAAATTTGTGAGGATGATCATCTTAACCTAGACAACACCCTCACCAAATTTCATCAAATTCCAAAACTTTTAGGATGGTCAAACAATGTATCAAAGCAGCAAAAAACGCTGCTTTGATAGGCAGCATCCCATTCCTCATATATATATATATATATATATATATATATATATATATATATATATATATATGGGAAAGGGTAGCCTACTCCATGGAGTAGGCTACTTATCTACTCCATGGCCTAAATAGACGCCACATGACACTTTTAAATCGGGATTTTGTTGATGTATGGTTAATCCAAAATGGATAGATTATGATTATGAAAAAAAAATCGAAGAAAAAAATCTCAATCAACTCGATCAAGTTGTAACAAATTTAACGGTAAATTATGCATCGTAAAAATTTTTTTTTTTTCATGCTAAAAATATTACTTGGCATGTGTTTTTCTCAAATTTTTTTCTTGACAATTATTGGGAGGGATGAACCTAAATTGATAAAGTCTTATCTCCGGTTAAAAAGTGCCACATGGCATCCATTTAACCCATGGAGTAGATAAGTTACCTACTCCATGGAGTAGGCTACCTTGCCCCTATATATATATATATATATATGATTCCTAGAATTTATCAACAAAGTCTTTGACTTCTTAACTAATTCTTAAAACCCACTTGACGTTTTGACTTCACACTTAAATATTGTTGTATCCATTCATTCAACGTATTAAATATTTTCAAAATTAACACCACATTTCATTATCCCTTTTTTTTGTTAGCCAATTACAACCTACTCGTAACACGGACAGTTACCAGCCCCCGGGCATGGATTCAAAACTAGTCGAGTCTACCCCTCACGGTATGGGTGGCAATCCTTGACCCGATCCGAAGTTAGTGGGTTTGGGTTTAAACTAAATGGGTTCGGGTCATAAACGGGTCGACCCGATTGACCCGTTTATTTAATGGGCCGGGTTCGGGTTTGTACTTATAACTCGATTGACTTGACTTGACCCGTTTACCAAATGAGTCGTGTCAACCTGACCCGACCCGAGCCAACCCAACCTGAACCAACCCGACCCAACCCGGCCCAATCCAACCCGTCTTGACCCAACCCGACAGGTTTACATGGGTCTGTTGACCCAACCCGAGCCAACCCGACCCGACCCGACCTGTTTAGTAAACGGGTCAGGTCGGGTCAACCCGTTTATTAGGCGGGTCGGGTTTGGGTTTAAGTTTTTGACCCATTTAATCTGGTTTGGGTTTGATGTTTTGTCCTTATACCTATGTCTCAACCCGACCCGCACCCACCCATTGGCATTGCCACCCTTACCTCATGGGCAGGAGGTTTTCACACCGAGCAATGCTATTCAGCCCGAAGATTTTCCTGATTCTGCTCAGTCTGATTGACGTGGCAATGTGCAACTGGTGGAGTAAAAGACTTAAATATCACTGGTGGGTTTCAGCCACTAGTTGCACGCTGCCATGTCATTCGGGCCGCCGAAATCAAAAAAACCTTCGGGCTGAGTAGCATTTCTCTTTCACACCGCCTCACGGCTGGAGCAGGCTTCAAACATGTGACCTCTCACTCTCAAGTGAAAAAGGCGCTTCACCAACCGAGATGTGACCATGTCCGACCCACTCTAAAATAATATTCAATAAAAAGAAGAATTTTTTTACAAATCGACCCTAAAATTGGGGTTAATTATGTATAAATCTTTTAAATTGGACTATTTATATATCGATCCATGCAAACATGTTAAGTTGTGCACGTTAACCCTTCTGTCAGTTACGTATTAGAGGGATATATCTGTACAACTTAACATGTTTACAGGGTGGATATACAAATAATCTAATTCGAGGGATATATACACAATAATCTCTAATTTGAGAGGTTGATTTACAAAAAAACCCTAGAAAGAAATAGATCATGTATTGCCTTTGGGATCCATACATTGATTTGTTGTTGGTGTAAGAATGAACCCTTTAACCAGACGTGAGAATGAAGGGAAGAACTCTATTTCTTAGCCTTCACCTTTTGTCTTAAGAAACCTCCAAGCTTATAATTGCATATGTTCGACCTTATTATTGTTTTTGCATAATTTTTCGTTCGGCTTTCTATTATAAACAGAAGATACCAATCTTATTTTGCTTCAATATTATGGATAAGTTCACCAATCTCCACACCTTTTTTTTTTTTTTTTGTATACAAAAATAGTTACACTTTACCGACCAGAGGATAGGAGAGTTGGCAAGCAACTCATGCTTGGGTGAGGAGGTTGTGTTTTGGACTCTTCCTCCTCCCGATTTACCTAGGAGTGTGGTGGAAAATTCTAAGTGGATTGGGCTTCACTCCCGAATGGATTAGTCTGAGCCCAAAGTGGATCATTGCCTAAAAGGTTTCTGGACACCCGCCAGATTTTGGTTATTGTTGCCCTAATTTATGAAATTGTTTAAAGTGAATTCCCGAATGGATTAGTCTGAGCCCAAAGTGGATCATTGCCTAAAAGGTTTATGGACACCCGCCAGATTTTGATTATTGTTGCCTTAATTTATGAAATTGTTTAAAGTGAATTTTTCAATCGTAAAATGCATGTTCTTCAACTAATAGATCAGTTGGTAAGACAATGCAACTCGTGGCCTTGGCCAAAGGTTCGAATTAGTGCTATGGCATATTTTCCTTCTGTAATGGCGGACCTCGCATTTGCCTAAGCGGTGAGCCTTTTAGCCAAAGGGGTGATTAAAAAATTGGATCATTTATTTGGTTTTTGTGGTCAGTTTCGATATTTCAAAAAAATAATAATAAATTTGACTTACCACCTCAAAATTATATTCTAATTAGAAAGTCACTCCCCTTTTAATCATTATTATACTTACCCTCAATTTGACTTACCCTTTCAAATTACTATACGCTAATTAGCTAGAATGGGAGGGTATGCCTAAATATCATGTACTGATTCTGATTGGGGTGTAAGTCAAATTTTCAGAGGGGGGGGGGTTAGTCTAATATCAATAAGAGGAGGGTGATTTTCTAATTAGCATATAATGTTGGGGTGGAAAGTGAAATTTACCCCTCCAAAACAAATCATGGATGGCTGACGGCATGCGCCAGCGTGGGAGTATCCAGAAACGGACGCGATTGCCCAGCTGTACCTGTACCGTCCGGCTGTGTGGGGCCGTGGGCCCCCACACGACAGCTAGATAACCTTCCACAGTGTCCGACATCCAAATCATTTTCGACACGTGTTCGATTCCTGCGCGATGTGGGTCCAACACGTACGGAGGATACAGTGGCGTTCTCCCTTCCGACCGTTGCAACCGGAAAACCCGGGGCCGGGCCAAGGTGGGTCCCACTCCCCTCGGCCGTTCCACTGTATCCAGCTGCTCGCTCGCTGCGCCACGTCAGCAACCACCACCGTTGACGCCGGCCGCTATTATTAACTGCCCCGCATTCGTTCCATCCTCCCCTCTTGAAACGACACAGAGAGAGAGAGAGAGAGAGAGAGAGAGAGAGAGTGAGAGGGGTTAGGGTTAGGGTTAGGGTTTGGACGGTCGGGCCCCTACCCTTATCGCATGGACGTCAGATCGGAACCCTATTAGCCCGTCACCCTCCTCCTCTTCCTGCCGTTCAATCAGTCATTCGATTCCTCCCAGTCGGCGCTATGCACTCGGAGGCGCGCCCACCGCCGCCGGATGAGGCGTCGATGGAGGCGGAGGACGCGATGTTCGCCCGGAGAGGTTGCTGCTGCTTCTGGATCCCCTGGTCGCGGGGCCGGCCGTCCCCGTCGATGGAGTGGTGGGAGCGGATCCGGGTGGTGGAGAGGGGCGAGGAGCGGCGTCCGGCGCCGGAGGGGGACCTGTGGGGGCGGGGGCTGAGGGCGATGATGAAGCTCAGGGAGTGGTCCGAGATCGTGGCGGGGCCCCGGTGGAAGACCTTCATCCGGCGGTTCAACCGGAATCCCCGGCAGGGCGGCGGGCGGCGGGGGTGGTCCAGGTTCGGGTACGACCCGATGAGCTATGCCCTCAACTTTGACGAGGGGCGCGGGCAGGACGAGAGCCCCGAACCCGGCGGCGGGTTCCGGGACTTCTCCGCGCGGTACGCCGCCCTCCCGGTTTCCGCCATGTCGTCCATGGACCTCGGAGGCCAGGACGCGCCGCCGTTGTTCTCGGACGCCGCAACCGCCGTTCGTTGACCGGGGGCTTTCTTGGGAGATAACGTACGCCGGTGGTTTCTTTTGGGGGTGGGGGCGGAGAGTTCGAGCGGCGCACGTTACTGGATTATATTTGTCTGATTTGTTTGTAAAAGGAAGAAGAAATATATATATATCAAATCGTCTTATTTCGTTATTTTTTAGTATTTTTTTCTTTTTCTTTTTCTTATTTTTTGTTTTGTTTGAGAGATTTACCAATTGTAGCCTGTGAGGGCAGTTGGTGTGTAAAAGTTGCATTTTGTGTCAGATTATATTATAAAATTTGTTGAAATATTCAAAGAATGAAGATTTGGCATCTAGAAAATTTCGAGGATGTTACGTTTTTTTTTTAAAGGATTTTTTCAAAATAATATTTGATACAATAACAATGGATCATAAATTTTAGAGAACTGCTATTCAGCCCTGAAGGTTTTCTCGATTCTGCTCAGACCAATTGACGTCGCAGCGTGCAACTGGTGGTGTAAAAGATTTAAATACTGCTAGTGGGTTTCAACCATCAGTTGTATGCTGCCAAGTCAATCGGGCTGGCGGAATCGAAAAAATCCTCTGGGCTGAATAGCATTTCTCTAAAATTTATCAAATTAGCCCTCTTGACCTAAATGGCAGGTCAAAGCTGAAAAGGTCATTGACATGTCTATTGTCCAATTGCTATATGGGCATGAAATCTAAAAGTAAACAACCTATAGGAGCACCTCAGCAAGGACTAACCCTTAGGCACTAAAGATATAATTTTCATCTTTTTTTTCGAAATAGTATTTAAAAATAAATTACTATCATAATGGCCATATATCACGGATAATTTCAAAAATGGCCAAACTGACAACCACGTGGCGAGACGGCGCCACTAAGCACCTCGCCACGTTGGCTGTTATTTTTTTTTTTGTTGGCCGCAAAAGTCGGTATCCCACTTACCTACTTTAAAGTCGATATTTCAAATGTCGTCTTTAAGGTTACATGGTTTGTATGGGCTATTGTAGCTCGTATGTCCTGAGCGTTGATTTTCTATATTAACATGAATAAAAATGACTTTGGTTATTGCTTTAATTAGAATACTGCTTTGACATGTGTTGATACACATGTAATAAAGGACCCTAAGGAATACATTAGGCAACTAAGGCGCATGGTGGGTCCATGCTTGGGAGACTCAGTAGACCGGTTCTATGTAGACCTAGAATTAGTTCACAGCTCTGATGATGCTGGTAGCTTCACCTGGAATAAGCTGTTGGCAGGTAGAGAAATATGGTGAAGTCTCCACCACGACGATGTTAGATCTCCATTCACCTGACCAAGCACGATGATCGTGTTGAATATGAACCAAAACGGTGCACAGATCAGTGTATCAGAGACTTGTGCAAAATCCGTCTTGCTACTATAGATAATTTGTTCTCAACCCTGCGGGACAATGCACACTGAGCCAATCGGCTGTTGGAATTAGTATGTTCTAAGCTTGTAAAACTATGTTTTGATCTATTAATAAAGGATGAATGTTATTATATGAGATATATATTGGTACATAACACAATTACGTGTTCTTATTATAACAGAGAGCCATAAGTACATGGCAGTCCACTGAGTTGAGACTAAGTAGATTGGTCTCATGTAACCTAAATAAGTTCGTAGTTATGATCAGGTTGGTCGTCTCATCATGATAAACTGTTGGGATGACAGTCCATGAGTGTTTTCACCATGGTCATCACTAGGCACAGTGTATGTGGCCGAATGGAACCAACACGGTGCACAGATCAGTGAGCAAACATCGATGCACTAAGCCATATTTCTACTTAGGGTAAAATGGTCCTAAACTCTGAGGAACCATAACTGTAGGCTAACCAGTTGTGTGGTGCTTTAGTGCACCAATTTGTGAGGATCTATCTACGTAATCCAAAACCACGGTGTGCTGGGTTATCCGGCTGGCGTCGCATCAGTGTGTCACTTCTGCTGGTTATCCATACCCCTAACAGAGGTGTGTTCCTTGGTCTGACTTACGTCATATTAAACCCTAGCCTGGTGGTCATCCGTTGGACTATTGATCGGATCTGATTACTTGACAAGTAATCAGATGTACGACATATGTGGTCAACCTAGAAGGAACCAAGTTTTATAAACACTCGAGTCTGACGGTATTCTCCACTGCTTGAGTTGCATCATGGCACCAAGTGGATGATCATCGTGTTTACCACTACTAGGCGGAGAGCAAGGATATACGAGTAAACATAGTAAATCCAGGAGAATTGGAGTGCAGCCTGTATCACACTTTGGGTGGCTATAAAGGTTAACTCGGATTCAGAGGATTGATGGTATACTCGGGTATTATATCGATCGAGTCCAAGTTAGAAGCCATGAACCCTGATCCCTAAAGGTTCCACCTTATCCATAGTTCTTAACCATCTCCTCATTTTACGGAACACAGTTAGAGGAAGCAATCAATCCGATCCTAAAACGCTCAGTGTGTGTATCGCACTGATACACGGTAGATGCATATACGCGTGTGTGTGCTAGGGTGCAAATTCGGAGTAGTGCAAAGACACACGTGGTCATTCCATTACCTTAGTAGATTCGCTACATGGGTGTGATACACCAGTTCGTGTTGAGAGTTAACTATTTGATTTTACTAGGGGCCCCCTAGGTGTTTACTAGAGGCAACCCAATGATAGTGAAATCACTAGTCATTAACTCATAAAGGTGTGCCATGTGAGTTCCCAAGCGCGAGGGGTAACCAAATACTAGAGGTATGGGGGTATTTTGGGCAACCAAAATACCACCATACGCTAGGGTGGCTGCCCCTAGCAAGGGGGAACACATATGACCGCCCCTCTAGCTTCTAGGGTTTTCTTGCAACCTTCAAGGAAAAGGGGGGGTATAGAAGGCTTTGACCAAGGAGGGGCCGACCATATGGGTCAAAGGGGTCGGCCCATGCACACACACAGGAGGAGAGAGAAGTTAGGGGGCCAGCTCCTGTGCAACTTGCATATGCAAGGAAGTGGCCAGCCACTATAAAGAGCAAAGGGAAAAGAGGGGGGTCGGCCTCTAGGTGCTTGCCCGAACCCTCTATCTTCTTCTTTCTCGTCTCTCGTCTCTCGTCTCTCTCCCTCGCGTGATCATTTGAAGGCGAAGAAGGGTTGTTTCTCGAAGTCACCCAGAGATCCGAGAACGACGTGCCATCATTTCACCGTCCGAACTCAGATTCGGACGAAATCAGCGGCATCATATTCGGGACATCAAGACCTACTAGCTGAACCAAGAAGATAACCCTATAACCCCTTCTACCCTAGCAACCCAGCCATGCGACTGGTTTTACTAGTTCTATATGGTTCGACCCGAGACCCTCTAGCCGATGTTGGATTCCAGTGAAACTGAAACTGTCGGAAAGGGTTCTTCGAGCCCGATTCAATAGAGTAGTTTCAGTCCCTGATTATTTGATTAACCTAGTGTCGTTTAGGTTCAAGATCTTCAATCGCATACATTTTTGTGTTGTCGATCCAATGTTGGTGCCCTATCGAGGGTGCCTGGCTATCCTTGGCATAGAACCCTCGACGTTGAATCTTTTGTTTAAATCGATAGACTTGTGATATATAGTTGTGCATTTTATCAGATCTTAATCGTGGTGATCCAACGAAGGCGGATCAGAGGCAACTAGCAGGAGTCATGTGCGCCAGCCATATGACATCTACTTCATTCTTTGTGGTCTTTAATAGTGGAAAATGAGAACAACTAAGGGAAGGTGTCCATGACACTGCATGCAGGTCCCGTCGGGTATCGTTGCATGTGGTCAAGTGGACTCCGCCTTGCATGCGGAGTAGCGAGTCCGGCGATGCATGCCTAAAAATATTAATAATATAATAATAACTGTTATTAATTGATTGGACGCTGTAATTAGGCATTCTCTTAAAATAAACCAATAATTTATGAAATAATAAATATTGAGGCCCACCCTCTTGAGAGGAGCGTGGTAACCCTAGTATATGGGCTTCCGAGCAACAGCACTTTATTATATTTAAGTGATACTAGGTTGTGAGTGAGTACGAATCTTGAGGTAAACTGTTAAAAATGGTAGGGACCCCGTGCATGCAAGGACCGTGATCTACCCTGCATGTACAACTGAAGATAAGTAGGTTAGGGGTCACGGGTAAGGGTTATGGTAAAGCTAATAGGAGTAGCCCTCGAGTAGGGATTAGCCTAGCAACCCTGTCTCGGGGAGTTGAAGTCCACATAGTAAAGCGAGTTGGGGGTAGAGTTCCATCGTGAAAAAATGAAAAATCTCTTACGATCATCTAGGTGAATTGTGCATGATGTTGGTGGATGCACGGCGAGAGAGTTGGTCCTCTACATTGAAATAAAAGTCCATATAGTAATGATTGACTAGAGGTAGGATGAACAAAATATCCGAGGTTCATATTAGGATAGATGACTTCTGGATTATTATTTTGAGCACTGTAAAATATTGAATTGATTGGGTGTTAGATAACCTAGTGACAGTAGGAATTATATCAAAACATAGATTGATTGTAGGGTTATAAGATTTATCTGTAAACATTGACTTTGTTACTGCTGATAAATACGTCTTTAATTTAATTAGATCGGTTGTCTCATATTATTAAAGACTATTAGGATGTCACTAGCTATTAATTTAACTAATCTTTCAATTTTCTATTGGGGGCTACTCTTTCCCATGAGTAGGTCCACTTGTAGGTCCGGAGGCTCAGGAGTGGTAGGAGTCCATAAGCGGAGTTAGAGTTGCAGTTTTGTCTTTTATGTTTAGTATGTTAGTCTTATAGTCTTTTCCTTTAAGATAATGTAATTGTGATAAAATAAGAGTTCTTTAGTGTAGTTAAGTAACATATGGTTGTTAGTTGCAATGATTCCAACTGAATTTTTTTAGGTAGGTCACTCTTCAAGGTCCCAAGTCTAGGATAGATCACGATGAAAATTAAGTAAATGACCTAATTGATTAATCCCATAGATAGGGCCCTTGACCGGTGCATCTGAGTGTTAGGGAGTGGGTGAGGCTACTTAGCTTGCCGTTGGAGGCTTAAGCCTCGTGCTCCCTTAGAGGGACTTCTGTCAGTATGTGGTGGCACCGACAGATTACCTATACTGAGAGGATAGCTCTCATGAAGATCGAACTTGACTTGATAATACCCTTTCTCTCTTGATAAATTTTATTTTCTCTACTTTCTAATAAAAATATTTTCATAAAAATCAAGTTTAAAATATCCCCCCTTGTTTCTCTCTCTCCTTTCTTTTTCATGTGTGAGAGGATATAAGAAGCCCTGTGAGAAACCTAATTGGTGTAGATGATTGACCAAACCCAAAACCCCCTTTTTCTCACCTCACATCCCAGGGATCATCGATCTTTAGATTTATGGGGCGTGACATTAACATATGTGAAGCCTAGCGTGCATTTTGTATTGTTATTGTGTTGTAGGAGTTGTATACCCTGTCTGAATTGGATTAGAGGGATGCCTCTCCTACTCACTAACGATGATATTCGACAACGTGTGTGATTTAGAAAAGACTAAATTGCAAGTAGTATAGAAAAAACCTTACATGACCCTTGTACCGTTATCGTACTGTAAAAGTCGTATTTCATGTCATTGTTTGGTTGTGGAAGTGCCTCTCTTACTCATCAACGACGATGCACTTACATGCAAGCAAATTTGGATAGTATAGATAGGATAAGAAATACCTAACATGATGACGGTATCGCTATCGTGTTGTAGGAGTCGTGTCCCATGTCCTTGTTGGGTTAGGGGGATGCCCCTCCTGCTCACTGACGACAATGCATGGTCACATAGGCAGTTTAAGGATTTTTTGTATAGAGTATACGGCATGGTTGCGGGAGCATATTATAATATAATCATTATTTATGTATGATAAAAATTACTTAGTATGGTTAGAGCAATACATGATGTAGTTAGGAGCATGTCTTCTGTCCGAACTTGGTTGGGAGGACACGTCATCTAGCCACTAAAGGTATTGCATAATTAGATAAGCAATACAATTAGTATTGCAATGTATGTGTGATTGAATTTATAGTTTCCCCCTCGAGGACTAACTAGACTTATTTTAAGAAATGAATAACAAAATCTTTCGCAACTGTTCGGCAAATAAAAAAACTATTTTTGAAGATTATAGGGATTGGATTGAAGCTGTGGAACTAGGTCGGACGAAGGCAGTCACTTTCCCTATGTTTTGATTATTATTCTATTTTGATTTTGAACTTGTTAATTTTTATATCAATAAACTGATAGGGGTCTAGGACAACACCCCCCCCCCCCCCCCCCACACACACAATATATATATATATATATATATATATATATATATATATATATATATATATATATATATAGAGAGAGAGAGAGAGAGAGAGAAAAATGCTTGAATGCGGCATGCGGTAAGTGCGGCACCTACCGCATGCCGTCTGATGCAGTGCTGCGTGCATACGATGCACGGAGTGCGTGCATCAGACGGCTGCGGTGCTGTGCCGCACGTACCGCATGCCACAGCATAGCATGCCCATATATATATATATATATATATATATATATATATATATATATATATATATATATATATATATATATATATATATATATATATATATATATATATAGAGGTATGCTTGGTTGCGCTGTGCGCTGCCGAGAGAAAACGCGCTGCGCAGTGAGAGCCGTCCGATTCGGGACGATCAAACGGCTCCGAATCAATCCCGCTCCCGCTCCCGCTCCCGCACCGCACCGCACCACAGCCGACCGTCCGATCCGGTTTGGATTTGAGATCCCGCACCGATCCCGCACCGCTCCCGCACCGCACCGATCCCGCACCGCTCCCGCACCGCACCGCAGCCGAACCGTCCGATCTGCCCACCCGTCCGATCGAGCGGCAGTAACAGATTTCGCTGTTACTGTAGCGGCTACAGTAACAGCGAAAACTGTTACTGGCCGTCGATTCCGTTTCGATCGAACGACCAGAAACAGTTTTCGCTGTTACTGTAGCGGCTACAGTAACAACGAAAACTGTTACTGGCCACTCGATTCCCTTTAATCTTTTCGATCGAACGGGCAGTAACAGTTTTCGTTGTTACTGTAGCCGCTACAGTAACAGCGAAATCTGTTACAGCCGCTCGATCGGACGGGTGGGCAGATCGGACGGTCCGGTTGCGGGTGAGTGCAGCTGTGCTTGGTGCGGGAGTGGGAGCGGGCGCTGGATGAGTTTATGCCGTTTGATCGGTTTCGATCAGACGGCTCTCACTGCGCAGCGCGTTTTCTCTCGGCAGCGCACAGCGCAACCAAGCATACCTCTATATATATATATATATATATATATATATATATATATATATATATATAAGCTCTCCAGATAGCTGAGGATGGCTTCAAGCAAAATGGCGAAGCACTTCACGTGCAACATAGATCCTTCAAGAAGTAAGGTAAAAAGTCTCAGAGTAAGAAATACAAGAAGAAACCTAAGTCAACACCTGTGCAGAACTCTGTGGGGACCTCTGGATCCGATGATTCAAAGAAGTTGGGCACCAAGTGCTTCCGGTGTGGCAAGAATGGTCATTGGAAGAATGACTGCAAGAAGCCTCAGAATGCCGAAGAAGGTAAATCACAACTTTACGTTGTTGAATCTTTTCTTTCAAGTAACAGTTCTTTTGCTAGTTGGATAGTGGATTCTGGATCCACTAACCATGCCTGTAACTCTCTTCAGGGGTTTCGGAAAAGCAGAAGGTTGCTTGATGGAGAGATGACCTTGAGCATGGGAACTGAAGCTGTGGCAGCTGATAAAACCATTGGAGATGTTATTCTTAATTTTTCAAATAATAAGACTATGACACTTAGAGATGTTTTTTATGTGTCGTCCCTTGAGATGAAACTTGATTTATGTTTCCTCTTTGGTTAATGAAGGTTATTCTGTTTAGTTTGATACTTCTGGTGTATAATTTAAGCTGAATAACACTTTTTATAATAAGAGGAATAGTTCAGAATAATCTTTATGTTGTCAATCCTATTTTTGAAAGAAAAAATATAATGACTTTAGTATTTCATGTTAATTCATCTAAGCATAAGAACCCTTTGAAAAATTTAACCCAATTAAGGCACTTACGTCTTGGGCATATTGTCTTAGACAGAATCTATAGAATAGTGAAGGCCGAGCTTCTGGAAACAGATTCCTCGGATATCCTTCCCACCTGTGAATCCTGCTTAGAAGGCAAAATGACTAAGAGGGCTTTCAAAGGCAAGGGAGTAAAAGCCACTGAAATATTAGAGTTAATCCATATAGATGTATGTGGACCCATGAGCATCAAAGCGATAGGAGGCCATGAGTACTTTATCACTTTCACTAATGACTACTCAAGATATAGTTACATTTACCTGATGCATCGGAATTCGGAATTCTTTGACATGTTCAAAGAGTTCTGAGCTGAAGTAGAAAAGCAGACAGACAAATATATAAAAACCCTTCGATCTGATCAAGACGGTGAGTACCTATCTAACAAGTTCCTTGGATATTTGGTGGAGCACAAGATCACGTCCCAGTTAACTACTCCAGGGACCCCATAATAAAATAGAGATTTCGAGAGAAGGAATCGAACCTTGTTAGACATAGTTTGCAGCATGATGAGTTACACTAGTTTACCAATGACCTTTTGGGGATACGCCTTACAAACAGCATCATATATTTTGAACCATGTTTCGTCTAAGTCAGTACCTCAAACCCCTAGAGAACTATGGTCAAGGAGAAAGCCAATACTATATCATTTCAAAATATGGGGATGTCCTACACATGTGCGAAAGGTTAAAAGGGATAAGATGGAGCTGAAGTCCGAAGTATATATGTTTGTAGGGTATCCCAAGAAGACCAAAGGTGGACTATTTTATGATCCTAAGGACAAGAAGGTAATTTTTTCCACGAATGCCGTATTTCTAGAGCAGGATTATATTATGGACCACAAGCCTACTAGTAAGGTAGTCCTGGATGAACTACTGGATACTAATAGAGAATGCACGTCCGAAAGCATAGTAGAAGCTGACACCTTAGACATAAATGCATCAGACACTGTAGCACCTAATCACTCTATACCACCACCACCATCTCGTCGCAATGGGAGAAACATTAGAGCTCCAGACAGATACTATGGAGAAACCTTATTAGTTGATCCAGGGGTTCAGGAGGATGACCCACTGAGCTACGATGAGGTAGTGGGAGCTTCTAACAACTCTGACTAGCAAAAGGTCATGTAGGCAAAAATTGTATCAATATCCCATAACATTGTCTGGACTCTTATTATAACATTATCCAATATTAAACCGATTGGGTGTAAGCGGGTGTATAAAAAGAAGAGAGGATCTGATGGTTTTGTTGAGATTTATAAAGCTAGATTAGTTACCAAGAGTTATACCCAGAGAAAATGAATCGACTTTGATGAGACCCTCTCACCGATAGCTATGATTAAGTCTATTCGGATACTTTTATTCATTACAGCCCATTATAACTGGGAGATCTAGCAAATGAATGTCAAGACAGTATTCCTCAATGAAAATTTGGAAGAAGAGATATATATGATGCAACCACCAGGTTTTGAGTCAGAGGATCAGGAGCATCTAGTTTGTAAGTTACAGAAGTCCATTTATGGACTAAAGCAAGCATCTAGAAGTTGAAACATCCATTTTGATCAAGTGGTCCGGTCATATGGATTTACTCAAAACGAGGATAAACCTTGTGTGTACAAGAGGAGTGACAAAACTACAGTGGTGTATTTGATACTTTACGTGGATAATATTCTACTCATTAGAAATGATGTGGGAATATTATCAACGATAAAGGTCTGGTTGTCAACACAATTCAATATGAAAGACATAGGTGAAGCGAGTTATGTTTTAGGGATCAAGGTAACACGAGATCACCAGAATATAGTTCTTTTGCTATCACAGGCCGCATACATAGATAAGGTTATAACCAGATTTGACATACAGAACTCCAAGAAGAGTTTCGTGTCATTCAGACATGGTGTGAAATTATCTAAGGATCAATATCCTAAGATACCTGAGGAGAGAGCATAAATACAA
This sequence comes from Chamaelirium japonicum, assembly GCA_947650365.1. Lineage (NCBI taxonomy): Eukaryota > Viridiplantae > Streptophyta > Magnoliopsida > Liliales > Melanthiaceae > Chamaelirium > Chamaelirium japonicum. The sequence goes on along the minus strand of OX393553.1, from coordinate 71,840,505 downwards.
AAGATACCTTATGCTTCGGCAGTGGTAGCCTAATATATGCTATGCATTGCACAAGGCCAGATATCTATTTTGCAGTAGGTATGATGAGTCGGTTTCAGTCGAATCGAGGTCCAGCTCACTAGACAACTGTGAAGTGTATACTCAAGTACCTTTGTCGGACAAATAACTATGAGTTGGTTACTGCATAGGAACTGAAACTGATTGGATATACAGATTCTGACTTTATATCAGATTTGGAATCCAAAAAATCGATATTAGGGTTTGTATTCATGTTATGAGGAGCAGCGGTTAGTTGGCAGAGTATGAAGCAGAAGTGCATTGCAGACTCTACTACAGAGGCTGAGTACGTTGCAGCGTGCGAGGCAACCAAAGAGACGGTATGGCTTAAGAAATTTCTTATGGACTTGGGATGTGTACCAGAGGCCCAATTACCTATTGTGCTTTATTTTGATAATAGTGAAGCGGTTGTACAAGCCAATTAAGGAGTCAATGCACCACTAGAAGAGGAAGCACATCGAGCACAAATTCCACTTAATTCGGCAGTTTCAAAAGCAAGGGTGAGTAGCGGTGACACAGATTGTATCTTTAGATAATATTGTTGATCCTTTCACAAAGGAAATACCTATTAAGGCATTCGAGCAACATGTGGATGCGATGGGAGTCAAAACCGTTTTGCTAAGCTAGACCAAGTGGGAGATTGTTAGAATTGGTGTGTTCTAAGCTTGTAAAACTTTGAGTTTTGATCTAATAATAAAGGATAAATGTTATTCTATGAGATGCATACTGGTACATAATACAATTACGTGTTCCTATTGGAACAGAAAGCCATGGCTATATGGTAATTCACTAAGTCAAAAACTAAGTGGATAGGTCCTATGTAACCTAAATCAATTCACAGCTATGATTAGGTTGGTCGCCTAATCATGATAAGCTATTCGAGATGACAGTGCATGGGGAGTCTTCATCATGGTCATCACCAGGCACGGTACTGTGGCCGAACAGAATTAACACGGTGCATAGATCAATGAGTAGATACCGGTGCACTAAGTCATGTTTCTATTTAGGGTAAAACGGTCATTAACCCTGAGAAACCATATTTGGTGGGTTAACCAGTTATGTGGTACTTTGGCACACCAATGTGTGAGGATCCAGTTATGTGATCTAAAACCACGGTGTACTGGGTTACCCGGCTGGCGTCGCATTAGCATGTCACTCCTACAAGTCATCCACACCCTTAACAAGAGATGTGTTCCTTGGTTTAATTTACATAGTACCAAATCCAGGCCTGGTGGTCGTCAGTTGGACTGTTGACCGAGTTCGATTACTTGACAGGATAATCAGTGGGTACAAAGTATGTGCAACCTAGAGGAACCAAATCATATAAGCACTCGAGTCTGACGGTGTTCTTTACCGCTCGAGTTGACACATGGCACTAAGTGGAGGGACAACGTGTTTACCACTACTAAGCGAAGAGCAGAGGTATGCGAGAGAACATAGTAAGTCCGGGGGAAATAGAGTATAGCCTGCGTCGCACCCTGGGTGGCTACGTAGGTTAACTCGGACTCAGATGGTCGATGGTACACTCGGGTAGTGTGTCGATCAAGTCCAAGTTAGAAGCTATGAACCCTGGTCCCTGATGGTTCCATCTTATTCACACCTTGTACGGTTCTCGAATCATCTCCTCGATTCACGAGTCACAATAAGAGGAAGCAAATAGTCCATGTCTAATACGCTCCGTGTGTGCTTCACATTAGTGCACGATAGTTGTGTATACGCGTGTGCATACTAGGATATAGATTCGGAGTAGTGCGGAGATACACGTGATCAATCCCTAACTCTAGTGGAGTTCGCTACGCGGGTACGATGCACCGGTTCGTGTTGCGAATTGACTAGTTGACTTTACTAGGGGCACCCTAGGTTTTCACCGAGGGCACCCCAGTAATAGTGGAAACACTAGTCATAAGTCACTCGGGCATGTCATGCTTGTTCTCGATGCGAGGGGCAACCAACTAGAGGTGTGGGGGTGCCTTGGGAAATCAAGGGCACCACCACACACTAGGGTGGCCACCCCCCACATGAGGATATAAGGCATGGTCGGCCCCCCTAGCTTCTAGGGTTTGTACTTGCAAACTTCTAGGAGAAAGGGGGACGGGGTATGGGATGTTTTGACCAATAAGGGGCCGACCATATGGGTCAAAGGGTTGGCCTACGGGTGTACGCAATAGGGGAGACAAGTTAGGGGGTCGGCCCTAGCTTCTTGGCGTTACTAAGGGCCAGCCACTATAAAGAGAAGAAGCAAAGGGGGGGTCGGCCACTTGATGCCCAAGCCATATCCGAACACCCCCCCCCTCCTCTATCTCTCTCTCTCGTCTCCTCCGTGTGCATGACATCGGACTTCATACTCGCATTGTGAATCGAAGCTAGAGAAAAGCCGTTCATCGGAGGCACTCAGAGATCCAGAAGCGACGTTCCGTGCAACAGGTGAAATCGGGTGAACATTGAAGGCTTCATCCTCTCGCATATCTTCGTTCTTCTTCGTGGGAATTCTTTCGTTTCCATCGACAAAGAAGACAATCCTCCGCGCTTAAAAGATCTGCACGAAGGTTGCATCGCTCTACCTCGCAATCTAGTGTAGACATGAACTGCATGCATGCCAGACATTCGATTCGCTAGATTGACCTTAGGGTGTTCGTCTCATGTGTACATACGTGCATGCACATTAGTTTCGTGAAAGTTTTATCATGTAACATGCACCACGCACGGTCTTTCGATTGGCAAATCGCTTCACGATTTAGGTCATGCAACAAGGAGGTAACTCTTTGATCAGGATATAGATTCCTGATGATATTGTGGGTGCAAATTTTGGCAAGAAGTCTGCAAACAGCGGGACCCACCGGCCCTACCTGGTGGGCCCCCGGAGACTACAGCGGGACCCACCGGCCCTGCCTAGTGGGCCCCCAGAGACTACAGCGGGACCCACCAGCCCTGCCTGGTGAGCCCCCGGAGACTACAGCGGGACCCACCAGCTTTACCTGGAGGATCCCCAGATACAACAGCAGAAACCGCCATTTATCACCATAGGATCCTATAAATAGCAGAGCCTTCGAATGTAGAAGGATCCAAAATCCGATTTCCAGTTCTGAAATCTGATTTTCAGAAACCAGAGCTCTGGGATTTCCAACTTCCAATCCTTCCCCTCTCTTTGATCTTTTGATCTTCTCCTTGAAGAAGTTGAAGGGTGACTTTAGTGATACTCGGCCTGTCGAGATCACTTCAATATAAGTGTTAGTGAATTCGGGTTGCTCCCTATAGCACGGAGACGTAGGCTTCGGCTAAACTCCGAGATCACATCTCTCGTGTTAACTCTCTGATTGTATCTCTCTCTGTGGACATATCGAAAGCTACGACTTCAATCAACAGATCGAGCAAGGATCTCTTCGAATCAAAACTGCAATTGACTGGTGCGGCGAAGTCTTCGGGTCGGCACGAAGATTTTCCCTCACAGTTTGGCACCGTCTGTGGGATCCAACGAGAAGCTGTGTCCGTTCTACAACTACTATTAGATCAGTTGAGCAGACAACTGATCAGATAGCCAAACTTCCTCGCCCCCTCGGTTAAGCAGACAACCGCTCGGACGCCGGCACTCTCGTTGCACCCTTCGCTCACTGAATGGCGAGGACAAAGCACCAGGGTCAACCAGAAGGAAGTAACACACGTCAACCTCGCCCTGAGACTTGATCAATGAGTCAAAGGCTCAATTTCGGGCAGCCCCTTGCTGCCCCCAATATGGATACTCGATCAGGTAGTGGGAGATCGGTTGATCGACCGATTGCCCCACCTCCCCATCCATCAATAGGGCATACAACCCCTGCTCCCGCTGAAGACCTTCCCTCAACCTATCAAATTTCGGTGGTCGATTTCCAACTACTTCAATTGGCAAAGCAGAATGCCACCCTCACTGCTGAGAGGGACGCACTCAAGAAGGCAGCCTCCGAGGCTGGAATTGCTCTTCCCATCCCCTCGACTAATGAGAGGGTCGATTGGCCACAACCATCAATCCACTCCGAGCAACGGAGGTCAATGGGCACTGCTGCCCCCGGGAGAATTCATCACGACCCGACTCCCTCTGCTGCCCCGTGGAAGCAGAGTGTTTGGGATCGCCTCGACGATGAGTCCTCCCAATCCTCTTCTGGGCGCAACTGCGATAGGAAGGCACCTTCAAAGCTCGATATACCAAGGAAGCACCCGATGAAAGGCGCTCCTTCAAAGAGTAGAGTCTCCCCTTCCATTCCACTTCAACGTGGACTTGGATCGGACCTTCGACACCGACTTCAACCGGCAAATACTTCAATGCCCGAGCAAGACCTTGAGATCTTGTCTCTGAACCCATATCTAAGTCGAGGACACGGTCGTAGGGATGGGTATTCCTCCGCCGGACCTCTCCATCGAAGCCTCTTCGAATCAACATTTCCAAGGGGATGGAGAACTCCTATCCTCCCCAAATTCAACTGCGTCAAAGGAGATCCAACTCTCCATATACTTGCCTTCAAGCAAGCCTTGACACCGCACGAGGAAGAGAATAACGTGCTTTGTCGCACTTTCGCCGGAAGTCTCGATGAGCCCTCACTCGATTGGTATCATAATCTCCGAGCTGGGTCCATCACCCAGTTCGGTGTTTTGGCTAACCTTTTCGTGCAGCATTATCAACTCAATCTGAAGCCAGAAAAGAAGCTCGACTCCCTCTATCGGCTGAGGATGGGTGCTGATAAGACTCTTCGCAGTTTCACCAGGAGATTTCGCAACGAGCATGCTGCCCTCTCTGGAAGACATCTGGATGATGAAGCCATCATGCTGACTTTCCAGAATGCTCTCCGCTTCGATCTACACATCTACAACGACTTCATCCGCAATCCCCCTCCTTCTCTGGGTTCTATGTTCGATAGAATCCAGAGAGAGATTGAGGTTGAAGATGATCAAGTCGCTCGAAAAGGGCGAGAAACGAAGCGAAGACCCGCGGAAAGAGAAGCTCCTAAGTATGATGCCAAAGCTCACAACACTGAGGCAACAGCTCCTCCGGCCAACAAAAGACCCATGAATGATGGACGTCGATCTCCTACGAAAACCACTTTCACCGAGTGGGATTTACCAGTCGAACAGATCCTCGATCGCATTCAACACGAGGAATTCCTTCGAAGGCCCAATCCGCTTCAGCCAAACACTAAATTCACAGCGGACAAAACGGTCTACTGCGAATTCCACCGAAGTCACGGCCACTCCACCGATCGGTGTTATCGGCTGAAATTTCATCTTGAAGACTTGTTGCGAGAAGGCCACCTTCAAGAGTTCGTCAAGGGCGGACAAGATCAATGTCGAACCTCTGCAAAGGGAAAAGAAGCATGTTGGATCCATCAAATCTCCTCCAACCGACAACCTATCTCTGTGAATGCCAACGTCTTTGGTATTCATGGAACATTGCACAATCAAACCTTGACCGGGAAGGAAGTATATCGGCAAGTTCAATGCATCTTCCACGTTCGTTCTGCTGTGAATAAGGAGGATACCTGGATCGAGAAGCCTATCGAAGGTTTGGTTTGGCCATCCATTGTTTTCAACGATTCTGATCTTCAAGGAGTTCATACTCCCCATCGAGACCCCCTGGTCTTGAAACTCCTCATCGACGGAAGCACCGTCAATCGAATCCTCATCGACACCGGGAGCTCCATCGATATTATGTTCTCAGATTGTTTCAAACGTCTGGGACATAGATACTCAAGCCTCGAGATCGTCCCGACTGTGATCACTGGCTTCAACGGCAAACAAAGCATCACGGTGGGCGAATCGAGATTCACTCTCGACCTTAGCCGAGAGACTCGAGTCTCGGTGAGGTTTGCAATTGTCGAAGGGGTGTCCAACTACAATGCTATTCTGGGGCGACCATTCCTCCACCAGATCAATGCCATCTCCTCTTCTTACCACCAACTCCTCAAGTTTGCAACAGGAGAAGGCATTATCTGCATTCGAGGCGATCAGCAAGCTGGGAGGTCTTGTGAGGCTGCTGCAGCTAAAACAGATCTTAAGATCAATATTGCTCCTCCAAAGCGGCTACGAGATGAAGCTGGTCCCTCTTCCAAATAGCAATTAAAGGAGATTCCACTGACCGAACCTCCACCAATCGAATGGGAAGCCTCGCCTTCAATTGAAGAGATCATCCCTATCAATATCGGCAGCGGAAATCTCTCTCGACAAACATTTATTGGTACCGGTCTTAGCGACGCAGAAGCGCAAGACATGGTATCCTTCCTTCAATCCAATATCGACGTCTTCGCCTGGTGTTTTGAAGACATGCCAGGGATCAATCCAGATGACGCTTGTCACCGACTTGCGATCAAAGAAGAGGTGAAACCTGTCAAGCAAAAGCCACGCACTATCCGACCAGAGCTACAAGTTGTTGTTCAAGAGGAGATCAGTAAGTTACTTGCAGCAGGATTCATCCGTGAAGTAGAGTATCCTACTTGGATCTCTAATATAGTTGCTGTCCCAAAGAAGAATGGGAAGGTCAGAGTGTGCATCGACTTCACTAACCTCAACAAGGCTTGTCCCAAAGATCCATTCCCCATGCCAAGGATAGATAGACTCGTCGATGCCACTGCTGGCCACGAGCTATTGTCTTTTATGGATGGATACTCTGGGTACAATCAAATTCCGCTTCACGCTGATGATCAAGAGAAGACATGTTTTGTGACTAGCCGGGGTCTTTACTGCTATAATGTAATGCCATTCGGCCTCAAAAATGCTGGTTCCACTTATCAAAGGTTAGTCACAAAGATGTTCGAAGATCAGATCGGTCGCAACGTCGAAGTCTACGTCGACGATCTCCTCACAAAGAGCTCCATTCGAGGAAAGCATCTATCCGATCAAGCGGAAACCTTTCAAGTCCTTCAAAGGTATCGTATGAAGCTCAATCCGACCAAGTGTACTTTCGGAGTTCAATCGGGCAAATTCCTGGGTCATCTTATGACCAGGAGGGGGATTGAAGCCAACCCCGACCAAATTCGAGCCATCCTTGACATGCCATCACCTACTAATCGAAAAGAAGTTCAACGTCTCACTGGAAGACTTGCTGCCCTCAATAGATTCATCTCAAAGTCTTCCGACAAATGTAAGCCTCTTTTCGACAAACTACGAAAGGCGGATACTTCAGGGTGGAGTTCAACTTGCGAAGAAGCTTTTCAAGGCATCAAGAAATATCTGGTGCAAGCTCCTATCCTGGCGGCTCCTCTTCCCAAAGAAGATTTATGGCTCTATCTCGCTGTGACCGATCAAGCAATCAGTGCGGTCCTAGTCAGCAGAAGAGAAGGCATCGAGCATCCAGTCTACTACATCAACCATACTCTTCTTCCGGCTGAAACTCGCTACTCAAAAACTAAGAAGGTCATCCTGGCCTTGCTCACAGCATCACGTCGCCTCCAACCCTACTTCGTCTCTCATCAGATCACTGTCATTTCAGAACACCCACTCAAAGATATTGTTTACAAAACTGGTCGAGCTAGTCGAATGACCAAATGGGTGATCGAAATGAGTGCTCTGGGGATTCAATTCGAATCTCGCACTTCCATCAAAGATCAAGCCATTGCTGATTTCCTAGCTGACTTTCCGGTCGAAGACCCTATCACTTGGGAAGAAGACGTCGATATGCGCCTAGAAGATGAAGCAGATCCTCCGTTCAGTCTTACAACAAAAACCGATCCAAGCTTCGAAGCAATCGCCACAAGTCCTCCATGGAAGCTTTTCACTGATGGAGCTTCAAGTGTGATCGGTTCGGGAACTGGGATAGTCTTGGTATCCCCCGAACTTGATCATCTACAGAAGGCCACTCTCCTCGGGTTCAATGCCACCAACAACGAAGCTGAATATGAAGCACTTATCTCCGGACTCGAAATGGCTAAATCCCTGGGGGTGGATAGAATCATCATCTACAGCGACTCCCAGCTGATTATAAGGCAAATCAACGGAGAGTACACGGCTCGTGAAGAGAGAATGCAGCTCTACTTGGCCCTAGTACGACGTCTTCAGCAACGTTTTACTAATACTGAATTCGTTCAAATCCCAAGAACAGAGAATCGAGAAGCAGATGCCTTAGCCAATGCTGCCTCAGTTCTTGGAGACTCACTCGGAGGAAGGCAAATACAAATTGATTATCAAGAAGTGCCCAAGACCACCCCCGAACAACAGATCATTGCTACCACAAAGAGATCTGGGGGTGGAGATCGAATGGTATTGAACCTTAACACCACAAGCGAGCTTGAGGATTGGAGACTGCCAATTTTCAACTTCTTCAAACATGGTGAAATACCCGAAGATCCAAATCAATCTCGAAGACTTCAAAGGAAGCTCCCATGCTATACTATTCAAGGAGAAGATCTATACTTCAAGTCTCATAACGGGATGATGCTCAAGTGTATTGGTCCTGAACAAGCAAAGGCGATCCTGATTGATATCCACTCTGGAGCCTGCGGCAACCATTCGGGAGGAAGATCTCTTGAAGCCAAGACTAAACTACAAGGTTACTACTGGCCAACAATGGCTAGAGACGCTCGCCAAGTGGTTCAAAAGTGCAAGCCATGCCAATGGCACGCACGGGCTATCCATCTTCCTGCAGATGAACTTCATCAACTATCAAGTCCATGGCCTTTCCATCAGTGGGGGTTGGACTTCTTGGGTCCTTTCCCTCCAACTCCGAGCAAGAAGAAGTATCTACTACTGGCCACTGATTATTTCACCAAATGGGTCGAAGCTGTGCCACTCTTTCGGGAGACCGATGATGAAGTGATCAAGTTCATTCGACACAACATCTTCTCAAGGTTTGGCACGCCCCAAGTTCTTGTTGCTGACAATGGGGCTCAATTTGACTCTGACAAGTTTCGGGAGGTCTGCCTGAATAACGGAATCAAGCTCTTTTATTCAACTCCAAGATATCCCCAATGCAATGGTCAAACTGAAGCATCCAATAGAGCTATCCTTGGTATACTCAAGAAGAAACTCAACGACAAGAAAGGATTGTGGGAACAAATCCTACCTGAAGTTCTTTGGGGATATCGCACAACTCCGAGAAGATCAACAGGGTTCTCACCTTTCCGTCTGACATATGGATCGGAAGCAGTACTCCCGACAGAGAGTATATCAAATACATTGAAGACCAAGGTAGTTGAAGAAGGGATCAATGAAGAGCTTCGCGTCGATGATCTGGATTTCTCTGAAGAATTATGAGACCAAGCATCCCTTCGTATTGTCAAGTATTAGCAGAAGATCAAATGAGCCTACGATGAGAAAATCCATAAGAGACAGTTCCCAGTGGACAGCCTAGTTCTCAGAGCAGTTTTTTACAACACTAAAGAACACAGCAGTGGGAAACTTGCTCCCAACTGGGAAGGTCCATATATCATCGAATCAGTAGGAGGCAAAGGGTCTTACCGGTTGTTTTCACCAGAAGGGGAAAGACTGCCACGAGCTTGGAATGCTAGGCACCTTAAATTGTTCTATCCATGATGTAAATACCACGATGAATAAAGTTCTCTTTCAAATGTTCAAGTGTGCAAATGTTCAGCTTTCCAATTCAAATTCTGAAGCAGTTTCAAATCATCTACATTCAAATTACCAGGTCGTTTAATAAGTTTGGGTGTTTGAGTTGCGACTCAACCCCTTACAGGCAAATATTAAACGGTTTCGGGTTGTGCTACAACACAACCTTCAAATTACTACATCTATTTAACAGGTTTGGGAGCTTTTGTGTTGCGACACTACCCCTTACTTACAATTGTGGGTGCAAATTTTGGCGAGAAGTCTGCAAACAGCGGGACCCACCGGCCCTGCCTGGTGGGACCCCGAAGACAACAGCGGGACCCACCGGCCCTGCCTGGTGGGCCCCCGAGTACCACAGCGGGACCCACCGGCCCCGCCTGGTGGGCCCCCGAGTACTACAGCAGGACCCACCGGCCCTGCCTGGTGGGCCCCCGAGTACCACAGCGGGACCCACCGGCCCTGCCTGGTGGGCCCCCAAAGACTACAGCGGGACCCACCGGCCCTGCCTGGTGGGCCCCCGAGTACCACAGCGGGACCCACCGGCCTCGCCTGGTGGGCCCCCGAGTACTACAGCAGGACCCACCGGCCCTGCCTGGTGGGCCCCCGAGTACCACAGCGGGACCCACCGGCCCTGCCTGGTGGGCCCCCGAAGACTACAGCGGGACCCACCGGCCCTGCCTGGTGGGCCCCCGAGTACCACAGCGGGACCCACCGGCCCTGCCTGGTGGGCCCCCGAGTACTACAGCGGGACCCACCGGCCCTGCCTGGTGGGCCCCCGAGTACCACAGCGGGACCCACCGGCCCTGCCTGGTGGGCCCCCGAAGACTACAGCGGGACCCACCAGCCCTGCCTGGTGGGCCCCCTAAGACAGTAGCGGGGCCCGCCAGCTTTACCTGGAGAATCCCCAGATGCTGCAGCAGAAACCGCCATTTAACCCAGAATTCCCACCAGAGAATCCTATAAATAGCAGAGCCTTCGAATGTAGAAGGATCCGAAAAATTCTGATTTCCACTCTGAGATCTGACTTTCAGAACCAGAGCTCTGGGATTTTCAACTTCTGATCTACCATCTCTCTTTGATCTTCTTTTCTCCTTAGAAGAGATCAGAGGGTTTTCAGTGACACTCGGCCTGTCGAGGTCACTTCAACTGAAGTGTTAGTGAATTCGGGTTGCTCCCTATAGCACGGAGACGTAGGCTTCGGCTGAACTCCGAGATCACATCTCGTGTCACAATCTCTCTGATTGCATATCACTTTCTATTGACATATCAAAAGGCTTCAACTTCAATCAACAGATCGGCCAACGATCTTCGACGTCAACTTCGACTCTAATTGACTGGTGCTGCGAAAGTCTTCGGGTCGGCACGAAGATTTTCCCCTACAGTTTGGCGCCTTCTGTGGGATTCGTTCAAAAAGCTCAATGTGCTTGACGACAACATCGAATCGGTTGAGCAGACAACTGATCTTCAAAGTCAAACTTCCCAGCTCCCTCGGTTGAGCAGACAATCGAATGGACACGAGCGATCTGGTTGCTTCCTCCGCTTTCACTGAATGGCGAAGACTCTATCAGGATCATCCAGAGGGAAGTTACTCAGAATGACATCAGTCGAGACTCGCTCAATGAGTTGGCAGCTGAACTTCAATCCAATAACCCGCTCTTTCTAGACAATCCATCATCGATATCTCCCATCGATATCATAAGCCTTTCAAGTCTGACTCTCCTCCAATCCCTACATTGGGGGTGAGGTTCGAAACGAAAAGGCTCACTTGAAGACTACAACGAGGTGATAGGCAAAAGTCCGAGGCGCACTCGCTGCCTCGGCATTTGGTGAAGCCCAAGGAAACAGCCTTGGCACTCGAAAGCAAAGTCCGAGGCGCACTCGCTGCCTCGGCATTTGGCGAAGCCCAATGAGACAGCTTTGTCACTCGAATGCAAACTAACTCCCAACTGGGAAGGAACCTACACCGTCGAATATATCGCAAGCAAAGGATCTTATCGACTGATTTCACCAAAAAGAGAGAGATTTCCGTCTCTGATGTAATTTCTATGCTGAATAAAGATTGCTCTCAAACATCTACTTGTCTGTTCAAATTCTGAGTTATGAGACAGCGCAACATTCAGTTTCACCTTCAAGCAAATTCAAGTTGAGCCAGCTCAACCTTCAAGCTACCAGGTCGTTTAACAAGTTTAGGGCCTCGTGTTGCGACACGACCCTTTACGTGCAAATGTTAAACGGTTTTGGGTTGTGAAACAGCACAACTCTCAATTTCAAGCTACCAGGTCGTTTAACAAGTTTAGGGCCTCATGTTGCGACACGACCCTTTACGTACAAATGTTAAACGGTTTCGGGTTGTGAAACAGCACAACTCTCAATTTCAAGCTACCAGGTCGTTTAACAAGTTTAGGGCCTCGTGTTGCGACACGACCCTTTACGTACAAATGTTAAACGGTTTCGGGTTGTGAAACAGCACAACTCTCAATTTCAAGCTACCAGGTCGTTTAACAAGTTTAGGGCCTCGTGTTGCGACACGACCCTTTACGTCCAAATGTTAAACGGTTTCGGGTTGTGAAACAGCACAACTCTCAATTTCAAGCTACCAGCAAAGTCCAAAGACAAGCTCTCAGCCCCAACACATCTCGACATGAAGATCAAGGTTCAACGCGTTCTGCAGCATTCAGCCAACGTCGCTCCAAAGGCAGGACATCCCTCAAACTTACCAAGTCACTACATAAGACTTCTACCACTCGACACTCGTATAAGAGAGCATCACACGCTCTCATACTCGAGGAAGACGCATTCTAGAAGTCCACCACCGATGAGGGGGTGAATCTACAATCTTCTATAGCCAGCATCAACATACAAAGACATGTGCTCCACGCTCCAAATTAGTTGAGAGAACGTTTCGGCCTAATTTCTGTCAAACTAAGGAGATCGGAGAAACAATCCTCCAACAACTTACAGACGGACTCATCAACCATTCAAGGGCAAAGTCTGAGGCATGAACCGCAGCATTCAAACAAAGTCCAAATTTAGTCAAAGTCCGAGACCGACATCTTAGCATTTGATCGAAAGTCCAAGCTCGCAACCTTGGCACGAGGCAGCAAAGTCCGAGACCTGAGTCTCAGCATTCAATCGAAGTCTTCGCTCGTGGCCTCACTCGAACCTTGACCGGATAATTTTTTACCGATCGGACAAACTTGTCCGATCGGCTAAAATCATTCGATCGGTCGATTTTCTACTGGATCTGGCAAAAAACCAAGGTTTTTTGCCGATCACTCGAACCTTGACCGGATAATTTTTTACCGATCGGACAAACTTGTTCGATCGGCTAAAATCATTCGATCGGTCGATTTTCTACTGGATCTGGCAAAAAACCAAGGTTTTTTGCCGATCACTCGAACCTTGACCGGATAATTTTTCACCGATCGGACAAACTTGTCCGATCGGCGAAAATCATTCGATCGGTCGATTTTCTACTGGATCTGGCAAAAAACTGAGGTTTTTTGCCGATCACGCGAACCTTGACCGGATAATTTTTTACCGATCGGACAAACTTGTCCGATCGGCTAAAATCATTCGATCGGTCGACTTTCTACTGGATCTGGCAAAAAACCAAGGTTTTTTGCCGATCACTCGAACCTTGACCGGATAATTTTTTACCGATCGGACAAACTTGTCCGATCGGCTAAAATCATTCGATCGGTCGATTTTCTACTGGATCTGGCAAAAAACCAAGGTTTTTTGCCGATCACTCGAACCTTGACCGGATAATCTGGCCTCAACACTATTCAGTAGCAAGGCATTCGAATATTATTCAGAACACCCAAACATTCAATCGCTTCCTAAGTTAGCAGGCACCAACTACTGTGAGAGGGCCGACAATCACGATGATGTTCAGTGCCACAAATAGTCGATCGATGGCCGATCTTCTGACTACCTTCAACCTTTCGACAATAGCTGATCGTCATAACTGATCGGCCAAAACTCGCCTCAACTTCTTCGAAGTACAACAAATATATTGATCCCCTAGATTGTTACCCATAAATCGATTGGCAAACATTTGAGCGGGGGTTGCTTATGTCTTCCCACATGTTCGATGCTTGATGAACACCAATTAAAGACGACTTTACTCGATCAAAGAATCATGCTCGCAAACAATGGTCAAGACTACACACTTTCATTACATGGGGGACCTCTCAAACTTGAAGAGAACGGGTGCATTCAATCGCGTGCATTGAGCTATCAGCCACCTAATTCAACTCGCAGCGAGTACATTATCACATTCCCAGCATCCATTACTTTCACCTCCCCATCAAAGCAACATCAATGACCATGATTCGTTATCCATTGTTTGGGGTTGCCAACTTGGCATGACATTCACCTAAAGCACAAAGTTTGTATGGCATCTCATGGCCCCTTCAAATGTTTCAAAGCAGCAATGAGGACGTGCACCACATGATGGAGTTGGCAACACAAGATGGCAAAACGAGTTGGCTATGTTACCACAACATGCTCCACCAAATGAGAGCCCACCAGCACTCTCCATGCCATCACATAGAGGCGGCAAAGCCAAGCACTGCCGTCCCATCAACCCGGATCAAGAGCAGCCTCTTGTGAAGTCACAACCCATGACTGTACATCACTGCGAAGCTTGTGATCAACCGGCCCTTGACTGCTTTAAAAACAGTGGCCGTCTACTAGAGGTGTGATCTTTAGGTTCAGGTGGATGCGCAGTGCAGCGGGCACCATTAACCTTCCACCGTTGACAGCAGGAGGATGTGCTTCCCAACTTGGAACGGGCGGACCACGTCAAAAGCACGAAGCACACCCAACCCATAGACCAGCACCAAGTATCCAGACCACCATGTTGCCCCCACGTGGGTGACAAGCTCTCGTCCACAAAGCACAGCCGGCCCGTGACTGCACAGTGGCGCAATGGGGAAGCCAGCCCGTGACTGCACAGTGATAAATTTTGAAGCATCCATCAAACGGTCCAGATTTGTTTGACCGAGCCGGAGGGGTGCGATCATGCCAGCACTAAAGCACCATATCCCACTCAAAGGGTTCAGCCTCCCCTGTTCTTCCAAGATCTGGAGCAGCAGCCCGCAATCTCCTCTCGCCGCACCGATGACAGCTCGAAGAGGGGATCAGCCTCCTTCCCCATCTTCGATCGAGCAACAGCAACGTGGGAAGCAGATCAATCTCCACCTCTTCACCCTCAGATCCAATCTAGCAGCTCCTCCCCTCTCGGCAGCCGGACTCAAGACCTCTGATCGGTTGCCCGCGACCGATCGGTCGCTGGCAACCGGTCAAGATTCGAGGGATCGGTTAAATAGAGGGGTGTTTTGCCCGATTTAGTGTAATATTTGCCGATCGGCAACCATCTCCTTCGACCCCGACTCCGATCGCCACCCTCGACTCCGACCGGCAGCAGCCCTTCGTCTTCGACTGATCGGCCAAAAATCCACCGATCATAGCCTCCGATCGGTCGAAATTGCCCGATCGGTCGAATTTGACCGATCGGTCAAAATCGCCCGATCGGCGAAAATCGGTCCCCTTCTTCCCCTTCGTTTTCTATCTGATCGGCGAAAAATACTACTGGATCTGGCGCCAAACGGGGGTATTTTGCCGATCAACCCTTCTTTGACTGGCTGTTTTTTGTCCGATCGGTGAAATTCACCCGATCGGCAAAATGCACCCGATCGGCGATTTACACCCGATCAGTGACCTGCTCATGATCGGAGATTTGCACCTGATCGGAGATTTGCACCCGATCGGCGATTTGCACCCGATTGGAGATTTGCACCTGATCGGCGATTTGCACCCGATCGGCGATTTGCAGCTGATCAATAACCTCCTCCCGATCAATCAATCTTCTCTCTTGATCTGTTTTTGTCCGATCGGTGAATTTCACCCGATCGGTGAAATTTACCCGATCAGTGCCTCCGATCGGTCGAATTCGATCGATCGATCAAATTCGCCCGATCGGCAAAACCTCGATCCTCTAATTACCCTTCGTCGTCCACCTGATCGGCCAAAATCCTACTGGATCTGGCGCCAAACGTGGATTTTTGACCGATCAACCATTTCTTGATCGGCTGTTTTTTGTCCGATCGGTGAAATTCACCCGATCGGCGAAATTCTCCCAACCTCCACCTGATCGGCCAAAATCCTACTGGATCTGGCGCCAAACGTGGATATTTGACCGATCAACCATTTTTTGACCGGCTGTTTTTTGTCCGATCGATCACTTTTGACCGATCAAATTTGACCGATCACTTTTGACCGATCACTCTTGACCGATCAAATTTGACCGACCAAATTTGACCGATCACTTCGACCGATCACTTTGTTCGATCGGTCAGACTTGACCGATCAGTCGAATTCGACTGATCGGTCGATTTTCTACTAGATCTGTCAAAAAACCATGTCTTTTGACCGATCACCCGATCCTTGACCGGTTGAAATTTGACCGATCACTTTTTTGACCGATCACTTTTGACCGATCACTTTGACCGATCAAATTTGACCGATCACTTCAATCGATCACTTTGACCGATCGATCAGACTTGACCGATCAGTCAAATTCAACCGATCACTTTGACCGATCAAATTTGATCGATCACTTTTGACCGATCACTTTGACCGATCAAATTTGACCGATCACTTCAATCGATCACTTTGACCGATCGATCAGACTTGACCGATCAGTCAAATTCAACCGATCACTTTGACCGATCACCTTTGACCGATCAAATTTGACCGATCACTTCAATCGATCACTTTGACCGATCGATCAGACTTGACCGATCAGTCAAATTCAACCGATCACTTTGACCGATCAAATTTGACCGATCACTTTTGACCGATCACTTTGACCGATCAAATTTGACCGATCACTTCAATCGATCACTTTGACCGATCGATCAGACTTGACCGATCAGTCAAATTCAACCGATCAGTCTATTTTCAAACGCTAACACATGACAAAAAAGCTCCTCTGTATGTGTGACAGGGGGTCGTTAACTTTGCACCACGAATCCAAGCCAGCCAGATGATCTCTAGCTAACTTGGAGGGAGTAACTGTGGGTGCAAATTTTGGCGAGAAGTCTGCAAACAGCGGGACCCACCGGCCCTGCCTGGTGGGACCCCGAAGACAACAGCGGGACCCACCGGCCCTGCCTGGTGGGCCCCCGAGTACCACAGCGGGACCCACCGGCCCCGCCTGGTGGGCCCCCGAGTACTACAGCAGGACCCACCGGCCCTGCCTGGTGGGCCCCCGAGTACCACAGCGGGACCCACCGGCCCTGCCTGGTGGGCCCCCGAAGACTACAGCGGGACCCACCGGCCCTGCCTGGTGGGCCCCCGAGTACCACAGCGGGACCCACCGGCCCCGCCTGGTGGGCCCCCGAGTACTACAGCAGGACCCACCGGCCCTGCCTGGTGGGCCCCCGAGTACCACAGCGGGACCCACCGGCCCTGCCTGGTGGGCCCCCGAAGACTACAGCGGGACCCACCGGCCCTGCCTGGTGGGCCCCCGAGTACCACAGCGGGACCCACCGGCCCTGCCTGGTGGGCCCCCGAGTACTACAGCGGGACCCACCGGCCCTGCCTGGTGGGCCCCCGAGTACCACAGCGGGACCCACCGGCCCTGCCTGGTGGGCCCCCGAAGACCACAGCGGGACCCACCAGCCCTGCCTGGTGGGCCCCCTAAGACAGTAGCGAGGCCCGCCAGCTTTACCTGGAGAATCCCCAGATGCTGCAGCAGAAACCGCCATTTAACCCAGAATTCCCACCAGAGAATCCTATAAATAGCAGAGCCTTCGAATGTAGAAGGATCCGAAAAATTCTGATTTCCACTCTGAGATCTGACTTTCAGAACCAGAGCTCTGGGATTTTCAACTTCTGATCTACCATCTCTCTTTGATCTTCTTTTCTCCTTAGAAGAGATCAGAGGGTTTTCAGTGACACTCGGCCTGTCGAGGTCACTTCAACTGAAGTGTTAGTGAATTCGGGTTGCTCCCTATAGTACGGAGACGTAGGCTTCGGCTGAACTCCGAGATCACATCTCGTGTCACAATCTCTCTGATTGCATATCACTTTCTATTGACATATCAAAAGGCTTCAACTTCAATCAACAGATCGGCCAACGATCTTCGACGTCAACTTCGACTCCAATTGACTGGTGCTGCAAAAGTCTTCGGGTCGGCACGAAGATTTTCCCCCATAACAATTGTTAAATGACCTTCAATTTCAAATTCAATATCGTCTAACAGGTTTGGGTACTTGAGTTGCGACTCAACCCCTCACATATAAATGTTAACGATTCCAAGTTGTGCATTGCAATAACCTTCAATTTTCAAGTTACTTAACAAATTCGGGTGATCGAGTTGCGACTCGACCCCTTATTTTCAAGTGTATGAATGTTCAAATCATTTCAATAACATTCCAGAACTCAACATTCAAAGAATTCAACACCAGAGACATTCAATTTTCAAACACCAAAAGGATCTCTATTGTCAAAAATTTGCTAAGTACAGGAGTGAGCTGTTACATATCAAAGAGTTTACAAGTTCAAACGATAAAAAAAGAAGATGGAAGATCTCAAGGCTTGGCCACACTTTGCGCGCGTGACTTCTCTCCCTTGGATCCACCACGAGCTTTGCTCGCCACTGAAGCCTTAGAAGATCGGACGCTGCTAGCGTGGACCCTGAGTGCCTCCACCGCCTTCTCAGCCGTCTCCCTGTAACTCGCACATTCAGTGCGCATATGCTCCAACTCCTTCTGAAGGGCCTCCTCCCTGGCAGCTGAGGCTGTCTCCTTAGCTGCAAGAGCAGCATCCCTTGCAGCAAGTTCAGCCTCCAACTCCTTTATTCGGGCCACACGATCGAAGGATAAATTCTCGATTTTGAAAAATCGGTTCTTCAACTCCTCGAGCTCGTGACCCCGGGCCTCGTAGTCATTCTGCCAGCCCTTGCTCTCCAGCCTCTCCTTGCGAAGAGCCTCGATCTTGGCTTTGAGAGACTCTTTCTTCGAAGACAGAACTTCCCTCAGCTTGTCTCTCTCTTCGATTGCAGCCTCCAGTTCAACAGTCAAATGGGATACTTCAGCTGAAGCATCCTTTTCTCCTGCTTTCCTGAAAAGCTTGCTCGCAAATTTCAAAACCGCTGAGTTCTGCAAAAAAACAAAAGAGTTAGAATTATTCTGAAACTACAACTCCAACGATCGACCAAGCAGAGGCACTTACCACTACTTCAAGCCTATTGAAGGCTTCATCCAGAGTAGCCTCCGGAAGGTTGCAGAGCTTCCGGATCACAACAGTTGGGTGGTTGATGTCAACCTCACCCAAGTTCTTTATTTTCTGAGTCGAGCCAGCAGGCGTACCTACAATCAACACAAAAGTTCAAAGAGTTAGAGCAAATTCAAACTTCGAAGGCAAGTCAATCCAGAAAAAATTATTGCAGGTACCTGAGACATCGACTCGAGGAGCCTTTCCCTTCCCACGATCGGAGCTTTTACCCCGAGGGGTCGATTTCTCCTTGGTGGGGGTTGGCCCCGACTGGGGTTGAGGAGCCTCATCATCCACGCGACTTCCTCTTTCCATGTGTGCTGGAGAAGGAATGTCCCGAAGAGGTGAGATCTCCTCTTCACCTTGTGGCTGCTTGAGCCCAGCCACAAGGGCTGTCATCTCCTCAGCCAGAGAGAGAGTATGTGCAACCTCCAGACCCCCACTTGTAGTTGTGCCTTCTAGACGGGGAGTGACTGGAGGAATTTGATCGAGGGGTGTAGGGTTGCTTCCAACCCCACCACTCCCTGAGAACTTGATTTTCAAGCGCACCGGGCGCTTCTTCAATTCTTCGAAATGGTAGGCGGGAACCACCTTGTGGCCGTCGCCCTCCGCATCCATGACCTCCTCCATGCGACGGGCCCTAGCCTCGTCGATGGGGATAGGCAGAGAATCTTCTTCTTCTTCTGCACCACCAGTGGGGGTGGGAGGAAGGACATCCCCACCACCCCCCTGTCTTTGGTCTCCACCAGTGGGGGTGGGAGGAATTACTTCCTCACCACCCCCATTCCCACCATCTCCACCAGTGGGGGTGGGAGGAAGGTCATCCTCACCACCCCCATCTTCCTCATCATCGTCGTCGCCACCGTTGTCGTTGCTGCCATCCTCGGTGTCTTCTTCTTCCTCCTCCTCGCTTTCCTTCTTCTTTTCCTCTTCTTCTTCTTCATCTTCCTCTTTTTCTTTGTCCTCATCTTCCTTCTGGTTGATGAGGATTTTCCTTTTCTTCTTCGCTGGGCCCCTCTGTATCACCAACTTTTCCTCAGAAGTGGGCAATCGACGCCTTGCACCGTAGGCCTTCTTCTCGGTTCTAATCTTTCTGATGATCTTGCCAGACTGAGGATCCTCCTCGTAGTCTGAATACAAGACCTCATTGTCTTCGTATCTGACCTGCGATCGATGAAGGAGATTGGCTTTACCATACCTTACTGGGCAGTTTGAAAACTGCTTCTATGACCTGGTGCCACAGGTCAACTCGAGGAACAGGTTGGCAATGGCCCCAACCCTCTCCGAAGGCCAAGCCTGCTCTCCTCCTGCGTAGTACATTTTGATCTCCTTGTTCACATCAGTGCGAGGAGTCTCTGGTAATGAAAGGGGAGTCCAGGCACCAGCAACCGAGAGCGGCCACTCAGTGTATAGCTTGTCAGAAGCGACCGTGTCGGTGAGGGGGCGTAGAGCAGAAACCCCTGTCAGGTTGAAGAAAGGGCTGTCTTTCCTTGAAGCCCATCGATAATGATAGAAGAAGTAGCCCAATTCTATCCGGGCCTCTTCGTCGTCTGGGAGGCTGGAGTAGCACTCCCTCAGCTCCTTCTGGAAATCAGACTCTACGCGGCAGAAGGCGTAGATTATCCTCCATGCATTGCCGGTGAGCTGTCCTGGGCAAAGGCCGGAGCTATTCAACAACCTCGCGGCAAACGGCAGCAGCGGAAGACGAAGGCCGCAGTTCAGTTGGCCCACAGAGACCACTGTCCCCATCACCTGCTCCATGCTGGCAACATTCACAAACACTGTCTGCTTGTCGATGCCAAAGCCAGATAGAACCCCTGGCAGTGACGGCCGGATCTTCCCCTCTGAAAAGCATGCCAACAACTTTTGCCACTTTGCCCTCTTCTTGTCGGTAAGCTGGCCACCCGTGTTGTAGACGTAGGCAGGCTCCTCTGCCAGAGACGTCATGGGGCCCAAGACAAACTTTGCCTTCGGGATGTGCTCCGGCCTTGAGGGAGCGGAAGCGAATCCAACTCCAGCGTGCCTTTTGCCCAGTTGGCCCAACTCCACCAGTACTGCCTTGCCTTTGCCCCTACCCTTGGGAGTAGAAGAGACCTCAGCAATCTCCTTCCCCTTCCTCTTCGATGGGACTGCGCTCATCTTCTTCGAGTTATCAGAGGAGGCCATTCGATCGATCAAGAAAGAGCAAGGAGCAAAAAACGAGAGATTGGGAGCAAAAGTTCTGGACTTCGAAAAATTTCTGGAAGCGCGAGGTAAAAATGGAACCTAGAGAAACGTATATACCCAGGGAAAACCGGCGCACAGTTCGAGAAGACGCGTGTCATCACCAGGGCAAATCCTGTGTTTTTATCATGGACACGTGGCATCAATCCATAGCAAGCGCAAAACCATGCGAACAGTCGGGACCAGATGAAGCGTCGAACCAGCTGAACCACCGGTTCAACCGAGCCACCGGTTCAGAAAGCGCACCGGTCCAGGTGGACCACCGATTCACAATATCATATTCTACTTTAAATTTTGCATGAGGATGTTATCCCATCAACCAGCAGACGATTGGGTAATTTATCAGAGGATCGGGCAACAGATTTGGTTTTTTGCCCGATCACTTCAACCCTGACCGGCTGATTTTAATCGATCGGTCAAACATGACTGATCGGTCAAAAATCAACCGATTCGTCGATTTTCTACTGGATCAGGTAAAAGACTTGGTTTTTTTTGCCCGATCACTCGAACCTTGACCGGCTGATTTTAACCGATCGGTCAAAATCAACCGATCGGTCGATTTTCTACTGGATCGGGCAAAAAACTTGGTTTTTTTTGCCCGATCACTCGAACCTTGACCGGCTGATTCTAACCGATCGGTCAAACATGACCGATCAGTCAAAATCCACCGATCGGTCGATTTCCTACTGGATCAGGCAAAAAACTTGGTTTTTTGCCCGATCACTCGAACCTTGACCGGCTGATTTTAACCGATCGGTCAAACATGACCGATCGTTCAAATCCACCGATCTGTCGATTTCCTACTGGATCGGGCAAAAAACTTGGTTTTTTGCCCAATCACTCGAACCTTGACCGGCTGATTCTAACCGATCGGTCAAACACGACCGATCGGTCAAAATCCACCGATCGGTCGATTTCCTACTGGATCGGGCAAAAAACTTGGTTTTTTTGCCCGATCACTCGAACCTTGACCGACTGATTTTAATCGATCGGTCAAAATCAACCGATCGGTCTATTTTCTACTGGATCGGGCAAAAAACTTGGTTTTTTGCCCGATCACTCGAACCTTGACCGGTTGATTTTAACCGATCGGTCAAACACGACCGATCGTTCAAAATCCACCGATCAGTCGATTTCCTACTGGATCGGGCAAAAAACTTGATTTTTTGCCCGATCACTCGAACCTTGACCGGCTGATTTTAACCGATCGGTCAAAAATGATCGATCGGTCAAAATCAATCGATCGGTCGATTTGCTACTGGATCGGGCAAAAAACTTGGTTTTTTGCACGATCACTCGAACCTTGACCGGCTGATTTTAACCGATCGGTCAAACATGACCGATCGGTCAAAATCAACCGATCGGTCGATTTTCTACTGGATCGGGCAAAAAACTTGGTTTTTTGCCTGATCACTCGAACCTTGATCGACTGATTTTAACCGATCGGTCAAACATGACCGATCGGTCAAAATCCACCGATCGGTCGATTTCCTACTGGATCGGGCAAAAAACTTGGTTTTTTGCTCGATCACTCGAACCTTGACCGACTGATTTTAACCGATCGGTCAAAAATGACCGATCGGTCAAAATCAACCGATCGGTCGATTTGATACTAGATCGGGCAAAAAACTTGGTTTTTTGCACGATCACTCGAACCTTGACCGGCTGATTTTAACCGATCGGTCAAACATGACCGATCGGTCAAAATCAACCGATCGGTCGATTTTCTACTGAATCGGGCAAAAAACTTTGTTTTTTGCCCGATCTACTCGAACATTGACCGGCTGATTTTAACCGATCGGACAAACATGACTATGGGCATCGAAATTAGCCCACGGGTTGAACCCGATTTGTACACGAAAAATAGGCCCGCACCCAACGGCCTTCGGGTCGAACCCGACTCGCCCATGCAACTTGGGCCCGCACACAACGGCCCACATGCGAAAATCTGGCCCACGCACAACGGCCCACATGCAAACCTCGGCCCATACACAACGGCCCGTATGCAACTTGGCCCACACACAACGGCCCACATGCGAACCTTGGCCCATACACGACGGCCCACATACGGAATTGGGCCCGCGCACAAACGGCCCGCGTGCAAGCTCAATCCGCGCACCATGGCCCAACTCGAAGCGAACGGGTCCCATCGGACCCGCGACTCGGACACAAAGAGGGAGGCCCACCGGCCCCCCCTCTTGAAAACCGTGCCCCCCTCCTCATGGAGAGGTGGGGCCGGCCATAAAAGAAAAAGAAAAGAAAAGAAAAAGAAAAAGAAAAAGAAAAAGAAAAGAAAAGAAAAAGAAAAAGAAATCAAAAACCGCCTCGATGCGGGGGGAGGTGGCGTGGACGTCTACACAGCCGTAGATCCGCGACGATCCCTCGATCCAACGGACAAGATGACGTTGTGTCGCCATCCGATCCAAAAGTGCAACAAAAATAACAACTCGATCTTTAAAGATCGAGTCACATCTAGCCCATAACCACCCCAACTAAAAAGGAGGGGATCGGGTTTGTTTCCTTGAATAAAGGAACAGTATCTTGATGGTTATGTGGGGAGATATCGGATGAAACAAAAAAGATTTCAGATTTATCTCCCCCAACCGCTCCCCTTTGCCTATAAATAGAGGGGGTGGGGGAAGGCACAAAGGGTCCAAAAGCTAGCCGAAGACGAAAGAGCTTCGCAAGAGAAGCTCCAACGCTCGAAGACCGAAGGCTTCACGAGGCACGGCAAGCACGTCCTACGGGAATCCTTGGCCCTTCAAGTCCTCATCAACGTGAAGACCTTGCACTCGAAGATCAAAACTTCGACTCCTCGCACGAAGAAGAAAGCTTGGAGAAGAAGACCCGGAGCCGTCATCACCCGACTGCTCTAAACGATCTTCATCAGCTCCGAAGACGCCATAAGCAAAGGCCGGAGAAGAAGATTGAAGCCGACAACACCCGTCGTCTTCAACAAAGGCATCAACTCCTTGCATGAAGAAGAAAGCCGGGAGAAGAAGGCCTGAAGCCGGTGCTACCCCTGCCGTCTTCGTCAACAAAAGCCGACGCTACAACCGTCGTGCGAAGATCGGTGCTACCCCTGCCATCTTCATCAAGAAAAGCCGACGCTACAACCGTCGCACGGAGATCGGTGCTACACCCACCATCTCCGCAAGAAGCTCTCAACTCCGATCAAGCCAAATATGCCCGGAGAAGAAGCCAACCGACGCCACAACCGTCGAGGAAGCCAGAAGAATAAAGAAGCCTTGAAGAAGTAGCTATCGCCGTTCGAGAAGAAGATCGAGTCAAAAGCTAAAGCCAAAGCTAACGCAAGAAGCCAAAGCAGAAGCACCGGTAAAGCCCGCGCCAAAGCAACGCACGTGCCAAAGCCAAGCAACTACGCTGGTCACGAGCAAAGCACCGCACGTTCTAGCCGATACGACACGAAGTCCGGAAGAACTAAAGCATCGCAAGTCTCTACCCGTCTGCGTTCGAGCGCAAGCGCCAAAGCAAAGCAAAAGCCAGAGCCACGCCAAAGCAACGCCAGAAGCCAAAAGCCAAAGCTAAAGCCGACGCCAAAAGCACGATCGACGCCGCGAACCGACGATCAAGGACGCCGAGGTCGAGCAAGGATCGAGGAAGACGTGAAGACCGAGGAACGAAGCCCAAAGCCTCTCTAGCCGAGAAAGCACGAAGCACGGACGGGACAAAATCAACGGCGGAAACTCCTTAGTCTCTCAGAAACCCTCATCCTGTAAAGACCTATGTCCTGGGCAACCCCTTCAGAGCTCTCGCACGAATACCACGTGGAGACGCGGATCAAAGGGACCCTCCAGAGGATCTCTCGCACAATCTCCTGATCAAAAAAAATTTGTAATCTCGTGTGATCCGCAATAAAGACGACCCGAATCTTTTTCCGCGCTCACAGATTTCTGGCATGCCCGGTGGGACCTCCTCTCCTTTCATCCGTACGTTTGAAGGAGTTTCTTCAAGTTCGCCATGGCCGGAACGAACGATGATACGTTTGCTCCAACAAGCCTCTCACCTATCGCCGAGTCTCCACTACTCCAACACGGTGATCCAGAAAACCCGGAGGATGTCATTCCCCCGGTAGTACGTGTCTACACTCGGCGTACTCAAACTCTTGCGGACTTCTTCACGCCAGAAACTGCTGCCGAAGATGCCCGCCAAGGCGCCAATGAGGCCTCGGTGCATGAAGAGACAAGCCTCAATCCTGGAACATCTGTCCAGAAATTTGGGGAGGACCAGCCCCAACCCCGAACCCGTTCGGGTTCTCTAGCGGACTTTGCACCTCCCTTGCCGGGGGCAAACATCCGTCATCAAGCAGAAGCAAGTCAGCGTAACTACGTCTCCGACGACGATGGCGAGGGTGCGGGCATGCAACATCGAGACGTCCTGCGACATCATCCTCCGTCCGCTCTCCAGCTCCAAGTCATGCAAATGGGTGAACACATGGCTCAGCTCACCCGACTAATGGAAGAGAAAGATCGTCACATCAATACCTTGCTGCAAAGGCTGAGTGTCAGGGATGTCGCAATATTCAGTCAACCTCCTGCTTCTCCAGTAGCTGCTCCAGCCCCGTCTCCAACTCCTGCTCTTGTAGAAGTTGGCCCGGCAACACTAGCAACTACTCCTGCACTTTCCTCGGCTCCCGTGCCAGTCTCGGTGGCCGTGCAACCTTCAGTGGCAGCAACGATGAATGCCCAGCAAATACAAGCACTAGTGGCTGACATGATGCGTTCCCACGGTGGCAGCCTACCTCCGATTACGGCGGCATATTCAAAGCCTTACACCATAAGGATCCAACAGCTGCGCTTCCCTACCGGGTTCCAGCCACCAAAGTTCTAACACTTCGATGGAAAGGGGAACCCAAGGCAACACATTGCCCACTTCGTCGAAACTTGCAACAACGCCGGCACATACGGCGATGAGATGGTGAAGCAGTTCGTTCGCACACTCAAAGGTAATGCTTTTGACTGGTATGTTGATCTTCCTCCAGGATCCATTGACAGCTGGGATCAGATGGAGAGGGAATTCCTCAACTGCTTCTACAGTACTCGGTGCATCGTTAGCATGACCGAGCTTACTGCCATCAAGCAAAGGAAGGACGAATCAGTAATCGACTACATCGATCGATGGAGGAATCTCGCCCTGAATTCACGAGATCGTTTGTCGGAAGACTCGGCTATCGAGATGTGCACCCAAGGCATGCACTGGGGCTTACTCTACATCCTCAAGGGGATCAAGCCTCGGTCCTTCGAAGAACTCGCAACTCGAGCCCACGACATGGAGCTCAGCTTAGCAAATCGCAGGGACTCAAAGACCAAATACTTCCTGAAGGTGGAAAAGAAAGACAAACCGCCGGCACCCAAATCAAAGCAAGTTAACGTCGTCGACATCGCCTCGGCCTCTAAACCACTCAAAATCAGCGGTAAGTCGGATCAAGAAAAGGGAGCTGCCATACCACCGCCTCCACCCCAAAGGCAGTCGAAGATGACTCTAGAAGAACTTAAGGCCAAAGAGTATCCCTTTCCAGACTCAGAAGTCTCCTCCATGTTCGATCAACTGCTACAAGAAAAGATGATCGAGCTTCCTCCTTCAAAAAGGCCCGAACAGATGCATCGTGTCAATGATCTGCTCTTCTGCAAATATCATCGACTGGTTAGCCATCCTATTGAGAAATGTTTCGTCTTCAAAGAAAAGATCATGGCGCTCGCAAAGCAAGGAAAAATTGAGATCGACTCTAGCGACGTTGCAACGGCAAACATGACGTCCATCACCTTCGGTTCGTTTCAACCGGTACTCGTTGCTACCCACCAGAGAAGGCCCAAGTTGCGCATCAATCGCCAAAGGCCTATTGCGAAGTTAGTTCCACGACGGAAAGTCTCAAGACGACAGCAGTACGCTCCTAAGCTCGCTGAGGAAGAAACGTCACTGCCCTGGGGGCAACCATCGCCTACATCGACGTCTCTCTCAAACAAAGCTATGTCCCAATGGAATCTCCAGACAAGGTACGAGCAAGGAGACCCGGAAGTTGGTCTGTTAGGCCAGCCCTCAGGTAAATTTGACTATTACGTCCTCTATTCCAGACCTTCGCCTGTCTCAATAGAAGAAATCAAGCCCACCGACTGGGAGTCAGAAGGTGAACCACCAAGGTCCCCAGAGGAGCAAGGCTCCCCGACTCATGGAGAACCCACAAATCTCCAGACAAGGTACGAGCAAGGAGACCCGGAGGTCGGTCTGTTAGGCCAGCCTTCAGGTAAATTCGACTACTACGTCCTCTATACCAAACATTCGCCTGTCTCAATAGAAGAAATCAAGCCCACCGGTTGGGAGTCAGAAGGTGAACCACCAAGGTCCCCAGAGGAGCAGGTCTCCCCGACCCATGAAGAACCTACAGCTATCACTCCCGATCTTCACCTTGGTAACGAAAAATCCACTGATGAAGATGCATGGGTCATGTTGCCTCGCAAACGAAGGCCATGGATGCCAAGAAGTCGCAAGCTAGATCGGGTAACAAGAAAGCTTCCGGAACGAAGAACTTACAAAAAGAAAAGCAAAGCTCCAGGAAGGAAGGCATTCAAAGTACCGCCAGCAGATCCTGATGATCTCCTCCTGCAAAACCCTCCAGAACCGACAACGTTGCAAGAGTTCTTCCCCGATTATTTCCTCCCAGCTAATCAGTAGCACGAAGCCTCCTGTTGCATGGTTGAGATTCACATGGCATCGGAAGAAGAAGATAGGATCAAGCCTTCCAAAGAAAGCAACACCGACAACAAGGAGGATGATTTCGACAAAGACAGTACTGCTGCTTACGATGAGGCAATCCTGCACCTACCACTCATAGAAGCACTACACCTCCCAGAGAAAGCTCACCTAGCAATGGCCGAGGCTTTGACAGACCCAGACAACTACAAAAGAAAGAAGAAAAACACCGAGAAGGACAAAACTATTGTCTCATGTAACGCGGCAATAACTTTCTCGGACGAAGATCTGCAGCTCGGAGCACGACTGCACAATCGACCTGTCTATGTCTCGGGATACATCAACGAGAAGCCGATAAATCGAATCCTGTTGGACTGCGGCTCCGCCGTCAATATCATGCCTATCCAAACAATGCGCCAGCTCGGCATCACCACCAACCAGCTCTCGCAAAGCCAGCTGGTCATTCAAGGGTTCAACCAAGGAGGACAGTCCACCATAGGGATCATTCGTCTAAAACTCTCCATTAGTCAGCTTGACACGATGGTTCTTTTCCACGTCATTGACTGTCAAACATCATATCACCTTCTACTGGGAAGACCGTGGCTGCACGAAAACGGTATCGTAGTGTCTACCTGGCACCAATGCCTCAAGTACTACGAGGAAGGTCTGGAAAAGTGCATTGTTGCAGACGACAAGCCATTCAGTGAGGCTGAAGCGCACCTCGCCGATGCCAAGTTTTACCAAGCAAAGGACCTTGTTGCAGAAGTCCTTCCAGCTAAAACTCCTCGAACTCAGAAAGCTAAAAAGACGGAGCAGGATGAAGCTCTGCCAACTCCAAATCCAGTACCACCATCTAAGGCGATACACGAAGTCAAAGAAGTGCTAGCGCCAAGACGAAGAATGCGCATCAGCTCCAAGCCAAGATTCATGAAACATACTCCATTACCTGTCCAAGCTACGACAGTCTTACGCCTCACGCCTCAGTGGCTTCGCAAAGATGAACCACCACCTTTTGCCTCGCCAAAAGGGATGGTCCAGCCGCTATCGGAAGCTAATGTCATCACTCTGCAAGAGATGACACTGCCACTACCCAGCCTGGGGCAAGCTTCAAGTTCGCCAAAACCCATCAATCCCTTCGAATCCAGCCAACTCACATTCAAGCCAAAAGGAAGCTGGGGGCAAAATGCCGCCAAGCTGCTGTTCAAAGCTGGCTACTGTTAGGATTGATGTGTTCTAAGCTTGTAAAACTTTATGTTTTGGTCTAATAAAGATTGATAGTTATTATTACATGAGATGCATATAGGTGCGTAACATAGTTACGTGTTCTTTAGAGAACAGAGAGCCATGGTTATATGGTAGTCCACTGAGTTGAAGACTAAGGGGATTGGTCCCGTATAACCTAAATATGTTCGCAGCTATGATCAGGTTGGTCGCCTCATCATGGTAAGCTGTTGGCGATGATAGTTCATGGGATGTCTTCACCATGGTCATCACCAGGCACAGTGTCTGTGGCTGAACGGAACTAACACGGTGTACAGATCAGTGAGCAGACACTAGTACACTAAGCCGTGTTTCTACTTAGGGTAAAACGGTCCTAAACCCTGAGGAACCACGACTGATGGACTAACCAGTTGCATGGTGCTTTGGCGCACCAATGTGTGAGGGTCCATATGCAGTGATCCAAAACCACGGTGTACTGGGTTACCCGGCTGGCGTTGCATTAGCGTGTCACTCCTGCAGGCCATCCACACCCCTGATGGGAGGTGCGTTCCTTGGTGTGACTTACACTGTACCAAACCCAGGCCTGGTGGTCATCAGTTTGACTGTTGACCGAGTTCGGTTACTCGACGGGGTAATCAGAGGTACGATGTATAGGTCAACCTGGAAGGAACCAAGTCATATGATCATTCGAGTCTGACGGTAGTCTTCACCGCTCGAAGTGAATCATGGCATCAAGTGGAGGGACAGCGGGTTTACCACTACTAAGCGGAGAGCAGGGGTATGATGGAGAACATAGTAAGTCTGGGTGAATTAGAGTGCAGCCTGCGTCGCACTCTGGGTGGCTACGCAGGTTAACTCGAGCTCAGAAGATCGATGGTACACTCGGGTAGTGTGTCGATCGAGCTTGAGTTGGAAGCCATGAACCCCGGTCCCTGATGGTTCCACCTTATCAACATTATGTACGGTTCTTGAACCGTCTCCTCGGAACACCATAAGCATGAGGAAGAAAGAAGTATACGCTCCGTGTGTGCATGGCACTAGAGCACGGTAGATGCGTAACTACATACGAGTACTAAGGGTTGAGCCCGAGACTAGTACAGAGTCGTATGTAGTAATCCCTAGCCATAAGTGAACTTCGCTGTATAGGTGCGATGCACCGGGGTATGTTGCGAGTTGACTAGTTGACTTTGCTAGAGGCACCCTCCGGTGGCCTCAGTTAATAGTAGGTAACTAGTAAAGATCACTTAAGTAATGGCCGCTAGGCATCGCAGAAATGGTCAAAATGAGGCGTCGGGGCGTTTTGGTAAAAACCTCACTCTGCCGGACCTCACTGTTGGCCGACTCCAGTGGTGTGACACCTTGCTAGGGCCGGCCCTATGATGTAGGGATAAGAATCCCTCATCTATAGGGCCGGCCATATAGATAGGGACAGGGCGATAAAACGGTTAAGATCGAGCCCTAAAAAGTGGGAAAACGGATAAATACGCGGAGAGATAAAAAGGAGATAATGGAGAGATAATGAGAGGGGGTCATTATCCCCTTGGATAGGGTCCAAGGGGGTTGGTCGGCCCTATAAAGGGACCTATGGGGCGCCGGCCCCAAAGGATGCAAAATCTGAACCCCCTCCTCTCTCTAATCTCTCTAGTTCTCTCCCTAATCTCTCTCCGTTTCCCGCTTGCTACTTCGTCTTCCTCGCGTGGAGTTCTGAAGAAGGAGAAGGGTCATTCTTCGGAGGCACTCAGAGATCCGAGAGCGACGTTCCGTGCATCGTGTGAGATCGGGTGAACAAGAAGGCAACATCTCTATTCGTACCGTCGACATCTTCGCGAACGATCTTCCGTCTCCATCGACAAAGAAGACAATTCTCCGCGGTTAAAAGATTTGTACGAAAGGTATGTGTAATCTAACATGTAGATCTAGTGGGCATTATGATTTGCATCCATGCTAAGTTAATCATTACGCTAGATTATCGTTAGGGGTTTTCGATTCTCGTGCATACACATGCACACATATGTAGATTAGTTTCAATGAAAGTTTAAATCGTGTAACGTGCACCATGAACGGTCTTTCGACCGCCAAATCGTTTTCGCTGCGAGCCTCTGACCCGGATTAGATTCCAACAATTGGTATCAGAGCCGCATTAGTGGTGTGCGTTTCACATTTTTTCATGAAACTAACATGTGTGCGCATGATGAATGCGTGAGATCATCGGGGTTCTTACGCTTAGATCATGCATATGTATAGATTGTGCTTATTCTATTGATCATTCTTGCAGGGCGCCGCTATAAAAAATCTAGATCTATGCTTTGTGCTTGCTACCGGGGGTCGGACCCCGAGTTAGCAATTGTCTAGATTTGTTTTTAGTGTGTGGATTTGTAATTGAGCCTTAGATTGGGCGAGTGATGGGGGATGACCATCCTCGGTTTCCCATGGCTTTTTCCTAGGTGTGTTTTTCTTTTCTTTCTAGGAAATTGTGTATGAGCGAGCACTTGCTCGAAGCGTACTAGAATTTTTGGTTACAGATCGAGAAGAAAGATGTGCCAAAGAAATCCACCATCGGGAGCAGAAGCGGAACCCTGGAGGATAAAGACGATCCGGCAAAGTGTTCGCGAGCGCGACGGAGGAGCCGGACTGAGGAACCTTGCGAAGAAAGCTAGAGGCCTGCGCTGTGCTAATTAGGTTCAGGGGTCGGACTCTGAACTTAATTCAGTTTTAATGGTTGCTTTCTTTAATTAGTTCTTTAAGCTTCATATCGAACCCCGATGAGATAATGTGATTATCAGTTTTCAGAGGGATGCCTTTCCCCTCCGGTCCAAGCGACTGTTTGAGGTTAGGATCCCGCTAGATGACGCCTATTATTTAGTTGACTTTTGATGTTAGTGGGATCCCATCACATATGGTTATGCCACCATTAGGAGAGCACCCGACTAGTCGGGTGTGCCTATTTGGCCAGCATCGAAATCAAAGATGAGATGGAGATCCATTGAACATCAATTGTCAAATCTATAAGCGAGGCGCCATGACTAGTGGGAGTCCTTTCCAGTGAGTCTGACTCTAGGATTAGCTCCAGAGCATTAGCGTGATAACCAATTTTGCAAAGCATCGATATTCTTGGAATATATAATGTGACCCTTGAATGGAGAAATCCACTTGAGGCAGGGACTATGATATTCCGAGAGTGATTAATGCTAGGCGAAGGGCTTGAACGCTAGTGGGAGCATGGTGTGACCAGGGTCTAGTATTTAGGAGGTCGCTACCTTTGCATTTGCATAAATTCATACTCGCAAAATAACCCTCAGAATTATAAGGGATGCAAGAGAGGACTTTTATAAGATCCTCTGGCCTCCACGGCCAGTCGTTTTGTAATAGGGTGGGGATGCATAACTTCACACCCCCTAGGGTGGGAGCTGTGTGTTTCCATGCCAAATTACTTAATGACCTCCCTGCGGATATGGCGATTACGGGGCCAGGAGAGAAGGGCTTTTCATCCCACCCTAGTGGGGGCCGCATGAACTCCCGTGTCATAATTGCTTAGGCTCGTGGGTAAGCATCCTAAGTACACGTGAGGTATTCGTTGCGAAGACAACGGTGATCACGTGGTACTGGCCGAAAGATAACCATGGTCCATCACAGCCCTTAGTTGGCAGATTTGGATAGGGTCAAGGAAAAGGCTCGTGTGAGCGGATTGACGCTGTATGATGCCCCCTAGGGCAGGTACAGTCGATTCCGAGATCTTACATACATGGTTAATTAATCCATGGTAATGACTCCGCTTGAGGGTAGTGTTGACATATGGATATAATTAGCTTGTTTTAAAAAAATCCATAAAATAAGTTTTTATACATACTCATTATTCAATCTTTATTTTCAGATGACTAAGTTAGACCCCCTGTCCGCTATCCTAAATGACCATAAACTTACCGGTCCCAACTATGAGGACTGGAAGCGCAACCTGTACCTGGTCCTAAGGATTGGTAAACATATGTCAGCCCTTAATGACCCTGAGCCAGATTTGCCAGGACCCAATGCCACAGAGGCACAGTTAAAGGCATTCACTGACTGGAAGGAATCTAATGAGATATGTAAATACTATATAATAGCATCCTTGCAAACAACTCTGCAGAAGCAAGTCGAGGAGATGCCCGACGCTTCTGACATGATGTTGTATTTGAAGGAGATGTTTGAAGGTCACAATCGCGTTACGCGATACCTTACCATCAAGAAACTCGTCGGCACTAAGATGTCCAATGGGACGCTGGTTCGGGAACACATGATGAAAATGTTTGGGTTCCAGAACGAACTAGCTACCATGGACATTGTGCTAGAAGGCGAGGTGATGACAGACATCTTCCTCTCGTCACTGTCTGGAGCCTTTGAAGGCTTTGTCACCAACTTTAATTTGAACAAGTTGGCTATGACAAATGCAGAGCTTCTGGGAGCTCTCCAGGCAGCTGAGGATGGCTTCAAGCAGAAGGGCGAAGCACTTCACGTACAATGCAGATCCTTCAAGAAGCCTGGCAAACCTCAGGGCAAGAAACATAAAAAGAAACCTAAGTCACTGCCTGTGCAGGACTCTGCTGGAGCCTCTGGGTCTGGAGAATCAAAGAAACCGGGCACGAAGTGTTTCCGGTGTGGCCAGAAGGGTCATTGGAAGAAGGACTGCAAGCAACCTCGGAATGCCGGAGAAGGTAATCTACAACTCTTAGTTGTTGAATCATTTCTTTCAAGTAATAGTTCTGTTGCTAGTTGGATTGTGGATTCTGGATCCACTAACCATGCATGTAACTCTCTTCAGGGGTTTCGGGAAAGCAGAAGATTGCTTGATGGAGAGGTGACCTTGAGCATGGGAACTGAGGCCGTGGCTGCTGCTGAAGCTATTGGAGATGTTAATCTTAGTTTTTCGAATAATAAGACTTTGACACTTAGAGATGTCTTTTATGTACCGTCCTTGCGACGTAATTTAATTTCTGTTTCTTCTTTAGTTAATGAAGGTTATTCAGTTTATTTTGATGCTTCTGGTGTGTCGTTTAAACTGAATGGAACTTTTATAATAAGAGGAATGGTTCAGAATCATCTCTATGTTGTAAGTCCTAAATTTGAAAAAGATAACATAATAACTTCAGCATTTAATGTTAATTCATCTAAGCGTAAGAATCCTTCGGAAAATTTAACCCACCTGTGGCACTTACGACTTGGGCATATTGCCTTAGATAGGATCCATAGAATGGTGAAGGCCGGGCTTCTGGAAACAGATCCTACGGAGATCCTTCCCACCTGTGAATCCTGCCTGGAAGGCAAGATGACCAAGAGGTCCTTTAAAGGTAAAGGAGTAAGAGCCACTGAGGTATTAGAGTTAATCCATTCGGATGTCTGTGGACCCATGAACGTCAAGGCGATAGGAGGCCATGAGTATTTCATCACATTCATTGATGATTACTCAAGATATGGTTATATTTACCTGATGCATCGGAAGTCAGAATCCTTTGACATGTTCAAAGAGTTCAGGGCTGAAGTAGAAAAGCAGACATGTAAATATATAAAAACCCTTCGATCTGATCGAGGAGGTGAATACCTATCTGACGAGTTCCTAGGGTATTTGGTGGAGCATGGGATAAAATCCCAGTTAACTGCTCCAGGTACCCCACAACAGAATGGAGTTTCCGAGAGAAGGAATCGAACCTTGTTGGACATGGTTCGTAGCATGATGAGTTACGCCAGTTTACCAATGACCTTTTGGGGATATGCCCTACAAACAGCAGTTTATATTCTGAATCACGTTCCGTCTAAGTCAGTGCCTCAGACCCCTAGAGAACTGTGGTCAAAGCGAAAGCCATTGATACAGCATTTCAGAATATGGGGATGCCCTGCACATGTGCGAAGGGATAAGAGGGAAAAGATGGAATCTAAAACCAGAGTATGCTTATTTATAGGGTATTCCAAGGAGACCAAAGGTAGTCTATTTTATGATCCTGAGGAAAAGAAGGTGATCGTTTCTACGAACGCCTATTTCCTAGAACAGGACTATTGTGGACCACAAACCTACTAGTAAGGTAGTTCTGGATGAGCTACTGGGTACTAGATCAGAGAGCGCATCCAAAAGCATAGTGGGAGCTGACATTACAGATAATAATATACTAGATACTGTAGAACCTATTAATCCTGTAACACCACCACCACCTCGTCGCAGTGGGAGAAACATCAGAGCTCCTGACAGATACTATGGAGAAACCTTATTGGTTGATCCAGAGGGTCAGGAGGATGACCCACTGAGCTACGATGAGGCAGTGGGAGCTTCTGACAGCTCTGACTGGCAAAAGGCTATGGAGGCAGAAATTGAATCAATGTCCCATAACGCAGTCTGGACTCTTGTTACACCATCATCCAATATTAAACCTATTGGGTGTAAGTGGGTGTATAAGAAGAAGAGAGGATCCGATGGTACAATAGAGACTTATAAAGCTAGATTAGTTGCCAAGGGTTTTATCCAGAGAGAAGGGATCGACTTTGACGAAACCTTCTCGCCGGTAGCTATGATAAAGTCTATTCGGATCCTCCTATCCATTGCAGCCCATTACAACTGGGAGATCTGGCAAATGGATGTCAAGACAGCATTCCTTAACGGAAATTTGGAAGAAGACATTTATATGATTCAGCCACCAGGCTTTGAGTCAGAGGGTCAGGAACATCTAGTTTGCAAGTTGCAGAAGTCCATTTATGGACTAAAGCAAGCATCTAGAAGTTGGAACATCCGTTTTGATCAGGCAATCCAGTCGTATGGATTTAATCAAAACGAGGATGAACCATGTGTATACAAGAGGACTGATAAGACCACAGTAGTATATTTGATACTTTACGTAGACGATATTCTACTCATTGGAAATGATGTAGGAACATTGTCAACGGTAAAGGTCTGGTTGTCAACACAGTTCGATATGAAAGACCTAGGTGAAGCGAGTTATGTTTTGGGGATCAAGGTAACACATGATCACCAGAACAGGATTCTCTCGCTGTCACAGGCCGCGTATATAGATAAGGTTATGGCTAGGTTTGACATGCAAGACTCCAAGAAGGGTTTTGTGCCATTTAGACATGTCATAAAACTGTCTAAGGATCAATGTCCTAAGACACCTGAGGAGAGAGCAGAAATGCAGAAGATACCTTATGCCTCGGCATTGGGTAGTCTAATGTATGCTATGTATTGTACAAGGCCAGATATCTGTTTCGCAGTAGGCATGATGGGTCGGTTTCAGTCGAATCCGGGTCCAGATCACTGGACAGCAGTGAAGTGTATACTCAAGTACCTTCGTAGAACAAGGGACTATGAGTTGGTTTACACTGGACAAGAACTGACGCCAATTGGATACACAGATTCTGACTTTATGTCAGATTTGGAATCCAGGAAGTCGACATCAGGTTTTGTGTTTATGTTAGGAGGAGCAGCGGTTAGTTGGCAGAGTGTGAAGCAGAAATGCATCGCAGACTCTACCACAGAGGCTGAGTACGTTGCAGCGTGCGAGGCAGCCAAAGAGGCGGTA
Source organism: Chamaelirium japonicum (assembly GCA_947650365.1). Classification (NCBI taxonomy): domain Eukaryota; kingdom Viridiplantae; phylum Streptophyta; class Magnoliopsida; order Liliales; family Melanthiaceae; genus Chamaelirium; species Chamaelirium japonicum. Next base: position 71,803,950 of record OX393553.1, on the reverse strand, counting down.
TGGCTCAAGAAATTCCTTACGGATTTAGGGTGCGTACCAGAGGCCCAGTTACCTATTGTGCTTTACTGCGACAATAGTGGGGTGGTAGCACAAGCTAAGGAGCCAAGACATCACCAAAAGGGGAAGCACATCGAGCGCAAGTTCCACTTGATTCGGCAGTTTCAAAAGCAAGGGCGAGTAGCGGTGACACAGATTGCATCTACAGATAATGTTGCTGATCCTTTCACAAAGGCAATACCTACCAAGGCATTCGAGCGACATGTGGACGCGATGGGAGTCAAAACCGTTTTGATTCGCTAGACCAAGTGGGAGATTGTTAGGATTGATGTGTTCTAAGCTTGTAAAACTTTATGTTTTGGTCTAATAAAGATTGATAGTTATTATTACATGAGATGCATATAGGTGCGTAACATAGTTACGTGTTCTTTAGAGAACAGAGAGCCATGGTTATATGGTAGTCCACTGAGTTGAAGACTAAGTGGATTGGTCCCGTATAACCTAAATATGTTCGTAGCTATGATCAGGTTGGTCGCCTCATCATGGTAAGCTATTGGCGATGACAGTTCATGGGATGTCTTCACCATGGTCATCACCAGGCACAGTGTCTGTGGCTGAACGGAACTAACACGGTGTACAGATCAGTGAGCAGACACTGGTACACTAAGCCGTGTTTCTGCTTAGGGTAAAACGGTCCTAAACCCTGAGGAACCACGACTGATGGACTAACCAGTTGCGTGGTGCTTTGGCGCACCAATGTGTGAGGGTCCATATGCAGTGATCCAAAACCACGGTGTACTGGGTTACCCGGCTGGCGTTGCATTAGCGTGTCACTCCTGCAGGCCATCCACACCCCTGATGGGAGGTGCGTTCCTTGGTGTGACTTACACTGTACCAAACCCAGGCCTGGTGGTCATCAGTTTGACTGTTGACCGAGTTCGGTTACTCGACGGGGTAATCAGAGGTACGATGTATAGGTCAACCTGGAAGGAACCAAGTCATATGATCATTCGAGTCTGACGGTAGTCTTCACCGCTCGAAGTGAATCATGGCATCAAGTGGAGGGACAGCGGGTTTACCACTACTAAGCGGAGAGCAGGGGTATGATGGAGAACATAGTAAGTCTGGGTGAATTGGAGTGCAGCCTGCATCGCACTCTGGGTGGCTACGCAGGTTAACTCGAGCTCAGAGGATCGATGGTACACTCGGGTAGTGTGTCCATCGAGCTTGAGTTGGAAGCCATGAACCCCGGTCCCTGATGGGTCCACCTTATCAACATTATGTATGGTTCTTGAACCGTCTCCTCGGAACACCATAAGCATGAGGAAGAAAGAAGTATACGCTCCGTGTGTGCATGGCACTAGAGCACGGTAGATGCGTAACTACATACGAGTACTAAGGGTTGAGCCCGAGACTAGTGCAGAGTCGTATGTAGTAATCCCTAGCCATAAGTGAACTTCGCTGCATAGGTGCGATGCACCGGGGTATGTTGCGAGTTGACTAGTTGACTTTGCTAGAGGCACCCTCCGGTGGCCTCAGTTAATAGTAGGTAACTAGTAAAGATCACTTAAGTAATGGCCGCTAGGCATCGCATGCTAGAAATGGTCAAAATGAGGCGTCGGGGCATTTTGGTAAAAACCTCACTCTGCCGGACCTCACTGTTGGCCGACTCCAGTGGTGTGACACCTTGCTAGGGCCGGCCCTATGATGTAGGGATAAGAATCCCTCATCTATAGGGCCGGCCATATAGATAGGGACAGGGCGATAAAACGGTTAAGATCGAGCCCTAAAAAGTGGGAAAACGGATAAATACGCGGAGAGATAAAAAGGAGATAATGGAGAGATAATGAGAGGGGGTCATTATCCCCTTGGATCCCTATCCAAGGGGGTTGGCCGGCCCTATAAAGGGACCTATGGGGCGCCGGCCCCAAAGGATGCAAAATCCGAACCCCCTCCTCTCTCTAATCTCTCTAGTTCTCTCCCTAATCTCTCTCCGTTTCCCGCTTGCTACTTCGTCTTCCTCGCGTGGAGTTCTGAAGAAGGAGAAGGGTCGTTCTTCGGAGGCACTCAGAGATCCGAGAGCGACGTTCCGTGCATCGTGTGAGATCGGGTGAACAAGAAGGCAACATCTCCATTCGTACCGTCGGCATCTTCACGAACGATCTTCCGTCTCCATCGACAAAGAAGACAATTCTCCGCGGTTAAAAGATCCGTACGAAAGGTATGTGTAATCTAACATGTAGATCTAGCGGGCATTATGATTTGCATCCATGCTAAGTTAATCATTACGCTAGATTGCCGTTAGGGGTTTTCGATTCTCGTGCATACACATGCATACATATGTAGATTAGTTTCAATGAAAGTTTAAATCGTGTAATGTGCACCATGAACGGTCTTTCGACCGCCAAATTGTTTTCGCTGCGAGCCTCTGACCCGGATTAGATTCCAACAGCTACAACAAAGACAGTGCTGCACATATGAGTACGCTCCTGCCAGCTCCAATACCACACGGGATGACTAAGACTCAAGTCCATTTACTCCAGGGTGGCGAGCAGATCCCACCAAATCGGCGAGGCATCGGCTCTCGTCAAACCCCGATGGTCATCAAGATAACATGAGAGAAGACCTTCACCTCTAACTACATTGAGGTGAAGTTGGTAGATGAAGCGAAAGAGGGATCGTCAGCCTCCGATGCACGCTCCACCAATATCATTCATCCCGCTACAAAGGGCGCCAAAAGAAGGCGATATCGAGCTCGGCGTCGGACCATACCTCAAAAACAAAAGAAGAGCGTCAAAAACCAGGCAAATCAAAATCCCATATCAGTATTCAAAAGACTTGGGCCAATCAGACAAGCAAAGCGAAGGTCAGTATTCGACCGTTTGGGAAAGCCACCCACTGAGGTGAGAAAAATCATTCCCACCCACCCACCCATGTCATTCTTTCAAACTGCCAATGTTCCCGATATCATTCTGATCTCTCTTAATCATATCACAATTGCGGACTCCTCGGTCGACGACACTTCTACTTCGGACGACGAGTTGTCTGACGCACCGCCCGTCCTCGAAGAAGGGGGGCAATCTACCGTCGACGATCTGAAAGAAATCAACTTGGGGACACAGGAGGATCCTCGACCCACATTCGTAAGTGCACTCCTGACTCCCGAAAAGGAGGCCGCATACATCAAGCTACTCCAAGAATACAGAGATGTCTTCGCATGGTCCTACAAGGAAATGCCGGGACTTGACCCCAAGATTGCAGTACACCAGCTTGCTGTCAAACATGGAGCTAGCGCCATCAAGCAAGGACAAAGACGATACCGGTCGGAACTGGTACCGCAAATAGAGGGCGAAGTCAACAAGCTCATTGAAGCCGGCTTTATCCGAGAAGTTAAGTATCCAATGTGGATCTCCAGCGTGGTCCCAGTCAAGAAGAAGAACGGCCAGATCAGAGTATGCGTGGACTTTAGGGACTTAAACAATGCATGCCCCAAAGATGACTTCCCACTGCCAATCACAGAACTGATGGTGGATGCGACAACAGGCCATGAAGCATTAACCTTCATGGATGGATCCTCAGGTTACAACCAGATCCGGATGGCACCTAAAGACGAAGAGCTTACGGCATTCCGCACGCCAAAAGGGATCTACTGCTACAAAGTCATGCCTTTCGGCTTGAAAAATACAGGAGCCACTTACCAACGTGCCATGCAAAAAAATTTCGACGATATCCTTCACCAGAATGTGGAATGCTACGTCGACGACCTCGTGGTAAAATCAAGACAAAAGTCAACACGTCTTCAAGACCTCGAGCTAATCTTCAAGCGACTTCGAAGGTACCAGCTTCGCATGAATCCGCTTAAATGTGCATTTGGGGTCTCCTCGGGAAAATTTCTCGGCTTTGTCGTACGCCATCGAGGCATCGAGATAGATCAATCCAAGATAGATGCTATTCTCAATATACCAATCCCGAAAAACGTGCGAGACCTCCGAGGTCTCCAGGGCCATCTAGCATATATCAGAAGGTTTATCGCCAACTTAGCTGGAAAATGTAGGCCCTTCAGTCGCCTCATGAAGAAAGGAGTACCATTCAAATGGGATGAAGCTTGTGAGGAAGCCCTCCAGAACATCAGAAATTACTTACTCAAGCCTCCAATTCTGACAGCACCAGTCCAAGGAAAACCATTGGTCCTTTACATCAGTGCCCAGGAGCAGTCCTTGGGGGCACTCCTGGCTCAAGACAACGAGCTAGGCAAGGAAACAATATGCTACTATTTGAGCCGCACTCTCATCGGCGCGGAGCTACACTACTCCCCGATTGAGAAGGTCTGTATGGCGCTCATCTTCGCTACAAAAAAGTTGTGACACTACATGTTAGCTCACGCCATCAGACTCATCTCAAAAGCCGACCCGCTCAAATACATCATGTCGAGACCAGTGCTCTCCGGACGTCTGGCCAAATGGGCTTTGCTCCTCCTTGAGTTTGACATCACCTTTGTCCCTCGTAAAGCGGTCAAAGGTCAAGCTCTCGCGGACTTCCTAGCAGAGTACCCCCTTTCAGCAGAATGGGAACTATCGGAAGATCTTCCAGACGAAGGAGTATTCTGCATCGACATCGCCCCTTCTTGGAAAATGTTCTTCGACGGTGCAGCCAGGCAAGACGTAGCAGGAGCAGGAGTTATCTTCGTCACGCCAAACGACGAAGTACTTCCCTTCTCATTTCTACTATCAGAACCATGCTCCAACAACAGGGCGAAATATCAAGCCTTGATCATTGGCCTCGAACTCGCCAATGATATGAAACTTCAAGGGCTCACAATTTTTGGCGACTCTCAACTCGTCATTCAACAAATATTGGGAGCATACGAAGTCAACAAAGAAGACCTCGTACCATTACACCTGCGAGCCCTGAAACTCCTTGGTACACTAAAAAATGCTTCAATCCAGCACATCCCCAGAAACCTTAATCAGCAGGCTGATGCGCTCGCAAATTTGGCGGCGACACTCCCGTTCCCAGAAAGAAGCCAACTCATCGTCCCTATCTGTAAGAGGATGGTGATCATCGAGGAGGACCTCCCTATGGGGATCCCGGACCAAGTCAACGCAGTACACGTTCTCGTGACCGACGAGCTAGATTGGAGACAACCATTCATAGATTTTCCTGTCCACGGGAAGCTCCCTGAAGATCCAAAGAGTAAGGTCGACATTCGCCGACGGTCTCTGAAATTCTTCCACTTCAATAATGAGTTGTACCGTCGAAGCTACGATGGTGCGCTCCTGAGGTGTCTTGCAAAAGAAGAAGCGGAAACAGTACAAGTGCTCGGGCATTTCCTCCACATCACATACCAAAGATCTTGTAGAAGGAGCAAGTGCATTCTCCGATACAAATTCAAAGTCAGAAGGGCCCATACGTCTCAAACACTCTCGGGCACTAGGATTTGGACGTTCCTACGCGTAATAAGCGTTCATCACACCTCCCACACAAGGAAGAAAGGGCACCGAGGTCGAAGGTCCACGCGCTGCAAAGATCCCCTTCGGAAAGTGAAGCCCAATCCAGCCGTAGAGGTAATGCAGGGGGCAAAAGGAGCTGGCTCTGCCTACTTCCCCCCTTGCATTACCCGCACTCGATAAACTCCAGTAGGTTCCGCTAAGCCCTCCGTACAACGAGCAGAGGATCGCCGGCACCAGGTTAAGGAACTCTCCATTCGCCATCCAAGCAGCTGCAAGGAAGGTCCCAGGGCGTATCACATCCCCTTCCCAGGGTAAAGCAAAGCGGCAAAGGAAAAGTACCAACCCCGCTGACCATTAAGCAGCACGCCAGGCATCGCTGCATTCCTCAAGTCCCAAAACTTCCCAGGGATGTTGCGCTCCGACCATAGAGCACCATTCTTTCTTCAGAGATTCAATCGATCGCCGAAAAGTGCCAGGCGCCGGTCTCTTTGACGATGCATATCTCCACATTGGGTGACTCGAAGGGGGAGCGTGACGATACTCTCCTCGAAACCAGAAGTCCACCCAATCCGAGTGGAGTACCCGGTCTGACCGCTCGCGTGCCGCTATAATAGCATACGCCTTAAAAAGCAAAAGACAGAAGCTAGGAGACTCGTCTGGGTCCGTCAAGACCTCCAGAGAAGGAACCTCCTCCTGATAGTAGCTCCGAACTTCTGGACACCCAGAGATGATGTGCACGTCACGAAGGGTGATCCCGACTTCACCAGCTCCGGTCAAAAAGGTATTGGTCTCAGGGCACCACTGCTCACACAGAGCCCGGTACATACCGTTCGGTCGGCTGTACTCCCAACAAGCTGGCTCTACAAACCTCGCCAGACGCTCCATCCCTGGCTCCGCCTCCAACGCGCCAGACAGCTCTCTCATCCAGTCCCGAAAACCTCCCAAGTATGTGACATCTCCACGTGATTGAATCTCCACACCCCATCGCGTACGGCGGGAGCATATCTTCAAAGCAACAACAGGGACCGGAACCGACTCCTCGCCAGTGTGGTGGAACGGCAACCCCAAGCTTGGCCGTACAACTTGCCGGGAAGATCCTTCGTCGGTAAGGATACGCTCGCCCAGTTTCAACACGCGGCAAGAGCCGTCGGCCATGCCATCCTCACAAACTCGCTCGTGCGTCAAAAGGTGAAGTACTGACAGTCTGGCCTCCTGTCTCGAAGCTCGGTGGTTGAAGACTTGCGCGAAAGGGAAACGAAGATGCATACTCCCGTGGGAGACCGCATCGACGATCCAACCGGAACTCGGAAAACTCTCGTAACGACGAGACCTGGAAAAGAAAGGAGACAAAGCCCAAGTCAGATAGCAAGAAAAGTACAATTCCAATACAGAGAAAAGCACAAGTCAAAAAAAAAAAAAATAGGGCCGCAGGTCCCGAATACAGAAACAAGAAAACAAAGGGGGGGCCTAAGCAAAAGGGTCGCCCGTCCTTGAGCGAATAAAGAAAAGAAGGAGGGGGGCCTAGGCAAAAAGGGCCTCCAGACCCTTGGGCAAATAAAGAAAAGAAGAGGGGGGCCTAAGCAAAAAGGGCCTCCGGACCCGTGAGCGAATAGAGAAAACAAAGAGGGGGCCACGGCAAAAGGCCGCGACCCCCTCTCTCCTGTTAAAACACGAAAAGGGTGGGGGGTGCTGCCGGCTTCCTTCACCTCCGGCCCCCGCAGCCCCACCTCCGGCCGCCCGCGCCCACGCCCTCCGGCCGAGCCCGCCTCCGGCCCTCGCGCCTCGAGCCCCGGCCGCCTCCGCCTTCACCTTCGGCCCCCGCCGCCCACGCCCTCCGACCGAGCCCGCCTCTGGCCCTCGCGCCTCGAGCCCCGGCCGCCTCCGCCTTCACCTTCGGCCCCCGCAGCCCCACCTCCGGCCCTCGCGCCTCGAGCCCTCCGCCTCCACCTCCGGCCCGCGCGCAGCCCTGCGCCCACGCCTCCGGCCCGCAGCCCCTGCCGCCTCCGCCTCCACCTCCGGCCGCGCGCAGCCCCGCGCCCCTGCCTCCAGCCCGCGCAGCCGGCCGCACCCCGCAGCCCCCAGCCACGCGTCGCGCCCCGCGCCTCCAGCCCGCGCGCTCCTCCTGCCTGCGCCCTCGCTGCCTGCGCCCTCGCACCTCGCACCCCGCGCCCAGCGCCTCCGGCCCACGCCCTCCTACGCCACCAGCCCGCGCGCCGGCCGCACCCCACAGCCCCCAGCCACGCACCGCGCCCCGCACCTCCAGCCCGCGCGCTCCTCCGGCCTGCGCCCTCGCGGCCTGCACCCTCGCGCCTCGCGGCCTGCGTCCTCGCGCCTCGCACCCCGCGCCCAGCGCCTCCGGCCCACGCCCACCACCATGCGAACCAGTAGAAGAAGAAGAAGGAGGAGGAGGAGGAGGAGGAGGATCACCTCGCCGGCAGCCCTCCGCCCTCCACGGGCCGGCGGTCTCCTCTCCTCCGCGAACCTCATGGCGTTACCACCTTCATCTTCCGCGGCATCGTCGCGAAGCAAGAAACCCTAGCAGAGCTTTCGTCTCCAAGCCGCCGGGAATCGCTGATAATGAAGAGAAACGAAAAACGGGGGTCCTTTTAAAGACCTAATCCCACACGAATACGCGACTCAAGTCCAACCGCTACGTGTTTCCCGCGGGCGCACTCGAACTTGAGAAGGCACTTGTGGGCATCGAAATTAGCACACGGGTCGAACCCGATTTGTATACGAAAAATAGGCCCGCACCCAACGGCCTTCGGGTCGAACCCGACTCGCCCATGCAACTTGGGCCCGCACACAACGGCCCACATGCGAAAATCTGGCCCACGCACAACGGCCCACATGCGAACCTCGGCCCATACACAACCGCCCGCATGCAACTTGGCCCACACACAACGGCCCACATGCGAACCTTGGCCCATACACGACGGCCCGCATGCGGAATTGGGCCCGCGCACAAACGGCCCGCGTGCAAGCTCAATCCGCACACCATGGCCCAACTCGAAGCGAACAGGTCCCATCGGACCCGCGACTCGGACACAAAGAGGGGGGCCCACCGGCCCCCCCTCTTGAAAACCGTGCCCCCCTCCTCATGGAGAGGTGGGGCCGGCCATAAAAGAAAAAGAAAAGAAAAGAAAACGAAAAAGAAAAGAAAAAGAAAAGAAAAGAAAAAGAAAAAGAAATCAAAAACCGCCTCGATGCGGGGGGAGGTGGCGTGGACGTCTACACAGCCGTAGATCCGCGACGATCCCTCGATCCAACGGACAAGATGACGTTGTGTCGCCATCCGATCCAAAAGTGTAACAAAAATAACAACTCGATCTTTAAAGATCGAGTCACATCTAGCCCATAACCATCCCAACTAAAAAGGAAGGGATCGGGTTTGTTTCCTTGAATAAAGGAACAGTATCTTGATGGTTATGGGGGGAGATATCGGATGAAACAAAAAAGATTTCAGATTTATCTCCCCCAACCGGTCCCCTTTGCCTATAAATAGAGGGGGTGGGGGAAGGCACAAAGGGTCCAAAAGCCGAAGGCGAAAGAGCTTCGCAAGAGAAGCTCCAACGCTCGAAGACCGAAGGCTTCACGAGGCACAGCAAGCACGTCCTACGGGAATCCTTGGCCCTTCAAGTCCTCATCAACGTGAAGACCTTGCACTCGAAGATCAAAGCTTCGACTCCTCGCACGAAGAAGAAAGCTTGGAGAAGAAGACCCGGAGCCGTCATCACCCGACTGCTCTAAACGATCTTCATCAGCTCCGAAGACGCCATAAGCAAAGGCCGGAGAAGAAGATCGAAGCCGACAACACCCGTCGTCTTCAACAAAGGCATCAACTCCTTGCACGAAGAAGAAAGCCGGAAGAAGAAGGCCTGAAGCCGGTGCTACCCCTGCCGTCTTCGTCAACAAAAGCCGACGCTACAACCGTCGTGCGGAGATCGGTGCTACCCCCGCCGTCTTCATCAAGAAAAGCCGACGCTACAACCATCGCACGGAGATCGATGCTACACCCACCATCTCCGCAAGAAGCTCTCAACTCCGATCAAGCCAAATACGCCCGGAGAAGAAGCCAACCGACTCCACAACCGTCGAGGAAGCCGGAAGAATAAAGAAGCCTTGAAGAAGTAGCCATCGCCGTTCGAGAAGAAGATCGAGTCAAAAGCTAAAGCCAAAGCCAACACAAGAAGCCAAAGCAGAAGCACCGGTAAAGCCCGCGCCAAAGCAACGCACGTGCCAAAGCCAAGCAACTACGCCGGTTACGAGCAAAGCACCGCACGTTCTAGCCGATACGACGCGAAGTCCGGAAGAACTAAAGCATCGCAAGTCTCTACCCGTCTACGTTCGAGCGCAAGCGCCAAAGCAAAGCAAAAGCCAGAGCCACGCCAAAGCAACGCCAGAAGCCAAAAGCCAAAGCTAACGCCGACACCAAAAGCACGATCGACGCCGCGAACCGACGATCAAGGACGCCGAGGTCGAGCAAGGATCGAGGAAGACACGAAGACCGAGGAACGAAGCCCAAAGCCTCTCTAGCCGAGAAAGCGCGAAGCATGGACGGGACAAAATCAATGGTGGAAACTCCTTAGTCTCTCAGAAACCCTCACCCTGTAAAGACCTCTGTCCTGGGCAACCCCTTCAGAGCTCTCGCACGAATACCACGTGGAGACGCGGATCAAAGGGACCCTCCAGAGGATCTCTCCCACAATCTCCTGATCAAAAAAATTTGTAATCTCGTGTGATCCGCAATAAAGACGACCCGAATCTTTTTCCGCGCTCACAATGACCGATCGGTCAAAATCCACCGATCGGTCGATTTCCTACTGGATCGGGCAAAAAACTTGGTTTTTTGCCCGATCACTCGAACCTTGACCGGCTGATTTTAATCGATCGGTCAAAAATGACCGATCGGTCAAAATCAACCGATCGGTCGATTTGCTACTGGATCGGGCAAAAAAAAAAAACTTGGTTTTTTGCCCGATCACTCGAACCTTGACCGGCTGATTTTAACTGATCGGCCAAAAATGACCGATTGGTCAAAATCAACCGATCGGTCGATTTGCTACTGGATCGGGCAAAAAACTTGATTTTTTGCCCGATCACTCGAACCTTGACCGGCTGATTTTAACCGATCGGTCAAAATCAACCGATCGGTCGATTTTCTACGGGATCGGTTAAAAAACTGTGTTTTTTGACCGATCACCCCATCCTTGACCGGTTGAAATCGACCGATCGGTCAAATTTGACCGATCGGTCAATTTCGACCGATCGATCAAATTCGACCGATCGGTCAACTTCGATCGATCGGTCAACTTCGACCGATCGGTCAAGTTTGACCGATCGGTCAAAATTGACCGATCAGTCCTTTGACGCTGACACTCGACAAGCTCCTTTTGCATTTGTAACAAGGGGTCGTTAGCTTTGCACCAAGAATCCAAGCCAGCCAAGGAAGCCTCTTAGCTAACTTGGAGGGGGTATCTGTGGGTGCAAATTTTGGCAAGAAATCTGCAAACAGCGGGACCCACCGGCCCTACCTGGTGGGCCCCCGGAGACTACAGCGGGACCCACCGGCCCTGCCTAGTGGGCCCCCGGAGACTACAGCGGGACCCACCGGCCCTGCCTGGTGAGCCCCCGGAGACTACAGCGGGACCCACCAGCTTTACCTGGAGGATCCCCAGATACAATAGCAGAAACCGCCATTTACCACCATAGGATCCTATAAATAGCAGAGCCTTCGAATGTAGAAGGATCCAAAATCCGATTTCCAGTTCTGAAATCTGATTTTCAGAAACCAGAGCTCTGGGATTTCCAACTTCCAATCCTTCCCCTCTCTTTGATCTTTTGATCTTCTCTTTGAAGAAGTTGAAGGGTGACTTCAGTGATACTCGGCCTGTCGAGATCACTTCAATATAAGTGTTAGTGAATTCGGGTTGCTCCCTATAGCACGGAGACGTAGGCTTCGGCTGAACTCCGAGATCACATCTCTCATGTTAACTCTCTGATTGTATCTCTCTCTGTGGACATATTGAAAGCTACGACTTCAATGAACAGATCGAGCAACGATCTCTTCGAATCAAAACTGCAATTGACTGGTGCGGCGAAGTCTTCGGGTCGGCACGAAGATTTTCCCCCACAGATATCATTTCTGAATCGTGATTAGTTAAAAAGTATCCACTAGGTTTTGTGATATAAATTTATGGATTGTGCATAAAGGTTGTGAATGGAAGATGATTATAGTGAACTTACACGCTAGTAGCAAGGGGAGTTGTTCAGAAGGGCATCAAATGAAAGGCTAACAGGGTTGATTAGGAAACAAGCAATCTACTCTCCATAATAGAAACAAGATGGTCGTTCACCTTAACAACTAAAGCACCAAAGGTGGTTGTTTGGATTTCTTAAGGGGGTTGTTAGTACAAGCTTCACATTGAGCTACATCGAGGTGTCCACGGTCCGGGAATCTTTACGATCGACACGGCTCAATAAGTCAAAGGCATATTTATGTTGTGAGAGTATCCTCTAGGAGAAGAAGCAACCTAAAGACCAAGAAAATAGCGAAACAATACAAGGTCTTTCATCTCAAGTTGTTGCATGAGGTGCAATGGTATAAACATCATCACCAGTGATGATCATATCATCTACGTAAAGAAGCAGGATCATCATACCAAGAGAAAATATCATAGAGGATGTTGTCGAGAGAAAATATGGTAAAGAAAATGTAAAATGTAGATAGAGACAATCTCATAGAGAGATAATATTCTAGAGAGAATATCGTGAAGATATAATATTGTAGGTAGAGAATATTGTAGAGAGAGATAATGATGTAGAGAGTGTTATAGAGAATATTATAGAGAGAAATTGCCATATAAAGAAGATTGCATAGATAATACTATATAGAGAGAACATTACATAGAGAGAAATTGTCATAGAAAGATAAAATATTGCAAAGATAATATTATAGAGAGAAAATATTACATGGAGAGAAGGTTGTAAAAAGACTATCTTAGAGAAAATGCGGAGAGAGAATATCATTAGAGATAAACAATAATTATAGGGAGAGTATTAGAGGAGAGAATACTGGAGAACGAATATTATAAACTGTGAATAGAGGAAATTTTAAGCTAAATCAATAGGTGATACAGGGGTTCGTAAATACATTGAGAGTTGTAGGGTTATAGAATAACTCATGCATTGACTTAGTTCAGTCACAATATAAAATAAGAAACAGAAATATATTATGACGAACCAAAAAGAGAAGACAAATAGAGGTAGAAAGATAAAGGGCACGGAAAGGGTTGAGAGAAAGAGGAAGTGGCCGCGGTCGTTGTGACTGCATTGTATGAGGCTCTGCTTTTGATCTTTAGGAACTAGTCTCGGACTTATTTGAATGTTAGTTTTACATTCTTTCATTTCATGTATGTTAGATACCCTCACACCCCAAAACCCAGGTTATAAGGGGAGGAATGCAGCATGTTTATTAAGTGGGTGATGGGTGCCTCCCTTATCGATGTAGGACTATCCCTTAACACTCCCCCTCACGTAGGCGGAGCATGCATGTCAAGGCACGATCGGTGGGGAGCACCCGGAGCGGGAGCAGGAGATGGAGCAGGAGGCGGGCCAGCTCTGATACCATGTTAGATACCCTCACACCCCAAAATCCGGGTTATAAGGGGAGGTCCGCAGCAGGTATATTAAGTGGGTGATGGGTGCCTTCCTCACCGATGTGTGACTATCCGTTAACAATGTATAACCAGAATGAGTTAAATGGGTGTTACTTTGCTGAGTATTATGGGCTTCGTAGAATTTGGAAGTTGTCAAATAGAGGTTTATCCCTAATTGTCGTAGTAGTAGGTTCTAATTTGACTTTTGATACCAAGGGTGATGGCAACTTCAGGGAGACCTATGAGGAGTGCCGAGCATTGTTGGGATGGATGGAGTTCATCTATATCTATATCTATATATCTATACTAAAATGGAAGCCTCTCTCTCGTGTTGTGACACGTGGACGTCTTTTAAAGAGCTAGAATTCTTCTTTCGTGTGTGAACGCGGCTCTCTTTTAAATCCATTTAAAAACCTACCATAAGGATGATAAATTTTTATTCAATGGCATTTAATGGTCATTTGATGTTAATCTCTCTCTTTCTAACAAGTGAATCACACTAACTTCAGATTTCATACTTCTTCGAACAGTTGCGGTGTCGTTTTTGCCAAATGACGTGCATCAAGCACATTCGGGCATTGCCCGGGTTTCTTACTAGTATCTATACTAAAATGGAAGCCTCTCTCTCGTGTTGTGGCACGTAGACGTCTTTTAAAGAGCTAGAATTCTTCTTCCATGTGTGAACGTGGCTCTCTTTTAAATCCATTTAAAAACCTGCCATAAATATGATAAATTTTCATTCAATGGCATTTAATGGTCATTTGATGTTAATCTCTCTCTCTTTCTCTCTTTCTCTCTCTCTCTCTCTCTCTCTCTCTCTCTCTCTCTCTCTCTCTCTCTCTCTCTCTCTCTAACAAGTGAATCACACTCACTTTAGATTTCAAACTTTTTTGAACTGTTGCGATGTCGTCTTTGCCAAATGGCGTGCATCAAGTACATTCGTGCATTGCTCGGGTTTCTTACTAATCTATATATCTATACTAAAATGGAAGCCTCTTTTCCGTGTTGTGACATGTGGACGCCTTTTAAAGAGCCTCTCTCCCGTGTTGTGACATGTGAACGTTATTTAAAGAGCTAGAATTATTCTTCCGTGTGTGAATGCGACTTTCTTTTAAATCCATTTAAAAACCTACCATAAATATGATAAATTTTCATTCAATGACATTTAATGGTTATTTGATTTTAATCTCTCTCTCTAACAAGTGAATCGCACTCACTTCAAATTTTACACTTCTTCGAACAGTTGCGATGTTGTCTTTGCCAAGTGACTTGCATCAAGCACATTCGGGCATTGCCCGTGTTTCTTTCTAGTCTATACTAAAATGGAAGCCTCTCTCCCGTATTGTGACACGTGGATGTCTTTTAAAGAGCCATAATCCTTCTTCTTTGTGTGAACACGGCTCAATTTTAAATCCTATTAAAAACCTATCATAAAGATGATAAATACTCATTCAATAGGATTTAATGTTGATATCTCTCTCTAACAAGTGAATCACATTCATTTTATATTTCATACTTCTTCGAACAGTTGTGATGTCGTCTATGCCAAATGGCATGCATCAAGCTCATGATAAAAAATAGAGTCCTCTCTTTTGTTCTATGATAAGTGGACCACTTTTGAAGAGCCGTAATCCTTCTCTCGTGTGTGAACACGGCTCTCTCTCATAAATCCCATTAAGAACCTAATATAAAGATGATAAATATCCCATGCAATTATATTTAATGATCAATTGATATTAATTAGAAAAATTATTAGTAATATCTTTTTCTCTCTAACAAGTGAATCACACCTGGATGAGTGAATCTTAAACACTCAAGATTGCACACATCTTTGGACGGTTGTGATGTCGTCTTTGCTAAGTGATGTGCATCAAGTTCATCCGGGTATTGCCAGGGTTTCTTACTAGTATATACTAAAATGGAAACCTCTCTCCTGTATTGTGACACGTGGACGTCTTTTAAAGAGCTAGAATTCTTCTTCCGTGTGTGAACACAGCACTTTTTTAGATCCATTTAAAATTTACCATAAAGATAATAACTTTTCATTCAATGGTATTTAATGGTCATTTATTGTTAATCTCTCTCTCTCACACGCACACACACACTAACAAGTGAATCACACTCACTTCAGATTTCACACTTCTTTGAACACTTGCGATGTCGCTTTTGCCAAATGGCTTGCATCAAGCACATTCAGGCATTGCCCGGGTTTCTTACTAGTTTATATATATACTAAAATGGAAGCCTCTCTCCCGTGTTGTGACACGTGAACATCTTTTAAAGAGCTAGAATTCTTCTTTTGTGTGTCATTTGATAATAAATTTTCATTCAATGGCATTTAATGGTCATTTGATGTTAATCTCTCTCTCTAACAAGTGAATCACACTCACTTCAAATTTCACACCTTTGAACAATTGCGATGTCGTCTTTGCCAAATGGCGTGCATCAAGCATATTCGGGCATTGCCCAGGTTTCTTACTAGTATCTATACTAAATTGGAAGCCTCTCTCCCGTGTTGTGACACGTGGACATCATTTAAAGATCTAGAATTCTTCTTCCGTGTGTGAACGCGGCTCTCTTTTAAATCCATTTATAAACATACCATAAAGATGATAAATTTTCATTCAATGACATTTAATGGTCATTTGATGTTAATCTCTCTCTCTCTCTCTAACAAGTGAATCCCACTCATTTCAGATTTCACACTTCTTCGAACAGTTGCGATGTCGTCTGTGCCAAATGGCGTGCATCAAGCACATTCGGCCATTGCCCGAGTTTCTTACTAGTGGTTGTTGAAAGCTGATTTGCAGAATGAAATGGAGATCCCTCTTGAAGGCAGCCATGGAAATAAGTGTGGATCCGTGCGAAAATTATATCATCCTCAAAATCTAATAACGAGGGACTCGCGGTGTGGAAAGCTTATTTCGCACCTACAATTAGGGATGGCAATTAAATGGGTTTATCGGGTTACCTGATCTGACCCTATTGGGAATGATGTGTTGGGGACGGGGTGGAGATTATCCTACCGTCCAGAACCGGATTAACTATAGATAAACTAGTGAATATATACCCGTGTTGATTGACACGAAACGGGTGCCACTATAAAATTTAATATTTATTCCAAAAATACCCTCATCAAGGTCAGCATAAGTTGTTTTAGAAAAAACCTTTTTAATCTCATATGGAAGGGTATTTTTGGGATAAATGTTGAATTTGATAGTTGAAGGTTTGACGCAGCTAGGGAGTGAACATGCTGATGGAGCCAAGTTAAGGGGGTCAAGTTGCTCTTAATAAAAATACTAGAGGTACCAGTATGAAATTAGGTGTAAAATTTAAGAGAACTTTTTATAATTTGACCTAAAATGAATTTACTACCTACTAAGATTTGTATGTCTCATATTTTTGTCCCTTTGGGATATATTTGGGTCGCAGATGGGTTTCAATTTTCGACGGGTTCGGGAATTACGCTCCAAACCCAATACGGGTTTGGAGTAACGTATTCCTTAACAGGATCGGATCGGGTCGGGTCTGCTCGTCCCTAACCTGACCCATTGCCATCCCTACGGATGCACAATAGAAGAGTTAATTCTAAGAAGGAACATTGCTCAGCAACACAGTCATTCTCATATCTCAGCGTACATGATTCAACAACCAGGTTGGGTGGCTGTGATTCAGCACCATGGCAATATATCAACCCATCTGATGAAAACTACGGTTAGAGTTTGAGTAAAACAGACGCACCTACCATAACCAAACACCAACATAAAATGGTCTCAAAACCTTTTAAGAGCATAGGAAAAACACAAGATTCATCTCAGTCTGAGTAAACACCCAGCAGCACTTAGTCAAAAGTCTTGACGACGGGAAGGGAACAACCAAGTCAAAACACGAGCAATAAAATAAATAGTTCCTCGATGGGGCTGAAACTCAACGGGCTGGATCCTAGAATGACCTAAGCCTTGAGCCTCCCGTAGAACTTCTGCTTCTCTTCGGTGGTCTGGAAGCGTCCGTGACCAAACTTGGAGGACGTGTCGATGAACTTGATCTTGATCTCCTCCAGCGCCAAACGAGAAGTCTGCTTCAGCAGCGACTGGCGCAGAGTGACCACCCTCTTCTTCGGCCCAACACAGCAACCCTTGATCAGGATGTAGTCGTCCTTCACCACACCATAGTGAGGGAACCCACCCATTGGGGTTATGTCTTTCTCAGTCCTGACAACACAAAATCCCACAATCATCTATGTGCATCCATAAAAACACAACAATTCTGAAAAAAAAAAAAAAGAGGACCATAACCATAAATTCTTCCTTCACATGACATGTCCAAACATGATAATTATAATATTATGAAGGTTATCCCATGGGGATGAAAAGGAAGCTGACCTGTCAAAGTCGGTAACAGCAGTATGGGATTCAACTCCAGCTTTACCAAGCTTATATATCTTCTTGTTCATTTCAGTACGATGGTGGTACCCATTCTGCCCGGCACGAGCAACGGTGAAGGACACCCGGGCAGGATGCCATGCACCGATACAAGCAACCTTGCGGAGACCCCTGTGGGTCTTGCGGGGAAGGCGGGTAACTCCCCAACGAGTGACGACGCCTTCGTAACCCTTACCCTTGGTCACACCGATGATGTCAATCATCTCATCTTTCTGGAAGACGCTGTCCACTGGGATTTGCTTCTCGAAGAATCCGTAAGCGTAGTCCACCTTCTGCGCGATGGTCCCTCCGTTCACCTGGATCTCCATCAGATGAGCCTTCTTCTGTTTCAGACCCTTCATCTTCCTTATCTGAATAACAAAGGCCACGCCAACCGACCAACTTTATTAGGGAAATTAGCACAGTAGAAAAATTAGCTCCAGATGATAAAGAGAATTCAAAATCTAGGCATCTGCCAAGGAGAATAATACATGGATGTATCTTATAAACTATCATCTCTTGAAAAATGCCACTTGGCATATTTTTTTTCCAAATTTTTTTTCATGCTCATTGTTAGGAGGGGTGTACCCACCTTGACCAACCCCTAACCCCGGTTAAAAAGTGCCATGTGACATCCAAATTTAAGGGAGGACTAGCATGTTGGCTAGTCGGGAGGACCGTGTTCCCTATTCCCTATATATATATATATATATATATATATATATATATATATATATATATATATATATATATATATATACTCATTATCTGTTATTTTATTCTTATTGAGATCTGAATAATATTTTGGGTGTACATCATCCTCCTTAGCTTATAGTAAAATTACCATGTATGAAATTCTTATGGTGAAATATCAAACATAGTTTTTCATCTGTATTTAACAGGTGCTTCAATAAGTCAAGAGAAACATCCATGATAGCTACATCATTTTTTAGCCTAAATATATTACAAAAGACCATAGAACTTCTCAGATGTCATTACTAACAATAAGCTTCCGTGATGTTATTACTGATGATAAACAGATGTTTAATAGGTAACAATTAAAAATCACATTGAAGTTTGAAAATAGGATTGCTGCTCAAACGGCAACTAACCAATTCCATAAATGATGGCAAACACCAGATAAAAAAATCAGTCACATCAAGATATATAATAGAACAAAATAGGAAGTGACCCGGAGTTGGCATGAACCCAACAATAATCCGATGATATTGTCACACATTGACCAGTTGCAGACAACTAACCATCTTTCCTTAACGTACAGAACATAACACCAAAATGACCAAATAAATGTTCACTTCTCTAAATTCTTCTTGGTCCATGTTATTTCTCTTGCAACAATAATTTTACAACTTTATTCAATATGAACCATCAGTATGGCATTGAGACACTTCAAACATTCACTCATCTACTTTCATCTTGGTCCATGTTACTTCTCTTGCTAAAATAACTTCACAGTTTTATTCAATATAATCCGTCAGTGTGACATTTAAAAAATTAAAACTCTTAAGCCTTCAGATGGTAAACAATTCAGCTCCAAATCATTAAAGTAATCAATGAAGCTAACCTACGAGGAAGGTTATTGGCATTTAAGGCGTGTTGTATTCTATTCATATCAATCATCTTAGTAATTTTGATACCTAAAAGA
The DNA here is from genome assembly GCA_947650365.1 of Chamaelirium japonicum. Lineage (NCBI taxonomy): Eukaryota > Viridiplantae > Streptophyta > Magnoliopsida > Liliales > Melanthiaceae > Chamaelirium > Chamaelirium japonicum. The sequence continues at coordinate 71,784,758 of OX393553.1, read as the reverse complement.
TGTGTGTATAGCAGTGCGTTCATGTGGCATAGCACAAACTATTTTCATATACAAATTTGTGAAGAACATGGATGAATACGAGCAGGTCTATGATCCCTCCAAGATTTGCATGTGGCATTGGAGTACCAATCATAAATACAAACAAAATATAATTGTTTTCATATACATATATTTATTAAAGAACAGATATGAGCAGGTATGATAGTGCCAGATTTGCATGTGACCATGAAGTGACTAAACACCAGCTTCTTTCAAAAATAGATGAGCCATCTTCTTGTTTTCCTTTTTCAAAATCCAAATCTCTTTCTGCGTCTCAACAAGGCCACAAGCATAATTTCAGAAATTACAAATCACCAATGGGACAACATAGAGACTACCCTTTCCCCAAAAGCTGTTGTCATGAATCATGATAGTCAACAATAAGCTCATTAGTTTCATTACAAATAAAGATATGAGATTTGGGCAGAAACGGATACGTGCCAAATGTTTTGTATCTATTTCTACGAACTAGTCACAAAAGCTGCCAGCAGCCACTTTTAGAGTTTCAGGACTCGGCAATTTAGTTGAAGTCCATTTAATAGCCATAAAACCTTACAATGTCTTGTTTATTATCTTAAATTTTTATGTATATATATATATATATATATATATATATATATATATATGGGGGCGGGGAGCCTGCACCCGAGGTGCAGCAAGAACGCTGCACCTCTCGCTTGTTTACCTACCTAGAAGTTTTGGAATTTGATGAAATTTGGTGAGGGTGTTGTCTAGGGTAAGATGATCATCCTCACAAATTTTCATCAAATTCCAAAACTTCTAGGGGGGTCAAATGGTCGAAGCAAAATCTGCAGATTTTAACGGTGACTGCGGACGGCTGATTTTGCTTCGATCTTTTGACCCCCCTAGAAGTTTTGGAATTTGATGAAAATTGGCGAGGATGATCACCTTACCCTAGACAACACCCTCACCAAATTTCATCAAATTCCAAAACTTCTAGGTAGGTAAAACAATGCCTGAGGAGCAGCGTTCTTGCTGCACCTCAGGTCCAGCATCCCTGCCCCCTATATATATATACTAGTAATGCCCGTGCCTGTCGGCACGCAAAAGATTTCGAGGGCGGTGACTTAATTTTGGGGGCGTGACAAAATTTTGAGGGAGGTGAATATTTTAAGGGTGACAATAATAATTCAAAAGCGATAATAATATTTCGATGGAGGTGATAATATTTCAAGGACGACAACAAAAAAGAAGCGTGAAGATGATCATGTCGGCACACACATTTGGCTTGGTGCGGGCGCCCATATTCTGTGAAGGCGCCCACATTCGATGGGGGCGCCCACATTCATCGAGGACGTCCAAATTCGAAGGGGACGCCCACATCGGTCGTGACGACCATTTTCAGCAAGGCGACTATATTATTTAGAAACCACTCCACCGAAAATGAAGTCATCGCCCTCGAAATCTTTTACTTCATCCATATGCTCTCTGTCCAAGTACCCCCCATTGGTCTGGTTTCCATAGGCCCTCATGCTTCTTTCCTTACATCCTCCCCTCCCAACCCCACACATGCATCTGCCTAACCCCCATCCCGTACCCCCCCACCAAAAAAAAAAAAAAAATCAATTATGATATACTCTCTATAACCCTTTGAAGCTTTAGGAAAAAAGAAGATGGTTAACATCTCAAGAACCTATATTAGCACCTATATAATCATAATAGTTGGATTCACACAATAAAATACAAAGCTGTTCATTCTCAAACAAAAAACAGAGTTCTAAAAAAAATAGATAAAAAATCTAAAAATGTATGCAACACCCGCAACCAATTGTGTGCCAATACCATCGCTTGACTTGCCGTCGAAGGCGGGTCCAACAATGGTATTGCCATGTTAGCTAGATCTATGAGGAAGCTCTGCCATCTCTTTCTCTAGGAAAAAGAAAACAAAAAAAAAAAAATGTTCTTCGTGTTTTTCATAACTCAATGCTGGATCTATGAGAAATCGGCAAATTGATGACACATCATTCATGCTAAGCAGTCGGAATCATAGCCATCCGTTGCACCCAATCCCGACCCAGTGAATCGAATTCACGCTCAAACAATCAAGCATAGGAAAGCAATGATTGGATGCGATAATGCGATAATCATTTTCGGCCGTCCAATCGATGTGAATCGGACGGTTCAAATCATTTCCGCCCGGTTAAAAGCTTTAAACGTTCCCGACCGTCCGATCGACATGAATCGGACGGCACAAATCCTTTCCGCCCCGGTTAAAAGCTTTAACCGTTCGATTGAATGATCGAACGGATGAGTTCGAATTCGAATAGGACAAAACAAAATCATACTTTTTTGTCTTATTCGAATGAGATCTCACGGTGCTTTCCGCCGGTTAAAAGTTTTAACCCTTCCCAGCCGTCCGATCGGCATGAATCGGACGACACAAAACCTTTCCGCCCCGGTTAAAAGCTTTAACCGTTCGATCGAATGATCGAACGGATGAGTTCGAATTCGAATAGGACAAAACAAAATCATCCTTTTTTGTCTTATTCGAATGAGATCTCACGGTGCTTTCCGCCGGTTAAAAGCTTTAACCCTTTCCAGCCGTCCGATCGGCATGAATCGGACGACACAAAACCTTTCCGCCCCGGTTAAAAGCTTTAACCGTTCGATCGAATGATCGAACGGATGAGATCCGTTAGAGAGAGAGAGAGAGGCCGACGGCTGTGATGATCTCATTAGTTTTTTTTTCAACGGTTGATGATCTCTTTCAGTTTTAATGTTTAGACGGGAGCAATTTATGGGGGAGGGGGGGACCACATATAGATGAAAGCTATACGCGTCAACAATAAGATTAATACCAAATATGTCCTTATTTTTTTACATAAAAACCCTCTAAACGATTATAAATATTTTTTTTTACAATCAGGTCCTTCCCTCATTTATTTCTTCATGCATTTAATTGCACCCCTCCATTTCAACCCCATTCAATCTTAGCCATTGCCCTCTCCCTAGATGAATCTCACTCGACCTAATATCAATTTATCTTAGCCCCTCTTTTCTATCTCCCCCTCAAAGACAGATCACGACCGTTCTTTGTACCCCCCACAAAACTGTAGCTTATTATATATATATATATATATATATATATATATATATATATATATATATATATATATATAGATGAGTAATGTGTTGAACAGATTGTATACCTATAGAAATTGGAAAGACAGTGTTGATCAGCATTAGCCAATCATGACTGCCGACGAAACTTCAACTAGTTACAACAGATCAAAATCCACTAAGCTGATCAAACACTCTGCTCTTCGACAGTGTGAATGAAAACTGTAGTGGGTGGGGGTTTGACGAACACAAATAAAAAAATTAAATTTTATTCATTTTTTTTGTTTCTGTGGAATGGTTAGTAAAATCACTACAAAGGCACCAATACAAGGGTTAAATTATAAATGTATAAAGTATAAAATAGTCTCATATGGAATTTTTATGTACTTATTTTTTAAAAAAAAATCTAGTGTTTTCAAGTTAGAATAAACAAAAAACCAAATTGTTTTATCAGCATAGTGGTCATTGTGCTTCCAATATTTCTATTGTCAACCTCAAAATTTTGATTCCAAAATCCAACGTCATCATGAGCAAGGTATCCTAATGTATCATGGTACTTCAATTTCACTTACCTTAGCTACCTAGTATATCAGTGACTACGCAATAACACAAAAATAAAATATCCCATTATGGAGACAACAGTCACTTTAAGTCACGGTTTACCTCTTGTTCAACTCCCTAAAAAGTTTATGAAACCTCTCACACATTCGACCAACTTATAATATCTTGTATATTCACATGGTAATGAATTGCTATCATCTCTTGAAAATAACAGAAGTTGCCATAAAAAAAAATAAGGCACTATCGCAAACTATGCACAATTTATCCAGTTTTAGATGGGTTCAGATGTGGATGCCAATGCACATACCAGACAGATTTAATCAGTTTAAATTGGGGATGTGATGTGTATTTACATTAATCATTTCATGTGCATCTTTTACACACATACATATACATAAAAAGGATAAATTTTGGAGAAAATAGGGAAATGCTCTCGAATCATGGTCATATTTGTAGTGGTGTTTAAGCATCATAGTAAGGTCTTCAAATGCCATGATTGGGGATATACATCAATTTGATGTCACCCCAAAGATTCCAAGGGGTGAAGAGATAGTAGATTAGAGATGGCGAAAGAGGATGTAACTAACGGGGTTGAAATAAAACATAAAACAGGTAAAAAAAAAAGGATTAAGACAGTTCACTTCTAGAACAGTGTGATCGATAAGGGAGTCACGCGAATTTCAATAACCCAATACATTTCAATAACCCAATAAGCTATTTTTATGACCCTTCTTATTTTGCATATAGGCAGTAAGGTAATTTCTTATTTGGATCAATGACTAATTAACAAAAAAAATATCATCGTGTTTAAATGAATGCTAACCATATCATCAAGTTTAAATGAAAGGGGGAGGCTCTTGAAAGTAATCGAGGCGAGAAAGAATCAATCATTACAGGGATGAAGCGAGCAGAACTTGTAAAAAGTATTGAGGCTAAAAAGACATCAACAAACTAATTCAGATATTAAAATGTATACACAGAAATAAGTCACATAACAATAATTTCACAAAGGCATAGCATAAAACGAAGACAGAATATACAACGAACAAAATAGGCTCCTTGAAGGAGAGTACCTGAGTATGAGCCAGAACACGAACAACAGATGCATATTTCTTTATGCTATCAAGTTGTGCCTGAATCTCTTTCTTTCCGACCTCATTATCAAACTTCTTTGAGTATTTAGTGAATGCCTTCTTCTTGCTTTTGTACCAGTTCTTATAAAATCTCCTCCTGACTTCCTCGCTAAGATGCTGAGCCCACACGGTGTTGAGAGAACGAAGGCCACGTGGTGTCTTCAGATAACCCACAACTCCAACCACCACCATCGGAGGAGTTTCTACAATGGTTACAGCCTCACATGTCTCCTTTTTGTGAAGCTCTATATGAAAATTAGAAGATGAATATGTTACATAACCGTTATATGATGTGGAAGAAACTCATGTAAGCAAAGAAAAGGCATGATGGAGACAAGCGAAGAATCGATGCTTGGGTCATTACAGATGAAATTTTCAATCATAACACAGAATCAACAACATGAAAGTAAAAAAATCCGAGAAACTCAAAGTGATTGAGGTCAACTGATACAGAGAACAGTTAAATGACTAAAGCAATGGAGCATGGCCAAGGTCGATGTGTGGATATACAGCACGCTGCTTCAACATTATTACTACCGTACTGCTATTATTATTAACGTGTGTGTGTGATAAAGTGAATCACTCCTCCACCTCCTGTCTACTTTCACAGTCGGGGCAGTGCGATGTTGGTATGTTTTATAAGTAGTTTACTTGTAATAAGTTTTTACGATCACCAATTTCAGAATACATGCTAATGAGCCGACTCGACAAAAAGTGAAATTTAAAAAACATGCATGGCCAGAAAAAGAAAATCCTGAGTAAACTAAACTGGATTTATGACTAAACAAAGTTTGTCACCATGTTTAAAAATTGGGTAAAGCACACTTTGCCACTCTGAAGGTTAGATAGTGAAAAAGAGTCGATTTTGCCCCCTTCAATTCAGTTTTGAATCTGATCAGATAACGCACCTTCTGGGCATGAGGCAAAGTGTAATTTACCCTTAAAATTATATTTCCTCGCAAATATGACGTTTGAAGAAATCAGACTCAGAACATTGGGATTGAAGGTTTAGGCATTTAAAGATCCGGGGTCAGCAGCAACTGATTGGATAGGTAGTATTGCAATCAAGTTTAAAGATCGAAGATTGATAAACAAAAACTGTACGTCATCTTAATTAATTACATGCATGCAGCAGAGCAGGTGATCCAGATTAAGAGTCGTAGATTTGTTGTTAACAAGTTCGTAAATTTATCACAGAATTATGTTGGCAATAAGCCTATAACCAACATACTCGATCCCGGCTTCTCAACCTCGCGGACGATGTGCGTCATCCCAGCCTTGTACCCAAGGAAAGCTGTCAACTTGCATGGTTTTGTTGGGTCATCCCTGGGGAAGGCCTTCACTGCATCCAGAAGCAGAAGTCGATGATCGTGTTATACATCAACAAAACACGCTGAATCTGATCATGAGATAGGCTCCATGTCGAGATGAGATCCGAACCTTTTCCGCGGTGACGGGCCGCCCGCTTCCTTGGGAGAAACCCAAGGGATCCGTGCCTAGGGTGCTCGAACTTCCGGTGAGACATCCTAATGTCGCGTTCCCGCCTCCGTTACCCTGCAATGCAATCAGAGATCAAGAGCACTCAAAGAAAAAGGCAGTGATCGATCCATGAAAGCGTAGATGAGGCCTAGGGCGAGACCTGCGGTGCCGACACCCTCACCCTCAGAGCGCCGACGGCCTCAACACTCCAGGCCTTCCCTCAAAACCCTAAATGAGAGGACTTCTACAATTGGGTAAATTACACTTTGCCCCCCTGAAGTTTAGCTAAAAAACACTTAACCCTTAATTCAGTTTCGATGGACAAAAATTACCAAATGAGGAAATTAAGTAACTGGCAAAAGGGGGTATTCTCCTACCATTTCAAACTTTAGGGTGCCAGTTGGAACAAAATAAACTAAAATTAAGGGGGTTAATTGTTTTCCATGCTCTGGGTAGTCGTTGTCTTTCCGGCGTCACTAATCGGTATGAACATTTTCCTCCGGTCGACTCGACAATGTATGGTCCTTCCCAGTTCGGGGCGAACTTGCCGCTGCCATGCTCTTTTGTGTTTGGAAAGACCGCTCTTAGAACAAGTTCTCCGACGCTGAACTGTCTTCTGCTAACCTTGCAGTCGAAAACTGACTTGATCTTTTGTTGATAGTTGGCATGCGTACGGCTGCTTGATCACGAAGTTCGTCTGCGCAGTCGAGGTCGCCGATGCGAAGTTCCTCGTTGATCTCTCGTTCGATTGCGATGGACTTGATAGTTGGGCATATGGCTTCGATTGGCAGAACTGCTTCCGACCCGTAAGTTAGGCGGAAGGGTGAAAATCCGGTCGATCGTCGAGGTGTGGTTCGATACCCCCACAGCACCTCAGGAAGGACTTTCTCCCAAAGCCCTTTCTTGTCTTCTAACTTTTTCTTAAGTATGCCGAGGATGGCTCGATTGGAGGCTTCCGCTTGACCGTTGCACTGAGAGTATCTCGAGGTTGAATAGAAGAGTTTGATCTCATACTCTTGGTAAAAGTCTCGGAATTTGTCCGAGTCAAATTGTGCTCCATTGTCAGCGATGAGTACTTGGGGTGTGCCGAATCTTGAGAAGATGTTCTTCCTGATGAATTTGATGACTTCATCGTCTATTTCACGGAAGAGAGGCACAGCTTCGACCCATTTGGTGAAGTAGTCAGTTGCCAACAATAGGTACTTCTTCTTGCTGGGAGAAGATGGGAATGGGCCAAGGAAATCCAACCCCCATTGGTGGAACGGCCAAGGACTTGTCAGAGGGTGAAGCTCAGATGCAGGGAGATGGATTGATTGAGCGTGCCTTTGGCAGGGTTCACACTTCTGGACGAACTGCTGTGCGTCCTTGGCCATAGTGGGCCAGTAGTAGCCTTGGAGTTTGACCTTTCCTTCGAGGGATCTGCCGCCAGAATGGTTACCACAAGCTCCGGCATGGATGTCTGCTAATATCATTTCCACTTGTCTAAGACTGACGCATTTGAGAAGGATCCCACTGTGGGACTGGAAGTAGAGATCGTCTCCTTCAAGGCGATAGAGAGAGAGATAGAGTTTTCTTTGAAATCGTCTAGCTTGAATCAGGTCCTCCGACATTTTGTTATGCTTGAAGAAGTTGGGGATTGGCCATCTCCAATCTGACTGATCTTCGCTTAGGACGTAAGTGAAGATCGACCGCCTCCAACCCCTTCTTTCGTTTGCTGAGGCAATAACTCTGTGTTGCTCAAGGTTCACCTTGGGTAACTCCTGGTATTCGATGCTGATCTGATGTTGATTAACTGGATCTCCTAACACTGAAGCGGCATTCATGAGGGCATCGGCTTCGCGATTATCTGCCCTTGGTATTTGGATAAACTTGATGTCTGCAAACTGCCTCTTGAGGTGTTGTATGAGATCGAGATAGTGCAGCATCATTTTACCTCGTACTACATAATCCCTATTGATCTATCTGATGACCAACTGGGAATCACTATAGATGTCGAGGTGCTCTACCCCCAGTGCTCGAGCAGTCTCCAATCCCTAGACGAGAGCTTTATATTCGGCTTCATTATTGGTGGCATTGAACTCGAGGAGGATAGCTTTCTCCAGGTGGTCTAGTTCGGGGGATATCAGAACTATCCCAATTCCCGAACCGATAGCACTTGAAGCTCCATCGGTATAGAGCTTTCATCGTGATGTGGGCGCTGATGGAGCCTCTGAGCTCAGACAAGGGGCCTCAGGGCCTGGACTGAGGTATTCCTCATCCTTGTCGTTGAGGTGCATCTCAGGATTGTCTTCAAGGACGATAGAATCTTCCATAGGGAAGTCTGCTAGAAAGTCGGCTATGGCTTGCCTTTTGATAGAAATGCTAGGCTCGAATTGGATACCGAGCGAACTCATTTCAATTACCCATTTGGTCATCCGACTGGCTCGACCAGTCTTGTCGAGTATGTCTTTGAGAGGATGCTCAGAAGAGAAGGCGACCAGATGGGATACGAAGTAGGGGCGGAGTCGTCAGGAGGCCGTCAGTAGAGCCAAGATAATTTTTTCTATCTTCGAGTAGCGAGTTTCGGCCGGCAGGAGAGTGTGGTTGGTATAGTAGACAGGACGTTCGATGGCATCCCTTCTGTTGACCAAGATTGCACTGATGGCTTGACCGGTGACTGCGAGATTGAGCCACAGGGGTTCCGCTAGCAACGGTGCTGTCAGGATGGGGGATTGGGTGAGATAGAACTTGATGCTTTGGAAAGCTTGTTCACAAGTCGTGTCCCATCCTGATGTGTCAGCCTTGCAGAGTTTGTCGAAGAATGGCTTACATTTGTTGGAGGATTTGGATACGAATCGATTGAGTGCTGCTAGCCTTCCCGTAAAGCGTTGAACTTCTTTCTAATTAGAGGGTGATAGCATGTCGAGTATTGCTCGGATTTGGTCAGGATTTGCTTTGATATCCCTTCTGATTACTAGGTGACCCGGGAACTTTCCTGATTGTACTCCAAAAGCGCATTTGGCTGGATTTAGCTTCATACGGTATCTTCTTAGGATTTAAAATGTTTCGGCGAGGTCAGAGAGGTGTTCCGCTCGAGTTTGGCTCTTGGTAAACAGATCATCAATGTAGACTTCGACATTGCGACCGATCTGTTATTTGAACATCTTCGTGACTAGCCTTTGGTAAGTTGATCCCGTATTTTTAAGGCCAAAGGGCATGACGTTGTAGCAGTAGAGACCCTTATCCGTCATGAAGCATGTCTTCTCTTGATCATCCTGATGCAGGGGGATTTGATTGTAGCCCGAGTATCCATCCATGAAGGATAGTAGCTCATGCCCAGCGGCGTCTACGAGACTATCTATCCTTGGCATGGGAAAGGGATCTTTAGGACATGCTTTGTTGATGTTGGTGAAGTTGATGCAGACTCTGATCTTCCTATTCTTCTTCGGAACTGCGACTATGTTTGAGATCCAAGTTGGATACTCAACTTCGCGGATGAAGCCGGCAGTAAGTAACTTATCGATTTCTTCTTGAACCGCAATCAGTCGCTTTGGTCTGATGGTTCGAGGCTTCTGTTTGATTGGGTGTGCTCCTTCTTTGATCGTGAGTCGATGATATGCGTCGTCCGAATTGATCCCGGGCATGTCTTCGAAACTCCAAGCGAAAACATCGGCATTGGATTTGAGGAATAAAACCATGTCTTGTACTTCTACACTGTTAAGGCCAATGCTAATGAAAGTCTCTCGAGGGGGACTACCGTTACCGAGGTCAACTCAAACAATTTCTTCAACTGAGGGTGGAGCCTCCGTTTCTAGAGGTGCAGGCTTGGGCATTGGGGGCTCCCTTAATTGCTATCTGGTCCAGGGACCGGCTTCACTAGCAGAACGCTTTGCTGGCGTAGCCTTGGGCGTTGATTGATTTCGCACGGTCGTTGCTTCGCATTATCTTTTTGTTTGTTGATTCCCTCGGATGCATCTGATACCCTCTTCAGTTGGCAATTTGAGGAGTTTGTGATTAGAGGAGGAGACAGCATTGATCTGATGAAGGAAAGCCCTGCCTAGAATGGCATTGTAGTTTGACGTTCCTTCGACTACAGCAAAATGAACGGACACTCGCATATCACTACTAAGATCGAGTGTAAATTTTGCTTCGCCCATCGTCATGCTCTGCTCTCCGTTGAAGCCAGTAATGATGGTGGGGATTACGTCAAGACTCTCGTATTTATGACCGAGACGTTTGAAGCAATTAGAGAACATGATGTTGATAGAGCTGCCGGTATTGATAAGTATTCGGTTTATTGAGCTTCCGTCGACCATGAGCCGAAGGACCAAGGGATCTCGATGGGGGGTGCACACTCCGTTGAGATCCTGATCGGTAAAGATGATTGCCGGCCATGGGAGGCCTTTGATGGGCTTCTCTATCCAGGAGTCTTCAACTTGAGCGAGAGTGCGAACATGATGGACACATCGTACTTGCCGCTCTATCTCTTTTCGAGTCAGAGTTTGATGATGTAGGTTGCCATGGATGCCGTAGACATTCGCTCGAACTAAGATAGGAGTTGTTTGACGAGTGACCAACTGGATCCAGCATGCTTCCTTCTTCCTTTAGGGAGGGGAAGGAGGAGGGTGTGAACCACCAGCCCTGCTTGTCTCGGACTTAAAATCTTGGAGGTGGCCTTGCTCTTGAAGGTCTTCCAGGTGGTACTTCAGGCTGAAGCACCGAATGATAGAATGGTCGTGGCACCAATGGAAGTTGCAATAGACTGACTTGTCTTGCGTTTGCTTGGTGCCAGGCTGAAGAGGGTTCGGCTTTCTAAGATAACTCTCGTGCTAGATTTGTTCAAGGATATTGTCGATGGGCAAATTCCAGCTAGTGAAGGTTGTTCTCCGAGGCTTGGTGGGTCTATCGTCTGCCCTTCACGGCTTCTTGGAGGACTCCCGCTCTTTAGCTTGAGCGTTGTTCGCTCGGGCTGGTGGTCGTGCCGGCTCCTTATCGGAAGGACGCTTCCTGAAGTCTCGCCCCTTGCGAGCGACTTGATCATCCTTGACTTCAATTTCCCTCTGGACCCGATCGAATAGCGCTCCAAGAGAATTGGGGGGGTTGTGGATGAGGTCGTTGTAGATATGAAGGTCATAGCGCAGAGCATTTTGGAACGCCAACATAATTGCCTCGTCGTCGAGATGGCGTCCGGAGAGCGCTGCATGCTCATTCCGGAACCTCCGTGTGAATTCTCGGAGGGTTTCATCCAAACCCATCCGCAGTCGGTAGAGGAAGTCCAGTTTCTTCTCCGGTCTGAGGTTCAACCGGTAATACTGGACGAAGAGATCTGCCAAGTCTCCGAACAGGCTGACAGAGCCTATGGGGAGATTGTGATACCAATCCAATGACATGTCATCCAGGCTACCGGCAAAGGTGCGGCATAAAACCTGGTTGTCGTGATCATATGGTGTCAATGCTTGTTTGAAGGCGAGGACGTGGAGCGTCGGATCACCTGTCAGACAATTGAACTTGGGGAGGGCAGCGGTCTTCCATCCTTGAGGAAATTAGGCTCGGCGAATCTGCCGGTGGAGCGGCCCTTCTGAGGCATGGTCGTTCCCTTCGATCGTTTCGCAAGTCAGGGAGGCGTCTCGAAGGTCGAGGAGGAAGATAGGGCTCGGAAGTTCTTCATTCTTGGTGATGCTTCACCAGGGCTCGGTTGTTGCTAAGGTGCGACCAAGCTCTGGATTGATGTCTTCTGCTGCAAACATCCTTTCAACTGCTTGAGTCAGAGGATGATACCGAGTTGAGTGGCTTTAGGTGATGAGTCGACTCATCGAGACGTTCCCAGATGCTCTGTTTAGACGGAGGAGGCAAGGGTCCCTTTGAGGGAAGCTTGAGGGATTGTCTAGACGTATCGATGACGGATCATCTGGATGGAGCGAGGGAGCCGTGGAGTGGTCGGTGGCCATTTGCTCCATTGTTGATTCCAGCGACTGATCACGTGGGGACCAGCCCTTCCTCGGACAACGATTTATCGGAGGGAGTCTCTCTCTACCATAAGAGCCACATTCTGTTTCATGAGAGTAAGGAGTTGGAAGTCCTCTACGGTGATCTGGTATGATGCTTGAGCATCGGCACCAGGAGAGACATGCGCTTTCCCCAAGCGCTGTGGAATTTGGTCGGTGAGTTGAGATGACCGTCGAAGTTGAGCTTGTGCGGCACGATCAACTGACGGGCAACTCTTCGAATTGGCAACAAGTTGCTGTTCCGGATACTGGCTTGTTGCAAATCGGCGATTCATTGATCGAGTCGTCGGATGCTGAGCGTCTGGGTGTATGCCGCTTTCCTTTGGCTGGTCCATCGGTGTCTTCGTCATTTAGGTGTAACGATGGAGATAGACGGATTACTTGGGTAACCGAAAGCAGCTACCAAAGGAGTTGGGAGGCTTAGAAGTTGTAAGTTGATAGGATCCAATCCCACAGACGGTGCCAAATTGTGGGGGAGGATTTTGGCCGTCGTACGTGACCCTCCTCCAACAGTCGATTGAAGGTTTGACCCTTCGGGATGTGGCGTGCTTCGAAGCGCTGTTTTGTGACTTGCTGGGCTATCACACAAGCACTGTAGAGTAGAAAGGTAGAGAAAGAGATGACACAGGATGTGGTGACGAAGTTCGGCCGAAGCCTACATCTCCGTGTGGTAAGACGCAACCTTTGAATCCACTATCTCTGAGTAAACAGTAGAGCTACTCTCGACAGGCCGATGAGTGCTTCTTACAAGTAATCAGATGGTTGAAAAGGAGTCTGAAAACCAGGAAACTCGAAGAGATCTAGAAAACAGAAAGTGGGTTTCTGGTCTGGAATTTCGGATCTGGAATCATTTACAGGGTTTGCTATTTATAAGGGCTTAGTTTATCTAGAGAATATTCTAGGATTATTCCCAGGAATATCCGGGTTTTGGTAAATACCCGAGGGGATTTACCAGACCCCAGATAGTGCAAGTGGGCCCCAGGCAGGGCTGCGGGTCCCACCGTTATACCCATGGGCCCCAGGCAGGGCTGTGGGTCCCACCATTGGACTCGTGGGCCCCAGGCAAGACTGCGGGTCCCACCGTTGGACTCGTGGGTCCCAAGCAGGACTGTGGGGTCCCACCGTTGGGTGTTAGCCAGATTTTGCACCCACAGACTATGACCAAGTATGAGCCGAAGTAGGGACGGAGTCATCAAGAGTCGATCAACAGAGCCAAGTCAACTTTCTTTATCCTCGAGTAGTGAGTCTCAACTGGTAGGAGGGTTTGGCTGATGTAGTAGATGGGACATTCGACGACATCCCTTCTACTGACTAGGACTGCACTGTGGCTTGATTAGTAGTGGCGAGATAAAGCCAGAGTGGTTCTTTCGATATTGGCGTAATCAGAATAGGAGCCCGAGCAAAATAGAACTTGATGCTTTGGAAGGCTTGCTCGCAGACTGAGTCCCATACTGATGTATCAATCTTACAGAGTTTGTCGAAGAGGGGCTTGCACTTGTCTAAGGACTTGGATATGAATCAGTTGAGCGCTACTAGCCTTCCCATGAGGCACTGAACATCCTTCTGATTAGAAGGCGATGACATTTCAAGGACCGCTCGAATTTGATCTGGATTAGCTTTGATACCTCTTTTGGTCACCAAGTGACCCATGAATTTTGCCGATTGCACTCCAAAGGCATACTTAGCCGGATTCAGCTTCTTACGGTATTTCCTCAGGAGTTGGAAGGTCTTGGCAAGGTTAGAGAGATGATCTTCTCAGGTTCGACTCTTGGTGAGCAGGTCATCGACGTAGACCTCGATGTTGCGATCGATATGTTCCTTGAACATCTTCGTGACTAGCCTCTGGTAGATTGACCCTGCGTTCTTGAGACTGAAGGGCATGACGTTGTAGTAGTAGAAGCATTTATCTGTCATGAATCATGTCTTCTCTTTGTCATCCCGATGAAGAAAAATTTGATTGTAGCTGTTAAGTCTCCAAATAATGCGTTTTATCGCTTATGTCTTACTGCATTATCATCGCTTTTCTACGTAAAACTTTTTATATACTCGTAAAGCGCATCAATTTCTTTACATCACTGCATAGTAGACTTTAATACGGACATAACGGTATATTGGTTCGCTTTCATACAATGCATGTATGAAAAATACGAAGCTCGGAAGTCCAAATCATCCTTTTATCGATAATCGCGTTTGAACCTTATGGACGTCATTTTATGTGTGATTTTCAGGGAATTGATCCGGTTATCGATGCATTCAACTCAAGAGCGTTATGATCAAGCAATGGATATTCTCACGGCAATTCAATGGAAGTTGTACAGGCAGTATGCGGACATTTCTGAAGGACCGATGATGCATTCGATGATGAATTCGGATGATGATAAGTGGGTGACCAAGCCTTCCACGTGACCCCATTGCGCTTGAACTCATTAACCAACCCAAGTCGCCCATAAACCCGTCATGGCCAAGACTTCGGTCGAATCGCAACCCCGATTCTCTCTCATGACCTATTCTTCCTTCTAAATCGAAGCCGCGCATTCCCATAGGTCTGTAAGTACGTATCAAACCCAGCCCTTCATCTCTTTTAATCCCAGCCGTCCCGTGCACCTACCCGGCCAGCACCACTTGATCCGTACCTCACCCCATCGAGATCAATCACAGCTCTCCTTTGCATCGCATGGCACCCAAGTCCCCACTTGTGCACCCGATCACGACCACCCGTTCCTCCATCTCTATATATCTCCCTCTCTAAACAACCCCATCGCAACCATCCATCCATCCCGGTCCATTCCCTAACCGACCCGATCGCGAGCTCCGGATCCCATTCCCAGCTGATCTCATCCACATTGCATGCACGCCGTGTTCTCGTTGCTCGGCCAGCACCGTCCGATTCATCACAACCATGCGATCCATCACAGCCGTCCGATCCATAAAGAAAAAAAGAAAACACATGCATGCATGTGTTAACAGCACCCATACAGCTCTTTCTCTCCCTCTATTTCCACTTAAATCACAGCCGTCCGTGTATTCCATGCACAGTTTTTCTCTTCCTTTATTCCCACTTAAATCACAACCCATTGCATCCAACTCCATCGCAGCCGTTCATTCCTCTATGCATGTGACTTCATCACGTCAGCCACCTCCCTCTCTTTCCATAACTGACCCAGCCGTCCCGTGCATGCACCCGAACCAGCCACCCAACTCTCACCCATGCATGCATCACATGCAGGCCCATCACAGCCGTCCGCCCAGCTCTCTCTCTCTCCCGTTCCGTTTCTCTCTCACCGACCCATGCAGCATCATCGCAGCCGTCCATGCATCCCAGCCGTCCGTGCGCCAAAAACCCAAGTGCATGCAGCCCGTCCGATGCTGTGATCCCATGCAAGCCAGCGGCCAGCTCTCTCTCTCTAAAACCGGATCCAGCCGAACTTCTCTCCTCTCTCTTTCCTTATCTCTCTCTAACCGAACGCCCAGTTTTCCCGTTTCTCTCTCCTCTCGGCTTATCTCCTTTCCCGATTCCCTCTCTTTCCCTATTCAAACCGAAAACCTCTCTCTCTCTGCTTGCCTAATCTAAACCGTTCCTCTCTCATCCCCTACCCGATCGCCACCTCTCTCTCTCTCCGGGATTCTCTCTCTTCCGATCTTCTCTCTCTCTTCATTACCATATCCGAGACCCACGACCCATCTTCTCTCTTCCCCGTTTCTCTCTCTATCCGAACGTCTCTCTCTCTCCTGGCTTAAATCGGACTCCCTCTTCTCTATATGAGACCCGAACCTCAACAAAGGGGGAGGAACCATTAGCCGGACCATAGCCATCTTCATCATCACATCACCAGGGGGAACCATTAGCCGAACTTCATAAAACAGAGGGGGACCCGAACCATCTTAGACCATCTTCTACCACCATCTACGGCCGGACCTTCATCAGACAATCACCACCCCGGACCATCAAGGAAGAGCCCGAACTTCATCCACCGTTAGCACCCGGCATCGTCATCAATGCACCCGACCATCGTCTCCGAGCCACGCTTCATCCTCGCCGAAGTCACGCCGTACTCCATCGTCCTTGCCGTGGAAGAACATCGCCATCGACGCCGTCACCGTCATCGCACGTCGTCATCATCGTCGGAAGCCGTCATCCACGCTCGGCAACCTTCGTATCGTCATTAATGGAGTTTGCGTGCACTTATGCTTTTCTGTTGAATTTTATGAACATACACGGCTAAACCCCTAGCTAAGGCTATGGGGGATGCCTAGTGGTTATTATGTGTTTCTTTGATCAGTAATAAAGTTTTAATATTCTTATGATTGAATCCTATATGAATGATACTATTCTAAGATGTATGGCATCTAACTTGCAAATTTGTTTGATTTCGTATCGACTCCGGGCATACGTAATGCTTGCGAATCCCTGTGGCTTGATGACACGAGCTTCACGAGTCTCTCGTCATATGATTTTCAATCTATTTTAGTATGATAGATGCATATCTTTAGAAATCGATGCATGTGTACAAGTCCTTTTGATTGCACATCGACTCCGGGCATGTGCAATGCTTAAAGACCTCTGTAGCATGCGTCCGAACTTAATTTTCATGCTATCATCATATATAGTTACTGATCAAAAGAATGCATAATATATTACTAGGTTGAACCCGGATGCCTTAGCCTCATCTCCATCGTAACCTCCTTTAATTAATTGCAATATTTAGTTCTATTTAATTTAGTAACGTAGTTTCATCATTCGTGCTCCACTCTCAGTGGAAAACCCTGAATTACACTCACGTTCACGCACTTCCATTACACTAGTTCCAATTAGTCCTTCAGTCCCTGTGGAATCGACCTCGGACTCACCGAGATTACTACTTCGCTACACACCCTATACTTGGGGTTAAATTGCACTTTTTAGTCCCTTAATTAGGACTACTTAAAGTTGTAGCAGTAGCTCGAGTATCTGTCCATGAAAGATAGCAGCTCGTCCTCGGCAGTGGCATTGACAAGTCGATGCAAACTCTGTTCTTCCCGCTCTTCTTCAGGATGACGATGATGTTCGAGATCCAAGTTGGATACTCAACTTCACGGATAAAGCCCACCGTGAATAGTTTGTCAATCTCCTTTCGAACCACAACCAGCCACTCTGGCCTGATGGTTCGAGGCATCTGCTTGACCACGTTCACCCCCTCTATGATTGTGAGTCGTCCCGAAGAAGATGACCATGCATCTTCCCAGTTAATCCCGAGCATGTCTTTGAAGCTCTAGGTGAAGACGTCAATGTTGGATTTGAGGAATGATACCATGTCTTGTGCTTCTGCATTGCTAAGACCGGTTCCAATGGAAGTCTCTCGAGGAAGATCTCTGTTGCTGATGTCTACTCGGGCAATCTCCTCGACTGAAGGTGGAGCCTCCCACTCCATCAGTGCATGCTACGGTATCGGAGGCTCCCTTGACTGCTATCTGGTCAAGGGACCAGCTTTGTCGATCGAACGCTTTGCCAGCGTAGTGTTAGGCATTGATTGATTCTGTGCAGCCACAGCCTCACATGATCTGCCCGTCTGTTGACTACCTTGAATACACCTTATGCCTTCTTCAGTTGAAAATTTAAGGAGTTAGTGATTAGAGGAGGAGACGTCATTGATCTGATGGAGGAAGGGTCTGTCTAGATGGCGTTGCAATTGGACGTTCCTTTGACAACGGTGAAGTGAACTGACACTCGCATCTCTCTGCTGAGATCGAGCATGAACCTTGTCTCTCCCATCGTCATGCTCTGCTCAACATTGAATCCAATGATGACCATAAGGACTACATCAAGGCTCTCGTACTTGTAGCCAAGATGCTTGAAGTAGTTAGAGAACATGATATCGATGGAGCTGCCGGTGTCAATGATATCCGATTGACGGAGCTTCCGTCGATGACGAGACGGAGGACCAGGGGGTCACAATGTGGAGTACAAACTCCGTTAAGGTCTTGGTCAGTGAAGATAATCGCTGGCCAAGGGAGGCCTTTGATAGGCTTCTCGATCCAAGATTCTTCGACTGGAGTGATAGTGTGCATGTGATTTACACACCGTACTTGCCGCTCTATCTTCTTCCGAGTGGGAGTTTGATGATGGATGTTGTCGTGGATGCCATAGACCTCCGCTCAAACTATGATGGGGGTCGACTGATGCTCGATCAAGTGGATCCAATACGTGTCCTTCTCCCTCTGAAGAGGGGGAGGAGGAGGAAGTGAATCGTTTGTTTTTCTAGCATTGGCCTAAAACTCTTGGCGATGGCCTTGCTCCTGAAGGTCCTCCATGTGGTACTTCAGGCTGAAGCATCGAATGGTAGGATGGTCATGGTATCGATGGAAGTCGTAGTAAACTAACTTGTCCTGCGTCTACTTGGTGCTAGGCTGGAGAGGGTTGGGCTTTCTTAGGTAGTTCTCATACTAGATATGCTCTAGGATGATATCGATAGATAGGTTCCAACTAGTAAACGTGCTTCTCCGAGGCTTCGCAGGTCTATCGTCTGCCCGTCGTGGCTTTTTGGAGGACTCACCTTCCTTAGCCTGAGCGTTGTTAGCTCGAGCTGTTGATCGCACCGGCTCCTTGTCAGAAGGGCACTTCTTGAGGTCTCACCTCTTACGAGTGACTTGATCATCCACGACCTTGATTCCCCACTAGATCCGATCGAAGAGTGCTTCGAGGATGGCAGGGGGATTGTGGGTGAGGTCATTGTAGATTTGGAGGTCGAAGCGCAGGGCATTTTGGAACGCAAGCATGATTGCCTTGTCGTTGAGGTGACGCCCGAAAAGCATTGCGTGCTCATTTCGGAACCTTTGAGTAAACCCTTGAAGGGTTTAGTTCGAGCCCATCTGTAGCCGGTAGAGGGAGTCTAGTTTCTTCTCCGACTTGAGGTTTAGCTGGTAATACTGGACGAAGATGCAGACTCTGATAGCAGCTCGTGCCCGACAGTGGCATCGACAAGTCGATGCAGACTTTGATCTTCCCGCTCTTCTTTGGGACGACGACGATGTTCGAGATCCAAGATGGATACTCAACTTCACGGATGAAGCCCGCCATAAATAGTTTGTTAATCTCCTTTCGAACCACAACCAGCCGCTCCGGTTTGATGGTTCGAGGCTCTGCTTGACCGCGTTCGCCCCCTCTATGATTGTGAGCCTTCTCGAAGAAGATGATCATGCATCTTCCGGGTTAATCCTGGGGATGTCTTTGAAGCTTCAGGCGAAGACGATGGTGGAATGATATTGGAGGCGCAATGGAAGGTGGAGTTGATCTCGATAATCATTTCGGTGTGTGGTACATTTTAAAATTTTTATTCATATTAATCATATGCACAAATGGTAAAACAAATACGAATCGAACCCCTATAGTCATCTACCGAAATGATTAACATATCTCATATGTATGCATTATGAGATATTTCTTCAATGTTGATGAAGATGAATTCGGATCTGCACGAACACACTTCAGTGCGAAGACCATAACTTTCTATCTAGACATCGGAATGGAGCGAAACTTAATTTTCCAAAAAGAAGACTTCAATTCCAAGAATTGGCATCTAATTTGAAGTCATTTGGACTTCTATAGCTCCTGTAGTAATCGAAACAATACAGATCTGCCCATAAAATCTTGGCAGTAATCACGAACGGGATCGTCGCGCAATAGATAGATGAATCTCTTCGGATTCACCCGATCTCACATATCGTCTTGGATCCTTGCACTCTAATCTCATAGTGCCTCAGAGTGCAAGAGATCTCTATCAATCTCACACACACACTTGGAGAAGAAGATGAGGGAGAGAGAAGAGATGAACTCGAGAGAGAGAGAGAGAGATGGCAAAAACCCGAACCATAAAAGAAGGGGGGGTGATTCTTCTTAGGAAATCTGAGAAGGATGCACTATTTCAGATCTAAAATTCGTGCCCCTCACTCTCCCTTGCCATTTGAAACAGTTCCTCTCTCTCTTCATCTCTTTACTCTTAAATTCAATGCCCCTTTTATTACTAATTGCCACATTAAAATTGTTTTTTTTTTTGAAAGGTAAGATAATTAAATTACTGCAAAAAAAAAAGGATATACAAGTGTGAATGAGCGCTATGCTCTCAATGGGACATACAAAGCATTGTCTATAACCTTGATAACCATGCAAGTAATACGACTTTGTCTTCCCCTTTCGCTTCTCTCACTTCAATTCCTAAGAATAGGTTCTTCAGTTGCGATAAGATGGCACTAAGTACCTGCATATGTGTTCTATCCCGATCCCCGAATATTCTTTCATTTCGCTCTCGCCAAATGGAATACACCGAACAAGCTAGTGCAGACCTGAAAATTCTACCTATCATCTTTTTACTCCCCCCTAACTCCGTGGTTCTATCTAGGATGTCCAATAATCCCTCTTCCTGAAAGTACATGGACCCTATCTTCTCGCTAACTTGCTCCCAAATCCATTTGGAAAATCTGCAATAGAAGAATAGGTGACTCACAGACTCCTCATCAACATTACAGAGGAGACATCGGTTAGCGAGTCTAACTCCACGGGCCTTAAGGATGTCCTGTGTGGCAAGATGATTCAAGGACGCTCTCCAAATGCAGATGGCGATTCTTGGAGGTACTGGAGCCCTCCACAAGGTATAGCTCCAAGGAACTGTGATGCCATGATCTCTAACAGTCTCCGAGGCATCAATGAATCTGAAACTGTGTTCCGGATTTGTTATCCACTCTACTTTTGCCGAAGTTTCAGCCGGTAAAATCTCCACTTCTCTCACCTTGTCGAATAGCTCTTGAACTTTCCAACAGGTCGCCCTTGGGAGATTCCATCTCTCCTCCATGATTAAATCTCCAACAACAGCCCCTTTCATACCTTGATCGAGCATTACTTGTTCCCCCACGATTTCAGCTGGACTGAGCCCCTCAATCCAAGGGTCATACCAAAAATTGACTCTAGAATCAGCAACTATGGGGTAGTTCAGATTTCTTTTTAGTTGCTCCCTACTCTCCAAGATACCATTCCATACCGCTGAGGAGTTCGAAGACGTTTGTAAATTCCAAAAGCTGAATTTTTTTACATAGCGACCCCTCATCCACTTGCTCCAGAGATTATCATCCTCGCTCACAATCTTCCACCCCAGCCTGAGAAGGCTAGCCTTCGAGATATATCATCCTTCTAATTCCAAGACCCCCTTCCACCTTCGACTTGCACACCTTGTCCCAATTGACATGGGTGCTGGAATTTTGCCAAAGAAAGTCTCGCATGAGCTTTTCCACTTTCGATTGAATAAGACTTGGAATCGCAAAGGCGGAGGCCCAAAAGTAGGAGAAGCTTTGTAGCACAGACTTGATTAGCTCCAATCTACCACCAATGGATAGATGCCTGATGGCCCAAAAGTCAATGGTATTCGTTACTTTCTCTAACAAGGGTCTAAACATCACTTTGTTCACCTTGGAAGTAGACAATGGTAGGCCCAAGTATTTCACCGGCAAACTCCCCAAGCTAATTCCCATATCAGCAATTTCGTGATAAAATTCCATGCAGGATCTCGACAAAAAAAACTGACTCTTCTCCTTATTGATGACGAGTCCAGACCTCACTCCAAAGTCTTGCAATATATCAACTAGCTTTCCAGCTTCAACCTTGCCTGGCTTGAGGAACAACAAGAGATCATCAGCAAAGATCAGGTGGGAAATAGGGTGCCCTCCACCAAGCCCAAAGCTTCTCCAGTCTCCCCGCAACACTCCCCATTCCAATTCCAATGACAAGCACTTCATAACGACAATGAACAAATATGCTAATAGAGGGTCCTTAAAATTGTTGCAATTAAGGAGATGATTCAAAATCTTTCAAATCTGAATTAACCCCTTAATTATAAGTTTGATGGCCATGCAAGCTAGCCCTAGTAAGGAGGGCGGCCACTAGGGCATGCGAAACATTTTGAAATAACCAAAATGTCCCCATACATCTAGTGGTCGTTCACCTTATGTGGGACTATGTATGGCCCATCTACGTGCACGATAATGCACCCTAGCACTTAGGGTACCTCATCGGCATCGGCAACAAGTCAATACACCATGGGATGATGAATAGTATTTTTACTATTTATTGGGGTGCCCTTAGTAAAAGATGGGGTGCCCCATAGTAAAAAATTACTAAACTTATATTCTGTGTTCTAGTGCAACACGCACACACAGAATGGACTCCTTATGGTATAATGATAACATCGTGTGTCCCTACACTTCTCTGGGGTTGCCCCCTAGTAGGGGTGGGACTTGGGCGGGTCTGACCCGAATCCGACCTGCCCAACCCGAACAATGGACAAACATGGGCAAAGCTTGTTAAAAACTTGGACGGGTTTGGACAAAAATAGATCAACCCGATTTCAATTTGGACGGGGTTGGGCACCGATCTCCCCAACCCGAGGAACCCGAGGAAGTGACACACTAAGGTGGAATGCTTTGATAGTTTTTTTTTATGGAAATCAAAGACCGCCTATTTGATGTTGAATGATAAGAATTAGTTTGAAATATGTGAGGATATGGGTTGGACTTTATGTTTTTGTTATGCAAATGGAAGATTTTTTTTATCTAATTCAAAAATCTATTCGATTTTTTTTTCATCTATTTATGTGCACAAGCATTCCTAATTGGGCAACCCGCCCAACCTACTTATTATTTTGTAAATTGGGCAACCCGAGCAACCCGAGGAACTAGAATGGGCAAGCACGGGTTGGACTTCCCCGGGTTCCACGGGCAAAACGGGCTAAGGTTTGTGCAAGTCGGGTTGGGCATGGGTAGACCCTTCAACCCGCCCAAGTCCCACCCCTACCCCCAAGTGAACACACTTAGTCCTGTGCAACCACCATGCTCCAGTGCGATGCACTCACGGAATACAGGATGGTTAGGCATTATTTCTTTAACTCATAATATGCTATGAGACAAGGAGAAAATAATGATATGTAACGATCGTGGATAGGGTGGAACATTCAGGGACTAGGATTCATGGCTTCCAACCGAACCTGATCGACACACTACCCAAGTGTCCTTGTCAATCCTCTGGGTCCCGGTTAACCTGCGTGGCCACCCAGAGTGCGACGCAGGCTACACTCCAATTCTCACAGACTTATTACTCTCTCGCATACCCCTGCTCTACGCTTAGTATTGGTAATACGATGTCCCTCCACTTGGTGCCATGAGTCAACTCGAGCGGTGGAGAGCACCGTCAGACTCGAGTGACCATATGACTAGATTCCTTCCAGATTGACTATCACATTGCACCTCCAATTGCTTTGGTCAAGCAACCGGATCCGGTCAACAGCTCAACTGCAGACCACCAGTCCTGGGTTTAGTGCTGTGTATGTCAGACTAAGGAACGCACCTCCTAGTAAGGATGTGGATGGCCTGCAAGAGTGGCGTGCCGATGCAACGCCAGCCTGGTAACCCAGCGCACTATGGTATTGGGTCGTGGTTAGTGTTGAGTGTCCATTTGGTGCGAATTATCCCTTCTTTATCATGCACATAGCATCACTTTGCTACGTAAAACTTTCATAATACACGTAAACTGCATGAGTTTCTTTGCACCACGATCTAGTAGACTTTCATACGAACCCAACGACATATTGGTTCACTCGCATACATTACATGCATGAAAGATACAGAGCCCAAAAGTCCAAATTATCCTTTTATCGATAATCGTGTTTAAACCTGACTAGCGTCATTTCATGTGTGTCTTTCAAGGAATCGATCCGGTTTTCGATGCAGTCAGCTCAAGGACTTCATGACCAACCCGTGGATATTCTCACAGGGATTTGATGGAAGATGCACAGCCCGTTTGGAGGCCTATTCTGAAGAACGATGGAAAACGGATAATTGCGAGGATTTAGACGAAAGAAGACTTCAATAAACCGATACAGTGCATGATTTGACTAAGAAGACCTACATGCAAGCAATGAGGATGACGTGGATAGTTGACGAGTTCAATTGGTTCGATGATGGTCACCAAAGCCCGTATTATCCTGTTTACTTTCCTTTCTCGTTATTTTTGTGATTTTCTTTATTCATTTCTCTTTCATTTCTTCTCAAAACCGAGCCAAGCCTACGTACAGCCGTGCATCTAATTGATCACAGCCCTCCATTACATACAACCCATGCATGCATGCATGTATTATCACAGCCATTTGGGATTCCTACCCGATTCTCTCTCTAGATCTAAATCCGGATCCCAGCTCTCTTTTCTCAAAATCGATCGCAGCCGTTCCTCTCTTCTCTAGACTAATCACACCCATCCTTTGCAAGCCCACCAATGCATGCATTGAAACCCAAGCCCAACTCCGCAACAACCCTATGCATGCAACCTAGCCACGCAGCTCCATCAAAACTGGATCTCCTTCCTATATGCATACCCATGCATCTCTCTGATGCAATCACAACCGTCAAAACCAATGCATGCACCCACCGTCCAAACTCGGTCCAACCCGATCACAACCATCCGTCCAAACCCCTGTATGCAGCCCAATCACAACCGGCCCTTTTGTTTCCCTCTCTATCCAAAACCGGACCGAAACATAGCGGCCCACCCTCCAACTCATCCCTCATTAATTTCCAACCATCCGATCCAGCAGCCCAAACCCATGCAGCCCCTGCATTCGACCCAGCCGTCCGATCCCATCCAAAACCCAGCGACCCAGCTCTCCACTTCTGTCTTTCTCCCGTCCATGCACTCGATCATAGCCGTCCATTCCCATAACAGCAGCCCGATCTCTTTCCTTAACCGTCTCTGATCCTTGCCATCCGGACGTCTCTCTCTCTTCCACCGAATCTCTCTCCCACCGAACTTCTCTCTCTAATTCTCTCTCTTCCTACTTTCTCTCTCTAGTCCGATACTCTCTCTCTCTTTCCTTTCTCTCTCTATCTACTCGATCAGAAACAGCTTTCTCTCCCTAGTTTTTCTCCACCGAACGACCATTTCTCTCCCCTAACTTGTCTCTCTCTCTAACCCGAACTTCTCTCTCTCTAGCCGCCCCACTTAGCAACCCAAACATCCTAGCCGTCCGTTCCACCCGTGCATGATGCCCTGCACCTGATCCCACCGTTCCATGCATGCAGACCCCGTTCCGATCGTCTCTCTCTCTCCTTCCATAACAGACCCCGACTCTCTCTCTCTACCCGATCGTGCACAACTCTCTCGGACTCCCCATCTTTCCAAAACGATCACAGCCGTCTCCATTACACCGAACCCATGCATGTTCCCTCTCCGGGACTATCTCTCTTCACCGAACTCTCTCTCTCCTATATAAGGGGGGCTAGGGAAAACAAGGGGGGAGGTAGGCTTTGGACGACTAAACCAAGCACCACCGGGCCTTTGCCATCACACCACCGTATACCATCCCTCTTCCACATCCACCGGCCATCGGCATCCACGAACCTAGCCATCACCTCCGATCATCATCCACCTTTGCAAACCGAACCCTAATCCTCCACATCCTGTCGCCTTCATCCATCGTCCATACCATCATCGCGCCATCATCGAAGCTACGACGTGAACGAGCCGAAGCGGAGAAATCATCGAGGAACGCGATCGAGGAAGGCGAAGTCCACGGAGCAATCTTCAGGGATGATCTGTACTTCGTTTATTTCCAGTCTTTCCATTGATGTAACAAAACTTATGTCGAGCTAAACTGCATGCTAAGGCCTAGATGAAACCCTGGATCTAATAGATGCTAGCTTTATTTTATGTGTTCTATGCCAATGCTCCTTAATGTTTAATGTGATTCAATTCTCAATTAATTGATGATTCAATTTGCTCTCACAATCCATGCCATGTATGTTTTGTAGTTAGCGCTATAATTGATCATCATGCAATTAGGCCTATTTTAATCGAAGAATTAAAACTCAGATCTTGCATGCTTAACTCAAACATCGGATGCTCTGCTCATGTGCTTTGATCCGTTGTGCTTAACCTAGATGTTTGATGCTTTGTTTTATTACCCATGCTTGAGTTGAATCCAATATTAGTTAATTATATTTAAAGCCCTAAAGATCACATCTCGAGGAAGCACGGGATTTGTTTCCCGCATGCTACTCGCATAAATTTAGAACACCATAATCTAAACATAGCATCTACGATGATCTAGCGGTGGATTCGACCGCCTTAGAATCTCATCCATATCCGAACTTCTACACTGCACCGCATTACCTTAGTTAATTTGCATGCTTTAATCCTACTTAGCTTAGTTTTCCATCACAATCTTATAAAACCAAATCAACAACATTACTCATTACGTAATTTAGGTAAATAGTTAATAACCCTAGATTAGATAGTTCCCTCATTAGCAATCCCTGTGGGATCGACCTCGTAATACGTACCGCTCCTACAAAGCGATTCGTGCACTTGCGAGTTATAATTTAGATCAAATTGAACCCTTAATTTAGGATTAGTTTAGATCGCATCAAGTTTTTGGCGTCGTTGCCGGGGAATTGCAACGGAGCTTTCGTATTTAGGTTATTTCTTATTTGTCTTAGTTAGTTTTAGTTTTGTTAGTTTAATTTTATCTTTAGAGTATATCAGTTTCTCAATCTTTATCCAAAATGACTAACCAATCAATGACTCTAAAAGAATATATGAACCAAACAAGAACCACTAGATATCAGGAATGTACAAACTTTTCAACTGAAATAGAATATTCTGAAAGAAATTCACTGAGTAGGAGTTTACAGAGCCATATACAACATAATTCACGATGCTATGACACACATGATCCTAGATGGCAAAATTATCACAATCCTAGATGGCAAAATTTTCAAGATCCAAGTAGGCAATATTATCAAAATTCTAGTTGGGAAAATCATCAAGGCAATAGTTGGAAAAATGAATCATCTGCAACTAATTTTCAAGAGCCTTATGATTATATACCACAAAATGAGGAGACTCTTGAAGAGACACTACAAATGTCTATGCTCAATCAGCTTATGCAGAACTATCAAAGCAATATGCAAGAGCAAATAAACGCTTTCGAAAGAATTGAATCACATTTTAATATTATTAAGGAAGCAATACTTCAAGATCAACGTCAACCTGAGTCTAACTCCGATAAAGATTATGAGGATTATGAAAACATAGTTAGCGTCTCAATAGATAATGGAGCTGATGAGGAGACCAAGATGGACATCCCTATAGAAGATAAACTTGCCAAATCTGATTTTCTTAATCCTTTGGAAGATTGTCCGAGCACTATTGATGATATTAATACAGATATAATTTTTAAGGATACTAATGATCTCCCATCCAACATTGACGTCATCAATGATGACACTATAGATAGTATAATTGATGAAGAAGCTTATGCTCTCCCTTATGACGATGATGAAAGTAATGTTCTCCCATCCAGTTTAAATGTTACTAATGATAATAAAATTTATGAGATGAATATGATCGACAATCTTATGGAGAACACGATTCTTCAATCATTTTTTAATGATCCATTGGAGGCGTGCTTAACAAATTTTGATGACCCGAATGATGATCTGACCGATATTATATTGGATATCACTCATGATCTTTCTTATGACATTAATGATGATATGTTTCCTAAAGAAGCCAATGCTCTATCAATGAATCTTGAAATTAATGATATCATGACTGATCATTTATCCAGTATCGAAAAATCATACAATGACCTACAAATTTTGCCATCTGAGTTTCAACATACACATTTGGGTGATGAATATATATTTTCTGATTTAATTTTTCCTCAATACGCCCACAATCAGAAAATTCAATTATGCAAACTTGTCAAAGATAATATACATGACACATGGGAGAATATGGAGTACAATATAGAATCTTATCTTGTTTCATTTGAAAAGAAAAATCATGAAGAACAATATAGGATGAACCCTAATAGAATAAAGAAGATTCACGCAGAAACATGTCCAAAGTATATTATAGAATATAACTTTTCAATTGATGACTACTCGCTTTTCTTTTTGAAAATTCCATCAGCTGAAAAACTCATTTGTATTATAGCAGTAATTTTATTTATTTATTTATCAATATCTGCTCGTCTTTATTAGTCTATTTAGTTATTTGTTCGTTTCTTTGTAGTACTAACATTTTGTAGGAAACGAGGATGCAAAGAAATTATACGGTATACTATCCATCTTTAAAACTTCGTACTTTCATTTTGTATATACATGTCATTTAAAAATGCAATTATATAATGCTACCATCTTATTCATGTGAATGTCTAATTCATACATTGAGGACAATGTCTAATTTAAGTTTGGGGGTATGATGTACCTTTTACAAAATCATGCTTGCATCTAATTTCAAACAAAAAATAAATAAATAAAAATAATAATAATAATAATAATAATAATAAGTTTTCGTTCTTTTCTAGTTTTTATTTATTTATTTATTTATTTATTTAAAAAAAAATAAAATTAAAAATTAAATAAAAAAAAATTCATTTTTTTAAAATAATAGTAATAATAATGCATCAACTTACGCTATAGTGGGACAGCTCGGCACATACATCTTCGTGTATGTGTGTCTCGTCTGTAGTCCCCTACCAGAACTACAGCGTTCGTATAGAAATCGATAGGAATTTGCATTTGCATATTTTTATTTTCTTTTCCATATTTTAGTTTCTTATTATATTACTTTTGTCGTCCTTTTCATTCTTTTCGAAAAAAAAAATTTATCTATATATATTTTACCTTTATTTCAGGTTTTGTAGTATAATTCTTTCGTACTCGAATAGAACCATAAGGCACCTGGTAATAAAGGTATTAAGTCCAAGGATTAGCTAGAAAAAGTATATCTAATATGGTTCTGACCCTTAGTAACCTTTTAGAGATTGTCAAAACAAACTAGACTTGACTTTTCACTTCATATCTGGCTTACACCTCTAGGGTCTAGATTCAAAGCTTTCATATCACCTAATAGTCACTTGGAGTCCTGATGAACCATGCAGATCTGGTTCACTTGGTTTGAAAAAAAAATATCATTAGAAAAGCAACTAGTGAATTCTAAGGTATAGCGGAAAGGGCTACCTATTAGCATGGTCTAGGACCTAATTATATAAAAGTCTTAACCTGTATACCCTAGTATGAGTGAAGCCTGGTCGATAGGGTTATGAGAATGATCCTATGGATGCAGAGTGAATCAAATATAAAGGCAACATGAAGCCACCTAACTCATGAGAGCATTGGCAGCGTGTCATGGGCATAGAGTGCAGCTGGCATGGTACAAGTTAGGAAGGGATATATAATTACATCAAAAAAAAATGAGACCGAAAAAAAAAGAAAAAAAAAAGAAAAAAAAAAGAAAAAGAAAATAGTGTGAAAGCCGTCGTTATAAACAATGTGGGGAAACTGGAATATCACATATAAAGCCGAAAGGTATTAAGGTGAATATCCACAACTCTCACTAGCCTGTCTAGATTAGCTGGTTTTGACTCAGGTTCTAAGGTCGACTTTGACCGTTCTAGGAGACTGTTAGAATGTTATGAATGTAGAGAACCAAACCCCCAGTTGTGTTTAGCCCAGACAGCACCGTGCACTCGAGCATAGTTGACCTTGACCTTTTCTAGTGGGAAACTAATAGTTAGAACCTAAAGTGCTTACTTCGAAAGCCGAAGCTTGGGTTAGATACCTTGCGAGTCTTGTGCCTTAGAAATTCTATTTTTGAGTACTTTTTAATTATTCTTTGAAACCGACTTTTTTTATTTCTTATTTATTTATTTATTTAAAAAAAAAAGTTTGAATTTTGTGGGTAGATTCACTGCAAACCCTCACGAGACAAAACTCGTCCACTAGGGTGACCTAGGGGTTTAACGGCTTGTAGCACATGCTAAGTGCAATCGCGATTCCTGCAAAAGTGAGTGAAATTATCTTTTTATTCTTCTATTATTTTCTTAGTTTATTTTGTTTGTTTTCTCGAGGACGAGAAAGATTCAAGTTTGGGGGTGTGTTGAGTGTCCATTTGGTGCGAATTATCCCTTCTTTATCATGCACATAGCATCACTTTGCTACGTAAAACTTTCATAGTACACGTAAACTGCATGAGTTTCTTTGCACCACGATCTAGTAGACTTTCATACGAACCCAACGACATATTGGTTCACTCGCATACATTACATGCATGAAAGATACAGAGCCCAAAAGTCCAAATTATCCTTTTATCGATAATCGTGTTTAAACCTGACTAGCGTCATTTCATGTGTGTCTTTCAAGGAATCGATCCGGTTTTCGATGCAGTCAGCTCAAGGACTTCATGACCAACCCGTGGATATTCTCACAGGGATTTGATGGAAGATGCACAGCCCGTTTGGAGGCCTATTCTGAAGAACGATGGAAAACGGATAATTGCGAGGATTTAGACGAAAGAAGACTTCAATGAACCGATACAGTGCATGATTTGACTAAGAAGACCTACATGCAAGCAATGAGGATGACGTGGATAGTTGACGAGTTCAATTAGTTCGATGATGGTCACCAAAGCCCGTATTATCCTGTTTACTTTCCTTTCTCGTTATTTTTGTGATTTTCTTTATTCATTTCTCTTTCATTTCTTCTCAAAACCGAGCCAAGCCTACGTACAGCCATGCATCTAATTGATCACAGCCCTCCATTACATACAACCCATGCATGCATGCATGTATTATCACAGCCATTTGGGATTCCTACCCGATTCTCTCTCTAGATCTAAATCCGGATCCCAGCTCTCTTTTCTCAAAATCAATCGCAGCCGTTCCTCTCTTCTCTAGACTAATCACACCCATCCTTTGCAAGCCCACCAATGCATGCATTGAAACCCAAGCCCAACTCCGCAACAACCCTATGCATGCAACCTAGCCGCGCAGCTCCATCAAAACTGGATCTCCTTCCTATATGCATACCCATGCATCTCTCTGATGCAATCACAACCGTCAAAACCAATGCATGCACCCACCGTCCAAACTCGGTCCGACCCGATCACAACCATCCGTCCAAACCCCTGTATGCAGCCCAATCACAGCCGGCCCTTTTGTTTCCCTCTCTATCCAAAACCGGACCGAAACATAGCGGCCCACCCTCCAACTCATCCCTCATTAATTTCCAACCATCCGATCCAGCAGCCCAAACCCATGCAGCCCCTGCATTCGACCCAGCCGTCCGATCCCATCCAAAACCCAGCGACCCAGCTCTCCACTTCTGTCTTTCTCCCGTCCATGCACTCGATCATAGCCGTCCATTCCCATAACAGCAGCCCGATCTCTTTCCTTAACCGTCTCTGATCCTTGCCATCCGGACGTCTCTCTCTCTTCCATCGAATCTCTCTCCCACCGAACTTCTCTCTCTAATTCTCTCTCTTCCTACTTTCTCTCTCTAGTCCGATACTCTCTCTCTCTTTCCTTTCTCTCTCTATCTACTCGATCAGGCCCAGCTTTCTCTCCCTAGTTTTTCTCCACCGAACGACCATTTCTCTCCCCTAACTTGTCTCTCTCTCTAACCCGAACTTCTCTCTCTCTAGCCACCCCACTTAGCAACCCAAACATCCCAGCCGTCCGTTCCACCCGTGCATGATGCCCTGCACCTGATCCCACCGTTCCATGCATGCAGACCCCGTTCCGATCGTCTCTCTCTCCTTCCATAACAGACCCCGACTCTCTCTCTCTACCCGATCGTGCACAACTCTCTCGGACTCCCCATCTTTCCAAAACGATCATAGCCGTCTCCATTACACCGAACCCATGCACGTTCCCTCTCCGGGACTATCTCTCTTCACCGAACTCTCTCTCTCCTATATAAGGGGGGGCTCGGGAAAACAAGGGGGGAGGTAGGCTTTGGATGACTAAACCAAGCACCACCGGGCCTTTGCCATCACACCACCGTATACCATCCCTCTTCCACATCCACCGGCCATCGGCATCCACGAACCTAGCCATCACCTCCGATCATCATCCACCTTTGCAAACCGAACCCTAATCCTCCACATCCTGTCGCCTTCATCCATCGTCCATACCATCATCGCGCCATCATCGAAGCTACGACGTGAACGAGCCGAAGCGGAGAAAGCATCGAGGAACGCGATCGAGGAAGGCGAAGTCCACGGAGCAATCTTCAGGGATGATCTGTACTTCGTTTATTTCCAGTCTTTCCTTTGATGTAACAAAACTCATGTCGAGCTAAACTGCATGCTAAGGCCTAGATGAAACCCTGGATCTAATAGATGCTAGCTTTATTTTATGTGTTCTATGCCAATGCTCCTTAATGTTTAATGTGATTCAATTCTCAATTAATTGATGATTCAATTTGCTCTCACAATCCATGCCATGTATGTTTTGTAGTTAGCGCTATAATTGATCATCATGCAATTAGGCCTATTTTAATCGAAGAATTAAAACTCAGATCTTGCATGCTTAACTCAAACATCGGATGCTCTGCTCATGTGCTTTGATCCGTTGTGCTTAACCTAGATGTTTGATGCTTTGTTTTATTACCCATGCTTGAGTTGAATCCAATATTAGTTAATTATATTTAAAGCCCTAAAGATCACATCTCGAGGAAGCACGGGATTTGTTTCCCGCATGCTACTCGCATAAATTTAGAACACTATAATCTAAACATAGCATCTACGATGATCTAGCGGTGGATTCGACCGCCTTAGAATCTCATCCATATCCGAACTTCTACACTGCACCACATTACCTTAGTTAATTTGCATGATTTAATCCTACTTAGCTTAGTTTTCCATCACAATCTTATAAAACCAAATCAACAACATTACTCATTACGTAATTTAGGTAAATAGTTAATAACCCTAGATTAGATAGTTCCCTCATTAGCAATCCCTGTGGGATCGACCTCGTAATACGTACCGCTCCTACAAAGCGATTCGTGCACTTGCGAGTTATAATTTAGATCAAATTGAACCCTTAATTTCGGATTAGTTTAGATCGCATCAGTTAGATCCCTCACACGTTGGTGAACCAAAGTTACATGAAACTGGTTAGTCCATCGATCATGGTTCTTCAAGGTTTAGGACCGATTACCCTAAGCAGAAACATGACTATGTGCATGCTACAACTTTAAGTAGTCCTAATTAAGGGACTAAAAAGTGCAATTTAACCCCAAGTATAGGGTGTGTAGCGAAGTAGTAATCTCGGTGAGTCCGAGGTCGATTCCACAGGGACTGAAGGACGTACTAATGGGAACTAATGTGATGACAGTGCGTGAACGTGAGTGCAAATCAGGGTTTTCCACTGAGAGTGGAGCACGAATAATGAAACTACGTTACTAAATTAAATAGAATTAACTATTGCAATTAATTAAAGAAGGTTACGATGGAGATGAGGCTAAGGCGTCTGGGTTCAACCTAGTAGTATATTATGCATTCTTTGATCAATAACTAGATATGATGATAGCATGAAAATTAAGTTCGGATGCATGCTACAGAGGTCTTTAAGCATTGCACATGCCCGGAGTCGATGTGCAATCAAAAGGACTTGTACACATACATCGATTTCTAGAGATATGCATCTATCATACGGAAATAGATTGAAACTCATATGACGAGAGACTCGTTACGCTAGTGCTATCTTACCACAGGGATTCATAAGCGGTCCGTATGCCCGGAGTCAATACGGACTCAAACAAATATGCAAGTAAAATAACATACATCATCAGACAGTGTCATCCATATAAGATTCAATCATACGAAAATTAAGCCTTATTATTGATCAAATGAAAAACGTAACATACTACTAGGCATCCCCCATAGCCTTAGCTAGGGGTTTAGCCGTGCATGTTTATAGAATTCAATATAAAAGCATAGCAGCACGCAAACTTCATTAATGAAAATACGAAGGTTGCCGAGCGTGGATGACGGCTTCCGGTGATGATGACAACGTGCGATGACGGTGACGGCGTCGATGATAATGTTCTTCCACGGCAAGGACGATGGAGTACGGCGTGACTTCGGCGAGGATGAAGCGTGGCTCGGAGACGATGGTCCGGGTGCGTTGATGACGATGCCGGGTGGAGATGGTGGATCAAGTTCCGGGCTATGGTCCGGGTGGTGGAAGATGGTGAAGCTTGGGCTAATGGTGGGAGATGGTGTTATGATGAAAGTCTGGGCCCCTCGTGAAGGTCCGGGTTAATGGTGGATGAATTTCGGATGGTGATGAATGGTGGCCGAGTGGAACGTGATGATGAAGGTCGAAGAAGGTCCCCCCCGGTTGATGAGGTTCGGGTCCCCTATATAGAGAAGAGGGGGTCCGATTTTAGAGAGAGAAAACCGGGTAGTAGAAGAAAGAGTCCCGTTGGGATCATGCAAACCGAACGGCTGTGATGGCTTCCAAGCGGCTACGGATCAGGCAAGAAAGAGAGAGGGTTTCGGTTAGAGAGAGATAAGGAAAGACAGAAATGGGAAAGATAGAGAGAGATGTGTTCGGTTTTAGGGGAGAGAAAGTAGGAAGAGAGAGAGAGATGTCCGGCCGGCTGTGATTAAAATGGGAAGGAAAGAGAGAGATGGGCTGCTGGTTTGTAGGGGGATAGAGACACGAGTCACACGATCGGGTCGAGGGAAAGAGAGAGACGGCTGGTTCGACCGGCTGTGATCTCGGGGGAGAAGAGAACGGGAGCTGACGGCTGTGATGGGGTCTCGGAATAGAGAGAGAGAATGAGAGATATGGAAAGAGATAAACGGGATAGAGAGAGAAATCCAGGGAGATCTATCGAGAGAGAGAAGATCGGAATAGAGAGAGAAAAACTGAGACGGGAGAGAAGAGAGAGATGGGGCGTTTGGCTGTGATCTCGGGTGCACCGGACGGCTGTGATTAAATCAGGAAGGAAAGAGAGAGTAGGGCGTTCGGGTGCATGCGGGAGAGGGAGTACACGGACGGCTGCATGGTTTTTTTTGGTGCACGGACGGCTGGGATGAATGGGCCGGCTGCATGAATGATGGATAGAGAGAGAGAGCTCTGATGGTTTGCATGCCATCAGGTTCGGGCCGATCTGATGCGCGGGATGGAGAGGTGGAATGGACGGTTGTGAATAAATCGGACGGGTAAGGGTATAAGGCTGCACTCAGGTTGGGTTTGTGAGGAAAGAGAGGAGGAGAGAGAGCTGGGTCTGATGCATGGGTTTGGGTCATGCAATGCATTTAGAATGCAAGGGACGGCCGTGATTCGAACTCCGGATGGCTGCGATTGAGAAGAGAAGAAGAGAGTTGGGTGTTGTGAGATGGGGTAGTACGGGCGATCCTAATAATATCTGGAGGAGCGATCTCGGCTGGGTTTGGACAGCTAGGGTTAGAAAAAGCATGAGAGATATGGGACGAGAGAAATAGATGGTTGTGATTTAGTTGGGTGATGGATGCAATGGATGGTTAAGATCGGGTAATAAAGAGATGAGAGAGAAAAGGGTAAAAGAAAAGGAGACGGTATGCTTCGGTAACCATTCGAGCCATCCAAACTCGTCAACTCTTCTATGTCAGGCCCTTTGCATATGCATCGTTCTTCAGTGGTCCGCTGTTAGCGATGTGTTAAGTCAGTGATGTCATCTCAGTCGACTTTTCGCAACTATTCTTTTCTGCACCTTTCGTCACAAGGGCCTCCAACCGGGCTGTGTGTCCTCCATTGAATTGTCGTGAGACTATCCATCGCTCGATCATGATGTCTCCTATCTAACTGCGTCGAGTACCGGGTCAGTTCCCTGAAAAACACACATGAAATAACGAGTGTAAGGTTACAGTGCAATTATCGATAAAAAGGATAATTTGGACTTCCGGGCTCCGTATTTTTCATGCATGTATCGTATGAATGAGAACCAATATATCGTTATGTCCGTAATAAAGTCTACTATGCAGTGGTGTAAAGAAACTGATGCGCTTTACGAGTATATGAAAAGTTTTACGTAGGAAAGCGATGATAATGCAGTAAGAAATAAGCGATAAAATGCATTATTTGGAGACTTAACAGTGCACCGGTGTCTACTCACCCATCTGTGCACCGTGTTAGTTCTGTTCGGCCACAGACACTTTGCCTGGTAATGACCATTATGGAGATACTCATACTCTATCATTCCAACAGCTTATCCTGTTAGGGCAACCAACCCAAATCAGAGTTGCGAACTATTTAGACTCATAGGACCGATCCACTGAATCTCCCACTCATATGGACTACTATATAGCCATAGCTCCTTAAGTTCTGTAAACAGAACACGTATAATAATATATACCTTTATACAATCCTAAATAAAATATCAACCATATACAGCCAAACGTAGGGTTTTACGAGCTGTAGACCACATCAAACCTAACAGACGACACTGTTGGATTTGAGAAATGACATCATGTCTTGTGCTTCTGCATTGCTAAGACCGGTACCAATGAAATTCTCTCAAGGAAAATCTTCGTTATCGATGTCTACTCGGGCAATCTCCTCGACTGAAGATAGAGCCTCCCACTCCATCGGTGTAGGCTTCGGCATTGGAGGCTCCCTTGACTGCTATCTGGTCAAGGGACCAGCTTCGTCGACCGAACGCTTTACCAGTTAGCGTTAGACATTGATCGATTTCGTGCAGCCACAGCCTCACATGATCTGCCCGTCTGTTGACTACCTCGAATACACCTTATGCCTTCTTCGGTTGAAAACTTAAGGAGTTGTTGATTAGAGGAGGAGACAGTATTGATCTGATGGAGGAAGGGTCTGTCCAGAATGGCATTGTAATTTGACATTCCTTACCTCTCCTATTGTAATTTGATGTTCCTTGCCTCTCCCATCGTTATGCTCTATAACAGTGAAGCGAACTAACAATCATATCTCTCTGCTGAGATCGAGCATGAACCTTGCCTTTCCCATCGTCATGCTCTACTCCCAGTTGAAGTCGTTGATGACCATAGGGACTACATCAAGGCTCTCGTACTTGTGGCCAAGACGTTTGAAGTAGTCATAGAATATGATGTTGATGGAGCTACCAGTGTCCATGAGTATCTGATTGACGGAGCTTTCGTCGATGACGAGATGGAGGACCAAGGGGCCGTCATGGTGCGGAGTACAAACTCTGTTAAGGTCTTGGTCAGTGAAGATCGATAATTGTTGGTCAAGGGAGGCCTTTGATGGGCTTCTCGATCTAAGATTCTTCGACTTAAGCAACAGTGTGCATGCGATGTACACACCATACTTGCCGCTCTACCTTCTTTCGAGTGAGGTTTGATGATGGAGGTTATTGTGGATATTGTAGACCTCTGCTCAAACTATAATGGGGGTCGACTGACGCTCGACCGAGTGGATCCAACACGTGTCCTTCTCCCTCTAAGGAGGGGGAGGAGGAGGAAGTGAATCGTTTGTTCTTTCGGCAATGGCCTTGAACTCTTGGAGATAGCCTTGCTTATGAAGGTCCTCCAGGTGGTACATCAGGCTAAAGCATCGAATGGTAGGATGTCCATGGCATCGATGGAAGTCGTAGTAGACCGACTTGCCCTACGTATGCTTGGTGCCAAGCTGGAAAGGGTTGGGCCTCTTGAGGTAGTTCTCATATTGGATCTGCTCAAGGATGGTATCAATAGACATGTTTCAGCTAGTAAACGTGGTTCTCCGAGGCTTTGCGGGTCAATCGTCTACCCATCATGGCTTTTTGGGGGACTCAAGTTCCTTAGCCTGAGCATTATTAGCTCGAGTTGTTGGTCGCACCAGCTCCTTGTCAGAAGGATGTTTCTTGAGGTCTCGCCCCTTACGAGCGACTTGATCATCCTCGACCTTGATTTCCCACTGAATTCGATTGAAGAGTGCTCCGAGAAAGGCAGGGGGATTGTGGGTGAGGTCATTGTAGATGTGGAGGTTGTAGCGTAGGGCATTTTGGAACGCGAGCATGATTGCCTCGTCGTCGAGGTGACGCCTGAAAAGTATTTCGTGCTCGTTCTGGAACCACCGAGTAAACTCTCAGAGGGTTTAGTTTGAGCTCATCCATAGCTGGTAAAGGGAATCTATCTTCTTCTCTGATTTGAAGTTCATCCCGTAATACTGGGCGAAGAGGTCCACCAGGTCTCTGAACAGGCTCACGAATCCTGTCGGGAGATTGTGATACCAATCCAATGACATATCGTCCTAGCTACTGGTGAAGGTGCAACACAGAACTTGGTTGTCGTGGTCATGCGGTGTCAATGTCTACTTGAAGGCGAGGACGTGCAGCGTTGGATCTCCCGTGAGGCAGTTGAACTTGGAGAGAGTTGGAGTTCTCCAGCTCATAAGAAACTGAGCTTTGAGAATTTGCCAATGAAGTGGCTCGTCAGAGGCGTTGTCATTCCTACAGTCGCCTCATTGGTCGGAGAGGCATCTTGGAAGTAGGGGAGGAAGTTGGGACTCGAAAACCCTCCTTTCCTAGCGATACTCAACCAGAGCTCGATCGTAGTCGAGATGCGATCGAGCTCCGTAGAGATGTCCTCCATTGTGAACCTTCCTCCGACTGCGAGGGTCAGAGGATGATTCAAAGCTGAGAGGCTCGGATTGATGAGTTCACTCATCGAGACGCTCCTAGACTGTCTATCTAGGACGAAGGGGCGAGGGTCCCCTCAAAGAGGGCTCAAGGGATCTTCGAGAGGTGTTAACGATGGATCATCTGGAAGGGGCGAGGGATGGGTTAAATGGCTGGTGGACGTCTGCTCCATTGTTGATACCGGTAACTGATCATATGAGGAGTACTCCTGCTCCGATGGCAATCTGTCAGAGGGAGTCTCTCTCGATCATGAGAGCAACATTCTGCTTCATAAGAGTGAGGAGTTGGAAGTCTTCCACTGTGATTTGATATATCGTCAGAGGGTTGACGATGGATGAGACTTGTGCTTTCCCCAAATGTTGAAAAGTCACGTCGGCATGAGAAGACTATCAAGGTTGAGCCTGAGCGGTATGATCAATCGATGGGCGACTCCTCGAATCAATAGTGGGTTATTGCTTAGGGGGTTGGCTCGTTATAAACCGATAACATATTGAGCGAGTCGTTGGATGTTGAGCGTTTGAATGCATGTTGCTTCCCTCCGACTGGTCCATGGGTCGTATCTTTGCCATTCGGTTATAGCGATGGAGACAGATGGATTGCTTGGGCAATCGGTGATTACTGCCTGACCGAAGAAGTTGGAAAGTACAGAGGTCGCTAATCAATAGGGATAGATCCCACAAACGGTGCCAAACTATGGGGGAGGACTACGGTCATCGTACGGTCCCCCTCTAATAGTCGATCGAAGTTTTACCCTTTGGGATGTGGCGAGCTTTGAAGCGCTGAGCTGTCACTTGCTTAGCTGTTACGCAAACACTGTAGAGTAGAGAAAGAGTTAACAAAGGATGTGGTGACTAGGTTTGGTCGAAGCCTATATCTCTGTGCGATAAAACGCAACCTTTGAATCCACTATCTCTGAAGAAGTAGAGCTAATCTCGATAGGTCAAGGAGTGCTTATACAAGTAAACATGCATATGGTGGAATAGTCTCTGGTGTGAAGTCTGAAAACCAGAAAGCTCGATGAGCTATGGAAAACAGAAAGTAAAGTATAGAATCAAGAATTTCGGTGCAAATTATTTGTCGGGACTACCATTTATAGAGTTTTGGTTTATTTGGGGCATATTCCAGGAATATTCCTAAAAACATCCGGGATTTTGGTAAATACTCAGGAGGGGATTCACTAGTACCTAGACAGTGTATGTGGGTCCCAGGTAGGGCTGCGGGTCCCACAGTCGTTTTCGTGTACCCCAGGTAGGGCTGTTCATCTCTGTGGACCCCAAGCAGGGTTGCGGGTCCCACTGTCAGGCGTTAGCCAAATTTTGCACCCACAATCGGGTGAACGATGATGGATCAGTGCTTGATTTATAATTTGTATAGTATTTTCTGTCAATTTTAATAATAGTTGGATAGACTTTGTTTCAGTTTCTGATTTCTCGTAAATATTATTAAGAATAGCATGCAGAACGATAAAATTAGAGCTGTCTTTTCAATTAGATTGACATTTATGCTCATCTATTTTTGCCACCATCGTCCGCTGTATACACCCCCACCAAAGACAATCGATTGTGCTTTGCCACAAAAGGCATCCGCTGTAGTGCCGATATGAACAAGTGCGGTGTAGGAAGTGATCGACGATGGTGGATGGCAAAGATGATGAGAGGTTTTGGCATTGTTCGTGGTGTGTTCTGTAACCTAGATGTGGTGTGTGTGTTTCGGTAACGGTGGTAGTGGCAGTCGGCGGAGACGGTGAGAAGTCTGGACATCGATGATTATGTTTTCCCGTCGAAGGTGACCGTTATAGTATCGATGGCTGTCCAAGTGCAGATAGGCACGCACATTACTAGTCCAATATAATCAAGAGTAATTCTATTCAACCAGACAAAAATTTACTGACTCTTTACATGCTCTCTTACAAATGTCTGTCACCTGCCCGTCAGCGCGGAGTACGATTCACTGGTCCGACTGGGTGCAACCGATGACTGTGATTGGGTCCGTAACGTTTTTTTTATGTAGTTAAAAATATGGTAGTTTTCTGTGAACAATTATCTTCTCGAATCTCAAGGCGCACCTGTATGAGTTTTATTGGAAATGATAATTATTTCTTCCACTTTGCATCCTATTCGTCATTCATCTGAGTAGGGCCATTTTAGTCATTTCGAAGAGTCCTCTCATCTGCACGTGTATAAAACCCGCCTTTAGGGTTTTAAGGGAAGCCTTGGACTGTGAGGCCATCGTTGCTCTGAAGGTGTTGGCACTGCAGGTCATTCCTTGCTCTCGTTTACGATTTAGGATTTTTCTCGTCCCATTTCTTTCCTGCTCGGTATGCAATCGAAACCCTAATAAGTCGAATCACAAGTCAAACATCTCGATCGGAGGCTGTGAGTATTGAGATCTGTATATCTTCATTTCTTGTTCTTTCATCACCATATCCGTTTGTAGGTTTTCATCTAATCACTTTTCATGATTGTGTCCAAGTCGTCTAGGAGAAGGAATACAAGTGCAACAACCTCAAATAAGAATCGTATTTTAGATAAAGATGTTTTTGATTATTCAATTGAGGTTATAAACTTATTATTATTTTTAGTTTTTTTCTTATTGTTTCTTATTTGTTAAGCAAAGAAAAAATAATTATAACACTAAATAAGGACAAATAAATAGAGGAAATAGAAGTTGAAGAGGAAACAGATAAAGAGGATGAAAAAAATATCAACTATATGGATGATTCGATGGATGGTCTTTTAGTGAAGATGATGACTAAAGAAATGAAGATTCTCTTTATGTTTTGAAACAAAATTTATTAACACTTTCTATATAGAATAATTATATGGTTTTGTGGAGTGAAATCTAAGACTATAATTTTTTGTCGAAGGCGACCGTTGTAGTACCAATGCCGCCAAAGGCGGTTGTCCAAGTGCAAATAAGCACGTACATTACTAATCCAATATAAACAAGAGGAATGTTATTCAACCAAATAAAAATTTAATGACTCTTTATATGCTCCATCACAACTGTTTGTTGCCAGCCCATCCGGGCTGAGTGTGATTCACAGGTCCAGGTTGGGTGCAACCGAAGGCTGTGATCGGATCCATAAAGTTTTTTTTGTATAGTTGAATAGTAGTTTTTTTTGAACAATTGTCTTCTCGAATCTCAAGACGCACCTGTATGAATTTCATTGGAATTACAAATTATTTCTTCCACTCAACGTCTATTCGTCATTCATCTGAGTATGACTATTTTAGTCATTTCGAAAAGTCTTCTTATTTACACATGTATAAAACCCACCTTAAGGGTTTTAAGAGAAGCCCTGGACTGTGAGGCAATCGCCGCTCTGAATATGTCGGCATCATAGGTCATTCCTTGCCCTAGTGTACGATTTAGGGTTTTTTCCATTCCATTTCTTTCCTGATCGATCCGCAATTGAAACTTTAATCAGTCAAATCACTAGTCGAACATCTTGATCAGAAACTGTGCGTGTTTAGATTTGCATATCTTTATTTCTTGTTGTTCCATCACCAAATCCATTTGTTGTTCTTCATTTAATCAAATTTTCTGATTGTGTCCAAGAAGTCTAAGGAGAAGGAATACAAGTACAACAACTCTAAGTAAAAATTATATTTCAGATAAAGATATTTTTGATTATTCAATTAAGGTTATCAATATATTATTATTTTAAGTTTTTTTCTTGCTATTTTTTATTTGTTAAGTAAGGGGAAAATAATAGCACTAAATGAGAATGATGAAATATAAGAGATTGAAGTTGTTGAGGAAAAGATGAAGAGGATTAGAAAAATATCAACTATATGGATGGTTCGATAGATGATTTTTCTAGTAAAGATGATGTGGTTCTAGATGAAGACTAAAGAAATGAAGATCTCTTTATGTTTTGAAACAAACCTTATTTACACTTTCTATGTGGAATAATTATATGGTTTTGTAGAGTGAAATTATTTGCTTATGTTCTCTAGATTTATTTTGCATCTATATTCAAATAATGAAGCTTGTATGTATAAATAATTTATGTTTTATTTGTTTATTCTTGTGTGTATTAGACTGAAGTTTGTTATATATATTTTAAAGTAATTTTGTAGAAAAAATTGAGGCTTATGTCTCGGTACGCCTTGAGACCATAGCCTCATTTCATGAAAAAAAAAATACCTCAGATATGCCTCACGCTTTTTAAAACCTTGGTTTTATGTAACATTCAGTACTATATAGGCTTTTGTTTAGTAATGATTTATGTGGTGTTTTAGTTAAAATAAATTTATCATTATATTGATAAATGTTTCGAGTGTGCTCCAGATTTGGTGAGGTTATAATGATGTACCCTCATACCAACATCTTGGTTTGAATCATGAAAATAAGAGTGTATATTATAAATTTGGATACAACTATTATAAATTAAAAGGAAACAATGGATGATATTTAGTTAACTAGCTGTATCTATTTGTATATACTAATTTCATAAATATAATGAAAATGGTAGAAGCTGAGCCTTCTATTTTCTAATATATTTTCCCCATATTTGGATCATCACCGAGTGTGCATGGATTGCCTGTTAAAGCTAATTCAACTTCGCTCTGTTACTTGTCAAGTGAACGATGGTGGATCAGTGCTTGATTTATAATTTGTATAGTATTTTCTATCAATTTTAATAATAGTGGATAGACCTTGTTTCAATTTCTGATTTCTTTAAAATGTTATTAAGAATAGCATACATAATGATAGAATTAGAGCTGGCTTTTCAATAAGATTGACATTTGTACTCGACAATTTTTACTGCCACGGGCACCCCCACCAAAGGCAATCGATTATGTTTTGACACAAAAAATGTCTGTTATAGTGCCGACATAAACAAGTACAGTGAAGGAAGAGGTAGATGACGATGGTGGTGGTGGTTGGCGGAGGTGGTAAGAGGCTCGGGCATTGCTCATGATATGAGTTGCAGCCTAAACGTGGTGTATGTTTTTCGGTAATGATGGTGGTGGTAATCGATGGATGTGGTAAGAAGTCTAGGCATTGACGATTATATTTTCTCATTGAAGGTGACCGCTGTAATACTGATGCTGCCCATTGCCCAAGGCAGCTGTCCAAGTGTAGATAGGCACATACATTACTAGTCCAATATAAACAAGTGAAATGTTATTCATCCAGATAAAAATTTATTGACTCTTTACATGCTCATCACAACTGTCTATTGCTTACCCATCTGGGCTGATTGCAATTCACTGATTCGAGTTGGCTGCAGCCGACGGCTGTGATCGGGTTCGTAAATTTTTTTATGTGGTTAAATAGTAGTTTTCTATGAACAATTGTCTTCTCGAGTCTCATGGCACACCTGTATGAGTTTCATTGGAATTATAAATTATTTCTTTCACTTCGCGTCACATTCGTCATTCATCTTAGTTGGGTCGTTTTAGTTATTTTGAAGATTCCTCTCATCCGTATGTGTATAAAACCCGTCTTTAGGGTTTTAA
Organism: Chamaelirium japonicum; assembly: GCA_947650365.1. NCBI lineage: Eukaryota > Viridiplantae > Streptophyta > Magnoliopsida > Liliales > Melanthiaceae > Chamaelirium > Chamaelirium japonicum. The sequence goes on along the minus strand of OX393553.1, from coordinate 71,740,547 downwards.
GGGAAGCTCTGGACTGTGAGGCCATCACCATTCTGAGGATGTCGGCAACACAGGTCATTCGTCGCCTTCGTCTATGATTTAGGGTTGTCCCCGTCCTATTTTTTTTTCTGCTTAGTCCGCAATCGAAACCCAAATTAGTCGAATCACTAGTCGAACATCGCAATAAGAGACTATGGGTGCTGAGATCTGTATATCTTTATTTCTTGTTCTTCCATCATCATATCCGTTTGTTGTTATTCATCTAATCGCTTTTCTGATTATGTCTAAGACGTCTAAGGAGAAGGAATATAAATACAATAACTTCAAATAAGAATCATAATTTAGATAAAGATATTTTTTATTATTTAATTAAGGTTATCAACTTATTGTTATTTTAAGTTTTTTTTTTCTTGCTACTTCTTATTTGATAAGCAAAGGAAAAATAATAGTACGAAATGAGGATGAGAAAATAGAGAAGATGGAAGTTGATGAAGAAACAGATGAAGGGGATAAGAAAAATATCAATTATATGGATGATTCAATAGCTGATCGTTCTAGTGATTATGATGTGGTTATAGATGAAGACTAAAAAAATAAAGTTTCTATTTATGTTTTGAAACAAAACTTATTAACGCTTTCTATGTGGAATAATTATATAGTTTTGTGGAGTGAAACTTATTTGCTTATGTTCTTTAGATTTATTGTGCATCTATATTCAAACAATAAAGCTTGTTTGTATATGTTATTTACGTTTTATTATTTTATTCTTGTGTGTATTAGAATGAAGTTTTTTTGTTAATCAATGCTAGGGGATTTTATTAGGGATCCTACCCATGGAAAACAAAGTCATCATACATCTCTAGCCTTTTATAGAAACAATGCTAACAAAAAGAGAAAAAGGTTAAACAAGTACACTAATAGAAACATCTCACTGAATGTATATTGCAAAAATCCATCCCTATTGCAATGCTACTCAAATTTGAAATCAGCTGCCTCTAGCTATGCAGGTCCCCCAAATGCCTTGATTATGCTTCTCATCTGATTCCTAGTTCTTTTAGATTATGTCATATCCCCCCAAATGCCTCGATTCAGCCTTTTATCTGATTCCTGGTTCTTTTAGATTCTGTCATATACCGTTTCAAAACAATCTGTTGTAATAACAATTATACGGTTTTCCTTAAAATTTCTAGAAAACAATCGATTGACTTGGTTACTCTCGTAATCCATCTATAATAGTATGTCAACAGGCTGATTTTCCTCTCTCCATATGTGACTAACCCTGCAAATATCAATTCTACTAAGGACTTTTCTGATGCATAAAACCTGATGCATTGCATCCCATGGAATATTGAAATCCCCATTAATATAGTTAACAGCAGTTAGAGAGTCTGACTCTATCCAAAGCTGAGTGATATTCAATTCTTCTGTGATAACTAGACCCTGTTCCACTACTTCAAGCTCTATATTCAGAATGCACTTATGCCTAGAGGCACCATAATATCCTTGGACTGGTTGACCATTACAATCCCTAAAAATACCCCCAAGTGAGGCAGCTTGAAGTGTCATAGATATATCAATGTTGAGTTTAGTCCAGCCCAAGGAAGGCTTAACCCAAGAGACTGTCTGATTGAGTTCTCCTTTTGAGTATAAATACAGTCTCCATTTAGCTAGAATTAGCCTGATATCTAAAGTGTCTTCCTCAAAAGAATTGCAGTCAGAGAGCCTCAATAAAATAGTTCTAGTAATCAGAGCAAGAGTCACCCTTTTGTGCATAATAACTCTATCAATTATACTTTTACATCTTTCAATCCATATAAAACTAATCACACACCCTGTAGCTGTTTTTGCTATCATTGCAATCTGTCCATTACCATGGAACTTGTGTTGGGGCCTAGCAATTTCAGTGTTAAGTGTACCAACTTTAGAAGCTTGAATGCCCAATCTAGCAAGAACAGACCTCCAAATCCAACTAGAATATGAACATTGAAATAATAAATGATCATGCATTTCTCTATCAGACCAACAAAGAGTGCAGAGAGAAGGGACTATAATACCTCTATTGTGCAACTTATCACTAGTAAGAAGTTTCTAAATTACAGCCCTCCAAAGACAGAAAGCATGCTTCTCAGTCCTGTTTTTATGCCAAATCCATCCATATTCCGGTAGTAATGCATTAGACTTCTTGATAGCTTCTCATGCTGACTTAACAGTGAACTTGCCACTATTTGAAGGTGCCTAGACAATCAGGTCATCAAAATAAGGGTAATGAATTTCATATTTTTTAATAGCATCAATCATAGTGATAGTAGTAGCAGAGGTAGGAGAAGGGAGAGGCCAAGCTCTATTATCCCTGAATTTACTAACCGTAAATTATATCCTATAGCCAAAATCATAAACAGCTCTAGCTCCATAAATATCAATCAGTCCCCCCCTGTGGATGCCAGTTGTTTAACAAGAAGTTTGTCTTATCACCATTCCCTACTATGTTCTTTATGAGAGGTTTAATCATTTTCCTCACCTTCAGAATTCCTCTCCATACTCTAAAAGCACTAGGAGTAGGCTTGCAGTCTCTAATCCATCTCACCCACAAGGATTCTTCCATTGAACAAATTTTCCATAGATGTTTAGAAATAGCTGAGATATTCCAATCTTCCATCTTCCTGAACCTCAAACCTCCTTCTTTATTTGGATAACAAAGCTTATTCCAAGCAATATAGATCATTTTCTTATGAAGTGAAGGCCCTCCCCAAATAAATATGTTAAAAATCCTTTCAATTTCTACATATATAGCTTTAGGAAATAAGAAGATCCCAGACCAATATAGATGCAATGAGTTTAGTACTGATTTGATAAGCTCCACCCTACCTGCCAATGAAAGATAGTTCCTATTCCAAGAGCCAATTTTGGATCTGATTTATCTATCAGTACTTGGCAATCTGATATTTTGAGGCTCTTAGAGATAAGGGGAAGCCCTAAATACTTTACTGGTAGCTGACCTTCATTGATTTCAAAAGCTTGTAGTATTTTTTCTTTATCAGCCATACTTCTGTTGAAGAAAACTTTTGACTTATTTTGATTTATTGCTAGACCTGATTGAGCATTAAAATTTCTCAAAATCTGCTTCAAGTCCTCGACGGATTTGTCATTTGCTTTACAAAAAATTAGCAAATCATCTGCATAAGCTAAATGTGATATAGGAAAACTTCCAAGGGATAGAAACTCAATACTTTTACTCCACTCTGCTTCTTTTATTAGGCAAGATAACACATTCATAATGATTGTGAAGATGTAGGGGCATATAGGATCTCTCTGTCTGACCCCTCTGTAAGCCTGAAAATATCATGTAATAGCCCCATTAATCAGTATAGAAAATTTAACTGTAGATATGCAACTACGAATCCATTTAAGCCAAATAGAAGGGAAGTTCATGGCTGACAAAGCTTGGAGAATGAAATTATAATTGATTTTATCAAAGACCTTTCGAAGGTCAATATTCAAACACATTTTAGGAGTCCCAGTATCAATATGAAATATGGTGAGAAGTTCATAAGCTAATAAAATTGCATCGTGAATGTGCATATCCTTGATAAATGCAACTTTATTTTCTGCTATAATCATAGAAAGAACATGCTTCATTCTGCTGGACATAATAAAAGATATCACTTTGTATGAGAAGTTACAGAGGGAAATTGATCTGCAGCTGTCAAATTTAGTGATATGATCCTCTTTTGGAAGTAAAGCAATAAATGTATGATTCATGGAGAAAATTATATCTGGAAGTCATAGAAAAAGTGAACCATATTATAGATATCCTCTTTAATAATATGCCAGAAATGGATATAAAAGGAGGCAATGAAACCATCAACTCTTGGAGGTTTGTCAAGAGCAGTTTTATGAATATAAAGACCTCCTTATTAGTAAATGGCCGACTAATCCAGTTAGCTTGCTCTTCACTCAGTTTCCCCAGATTATTACAACAGAGAGGCTCACAACTAACATTTTTAAAGCGATTTGAGAAGTAAGAGATACCTTGAGCTTTAATATTCTCCGGGTCTTCTTCTAATTGATTATCTGAAGTGATAATGGAGTTAATTCTGGATTTAGACCTCCTGCTTTGTATTGCAACATGAAAGAAGCGACTATTAGAATCTCTTTTGGAAAGCCAATTAACTCTAGATTCGAGTCTAAGTAGATTTTCATGAATATCCCTTTCTTGTTTCAATTGAGCAAGAGCATTTCTTTCCGGCCTTTAATGCCAAATTGATATCTAGAGGAGATAATTGGATACGATCTTGAACATCTGTAAGCGTCTTTTCTACTGATATACACCTAAATGTGGTATGACAAAAACTACTAATTATTCCAATCATGGGAATATGGTCAGAGGATCCTTGAGCCTTGAAAATAGTAATGCAGTTAGGAAATCCAAAAGACCAATGATGATTAACTAGTGCTCGATCAACCTTTGCTACTATTATGGAATTATCAGCCTTATTGTTCCAGGTATGTGAATGTCCTTGTGATTCCATGTCATCAAGATCACAGTCATTAAGGCTTCATTAAATTCCCTCAGAATACTTGTAGGAACTGCATTACCTTCAATCCTCTCATTTGCTGCTCTAACTACATTAAAGTCACCTGCAGCTAGCCATAGACCAAATATACCCTTGGCAATGGATTTCATAGTGCACCATAGTTTTTCTTTATCAACATTAAAATTATTAGAATGAAGTTTGTTATATATGTTTTTAAGTAATTTTGTAGAAATAGTTGTGGCTTATGTCTCGATACGCCTTGAGGCTGTAGCTATGCCTTATAAACCAGAAATATCTCAGATGTCTCATGCTTTTTAAAACATTGGTTCTATGTAACCTTCAGTGCTATGTGGGCTTCAGTTTAGTGATGATTTATGTGGTGCTTCAATTAAAATAAACTTATCTTTATGTCGATAAACGTTTTGAGTGTGCTCTAGTTTTGGTGAGGTTATGATGATGTGCCACTATGCCAACATCTTGGTTTGAACCAAAAAAATACGAGTGTGTATTACAAATTTGGATGCAGCCATGGGTGACTTGCAGTCAACCGGTTGTAACAAGTGATAAAAAAAGTATCATCTAGGTAAGTTGGTAAAGTTTCGAGGGGTTGGTACCTGAGACCTGTGATCGATTAATGCTAGCATCGAATTAAATAACTGGTAAGGCTGCCTTAGTCCTCCCTCAAATGAGATGCTGGGACGTTTTTAAAACAAAAGTTGTTAATAATTTATCCATAAATTTCATGAAGACAATAAGATTTGTGCATATAAGCTCTCATAACTGAAACATCACATAAAACTGAAACTTACATAAAGATAATGAGGCTATGATGATGTACCCTTATTCCTATAGGTGACTTTACCATAATTAATTAGAATGGAATAATAGATGACATTTAGTTAACTGGATGCAACTATTTGTATATACTACCTCCATAAATATAATAAAAAAGGGCAAAAGTTGAGTCTTATATTTTTTAATTTTTTTTTATATTATGATTATCACCGAGTGCATGGATTGCCTGTTGAAGCTAATTTAACTTTGTTTTGTTACTCGTCGGGTGAAAGATGGTGGATCGGTGCTTAATTTATAATTTGTATAGTAATTTTTTTAATTTTAATAATAGTTGGATATGTTTTGTTTGAGCTTCTAATTTCTCACAAATATTATTTAAGAATAGCATGCAGAATAATAAAATTGGAACTGACTTTTCAATTAGATTGACATTTGTACTCGTCTATTTTTGCCGCCACCGCCCACTGTGAGCACCCCTACCAAAGGCAATCGATTGTGTTTTGCCACAAAAGGCGTCTGATGTTTTGCCGACATGAACAAGTGCGGTGAAGGAAGCGGTCACCAACGGCGGTAGTGGTGGTCGGCGGAGGCGGTGTATGGTTCGGGTATCGCTCGTGGTGTGTGCTGCAGTCTAGACGTGGTGTGTGTTTTTCGGTAATAGTGGTGGTGGCAGTCGACAGAGGCGATGAGAAGTCTGGGCATCAACGATTACGTTTTCTCGTCGAAGACGACCGTTGTAGTACAAATGCGGCCAAAAACGGTTGTCCAAGTGCAGATAGACACGTACATTACCAGTCCAATATAAACAAGAGCAATGCTATTCAACCAGATAGAAATTTACCGACTCTTTCCATACTCCATCGCAGCTGTCTGTTGCCTGCCTGTCTGGGCTGAGTGTGATTCACTGGTCCTGGCTGGGTACAACCGACGGTTGTGATTGGGTCTGTAAATTTTTTTTTTGTATGGTTGAATAGTAGTTTTTTGTGAACAATTGTTTTCTCAAATCTCAAGGTGCACCTGTATGAGTTTAATTGAAATTGCAAATTATTTCTTCCACTTCGAGTCTCACTGCTTTCATCTGAGTAGGGCTGTTTTAGTCAATTTGAAGTCCTTTCATCCGCACACTCACCTTTAGAGAATCTCCAACAGTGGACTCCATTTTGGAGCCCACATGACCTCCAAAATGAAGATAAAGTTAATTTGAAGGCACATGCACTTCAACCACAAGCCTCCATATTTTTTTCTCTTTATATTTTATATTAAAAACTCTATTTTGTATCCCTATTATTTATTAAAAAACTCTATTTATATACATGATTTGGGACACAAATATCAAATGGGATAAAAGGGGAATAAGACAAAGGGTATTTTTGACATTAAGTACGATGAACATTATCATGTTGGCCTCTAAATCCCTCCAAACCTCCAAATATAGAGGCCAAAAATACAGATCTCCAAAATGGAGGTGGAAATGGAAGACGGTTGGAGGGGTTTACACCTCCATTTTGAAGTTATGAAGGATGGTTGGAGATGCTCTTAGGGTTTTTAGGGAAGCCCTAAACTGTGAGGCCATCGTCGTTCTGAGGGTGCTAACACCGTAGGTCTCGCCCCTCATCTACTATTTATGGTTTTACCTGTCCTATTTCTTCCTTCTCCATCCGCAATCAAAACCCTAATTAGTGGAATCCCTTGTCGAGCACCCGATTGGAGACTATGGGTGCTTTGATCTGCATATCTTCATTTCTTGTTCTTCCATCACCAGATCCGTTGGTTGTTCTTCATCTAATCGCTTTTCCTGATTTTGTGGTGTAAAATGATGAAATTTTAGGGATTCAATAGCTTGAAATCTAGGGCTTATCATTCGATCAAGTACTTGATGTTTGCTCAAATGAGCATTTTTTAGTTTTTTTTTTGAGGAAAAATGGTGGTGGTAGTGGTAATCGACATAGGCGGTGAGAAGTCTAGGCATTGACGATTGTGTTTTCCTGTCGAAGGCGACCGTTGTAGTACCGATGCTGCCAAAGGCGACTGTCCAAGTGCAGATAGGCATGTACATTACAAGTCCAATATAAACAAGAGCAATGTTATTCAACCAGAAAAAAAAAATACCAACACTTTACATGCTCCATCACATCTATCTGTTGCCTTCCTGTCCGGGCTAAGTGTGATTCATTGGTCCGGGCTGTGTGCAATCGATGGTTGTGATCGGGTCCGTAAAGTTTTTTTTTTTGTGTGGTTAAATAGTAGTTTTCTTTGAATATTTGTCTTCTCGAATCTCAAGGCGCACCTGTATGAGTTTCATTAAATTTGTAAATTATTTTTTCCACTTCGTGTCCCATTCGTTATTCAACTGAATAGGGCCGTTTTAGTCATTTCGAAAAGTCCTCTCATCCGTACGTGTATAAAACCCGCATTTAGGGTTTTGAGGGAAGCCCTGGATAGTGAGACAATCGCCGCTCTGAGGGTGTCAGCACCGCAGGTCATTCCTCGCCCACGTCTACGATTTAGGGTTTTTCCTGTCCCATTTCTTTCCTGCTCGGTCTATAAACAAAACCCTTATCAGTCGAATCACAAGTCGAACATCTCGATCGAAGGCTGTGGATGCTAAGATCTACATATCTTCATTTCTTGTTCTTCCATCACCAGATCTATTTGTTGTTCTTCATCTAATCGCTTTTCCTGATTGTGTCCAAGACCTCTAAGGAAAAGAAATACAAATGCAACAACTTCAAGTAAGAATCATATTTTGGAGAAAGATATTTTTGATTATTCAATTGAGGTTATCAATTTATTGTTATTTTAAGTTTTTTTCTTACTACTTTTTATTTGTTAAGCAAATAAAAAATAATAGCACTAAATGAGGATAAACAAATAGAGGTGATGGAAGTTGATGAGGAAACATATAAAAAGAATGAGAAAAATATCAACTATATGGATGATTCAATAGGTGATATTTCTAGTGAAGATGATATGGTTCTAGATGTGACTGAAGAAATGAAGAATCTCTTTATGTTTTGAAACAAAACTTATTTAACACTTTTTATAAGTTGAATAATTTAACACTAAAGAAATGAAGAATTTATTTCTTGCTCGGTTCGCAATCAAAACACTAATAAGTCGAATCACTAGTCGAACATCTCGATCGGAGACTGTGGATGCTGAGATATGCGTATCTTCATTTCTTGTTCTTCCATCACCAGATCTATTTGTTCTTCTTCATCAAATCATTTTTTTCTGATTGTGTCCAAGACGTCTAAGGAGAAGAAATACAAGTGCAACAACTTTAAGTAAAAATCATATTTTAGAGAAAGATTTTTTTGATTATTCAATTGAGGTTATCAACTTATTATTATTTTAAGTTCTTATTCTTGCAACTACTTATTTGTTAAGCAAAGGAAACATAATAGCACTAAATGAGGACGAGGAAATAAAGAAGATAGATGTTGATAAAGAAACAGATGAAGAGGATGAGAAAATTATCAACTATATAGATGATTCAATGATTGATATTTCTAGTGAAGATGATGTGGTTATAGATAAAGACTAAAGAAATAAAAATTCTCTTTATGTTTTGAAACAAAACTTATTAACACTTTCTATGTGGAATAATTATATAGTTTTGTGGAGGGAAACTTATTTGCTTTTGTTTTCTAGATTTATTCTGTATCTATATTCAAACAATGAAGTTTGTTTGTATATGTTATTTACGTTTTATTTGTTTATTCTTGTATGTATTAGAATGGAGTTTGTTATATATATTTTAAAGTAATTTTGCAGAAAAAAGTGATGCTTATGTCTCGCTATGCCTTGAGGCCGTTGCCTCAACTCATGAACCAAAAATACCTCAGATATGTAACATGCTTTTTAAAATCTTGGTTCTGTGTAACCTTCAGTGCTATGTGGGCTTCAGTTTAGTGATGATTTATGTGGTGCTTCAGTTAAAATAAATTTATCTTTATGTTGATAAACGTTTTGAGTGCGCTCCAGTTTTGGTGAGGTTATGATGATATGCCTTTATGCCAATATCTTGGTTTGAATCATAAAAATAAGAGTGTGTATTACAAATTTGGATACAACCATAAATGACTTACAGTCAACCGGTTGCAATAAGTGGTCAAGAAAGTGTAAGCTAGGTGAGTTGGTGAAGTCTCGAGGGGTTGGTACCCGAGACCTGGGATCGATTATCGCTAGCATCGAATCAATATAATAAAAAAAACGAAAGCTAAGTCTTCTATTTTTTAATAACTTTTTTTTCCATATTATGATCATCACCGAGTGTGCATGGACTCTCTGTTGAAGCTAATTCAACTTAGTTCTATTACTTGTCGGGTGAACGATGGTGGATCAATGCTTGATTTATAATTTGTATAGTATTTTTTGTCAATTTTAATAATAGTTGGATATACTTTGTTTCAGCTTTTGATTTCTGACAAATGTTATTAAGAATATCATGTAGAACGATAGAATTGGAGCTGATTTTTCAATTAGATTGACCTTTGTGCTCGTCTATTTTTACCGTCGCCGTCCACTGTGAGCACCCCCACCAAAGGCAATCGATTGTGTTTTGCCTAGACGTGGTTGTCGGCGGAGGCGGTGAGTAGTTTGGGCATCGCTCGTGGTGTGTGTTACAGCCTAGACGTGGTACCGATGCTGCCAAAGACGGTCGTCCAAGTGCAGATAGGCACGTACATTACTAATCCAATATAAACAAGAGCAATGTTATACAACAAGACAAAAATTTACCGACTCTTTACATATATAGTCCATCACAGCTGTGTGTTGCCTGCCTGTCCGGGTTGAGTGCGATTCACTCGGCCTGGCTGGGTGCAACCGACAATCGTGATCGAGCCTGTAAAAGTTTTTTGGGTAAATTACACTAGGGGTGTGCAGGATCCAAACCAAACCGACCGAATTTGATCGGTTTCGACACACTCAACGGATCGGATTGGATCAGGATTTCTCAAAACCGATATGATTGGATCGGTTATCGGATTTATCAATTAAAAACCGACCTAAACTGAACCGAATCGGACTCCGGTTTATAATTTACTAATTTAGTGGTAACTGTTGTGAACTTTTGTTTAATTGTTAAAACTGTACTTTGTAGTTTTTAATATTTAATGGATATGAATGTTGTGGATGTAATGGTATTGTTGTTGATAACTTGGTATTTTGGTAAGTAATGTAGTATCATTTTATAATTTTTGAAATAATCATTTTAAAGTTGAAACTATGTCCAAATAATAATAAAAAAAAACTAGTAATCATATGGGCCAAAGCCCAAACCGACCATCCAATCCAATCCAAACCGACTTTAATTGGATTGGATTCCAGTCTCAATCGGTTTGGATCGGATTGCAAATTCTCAAAACCAACCTAGGTTGGATCGGTTTGGGTTTTGCCTAAATAGGTCGGTTTCGAACTTATGCACACCCCTAAATTACACTTTGTGCCACCCCGAAGTTTAGCTCGAAAACAATTAACCCCCTTAATTGTAGTTTCTTTTTTTCCAACTGGCACCCAAAAGTTTGAAATGTTACCAGAATACCCCCTTTGCCAGCTACTTAATTTCCTTGTTTGGTAATTTTTGTCCAATCGAAACCAAATTAAAGGGGGGCAGAATGTAGTTTTTAAACTATAGGGGGGGTTAAGTGTTTTTTAGCTAAACTTCAGGGGGGCAAAGTGTAATTTACCCAAGGTTAAAGTCCTCTCATTTAGGGTTTTGAGGGAAGGCCTGGAGTGTTGAAGCCGTCGGCGCTCTGAGGGTGAGGGTGAGGATCACTGCCTTTTTTTTTTTTGAGTGCTCTTGATCTCATCTACGTTTTCATGGATCGATCACTGCCTTTTTTTTTTTGAGTGCTCTTGATCTCTGATTGCATTGCAGGGTAAAGGAGGCGGGAACGCGACATTAGGATGTCTCACCGGAAGTTCGAGCACCCTAGGCACGGATCCCTTGGGTTTCTCCCAAGGAAGCGGGCGGCCCGTCACCGCGGAAAAGGTAAGCCCTTTGGTCCTTTTGAGGTTCGGATCTCATCTCGACATGGAGCCTATCTCATGATCAGATTCAGCGTGTTTTGTTGATGTATAACACGATGATCGACTTCTGCTTCTGGATGCAGTGAAGGCCTTCCCCAGGGATGACCCAACAAAACCATGCAAGTTGACAGCTTTCCTTGGGTACAAGGCTGGGATGACGCACATCGTCCGCGAGGTCGAGAAGCCGGGATCGAGTATGTTGGTTATAGGCTTATTGCCAACATAATTCTGTGATAAATTTACTAACTTGTTAACAACAAATCTACGACTCTTAATCTGGATCACCTGCTCTGCTCTGCTCTGCATGCATGTAATTAATTAAGATGACGTACAGTTTTTGTTTATCAATCTTCGATCTTTAAACTTGATTGCAATACTACCTATCCAATCAGTTGCTGCTGACCCCGGATCTTTAAATGCCTAAACCTTCAATCCCAATGTTCTGAGTCTGATTTCTTCAAACGTCATATTTGCGAGAAAATATAATTTTAAGGGTAAATTACACTTTGCCTCATGCCCAAAGGTGCGTTATCTGATCAGATTCAAACCTGAATTGAAGGGGGCAAAATCGACTCTTTTTCACTATCTAACCTTCAGAGGGGCAAAGTGTGCTTTACCCAATTTTTAAACATGGTGACAAACTTTGTTTAGTCATAAATCCAGTTTAGTTTACTCAGGATTTTCTTTTTCTGACCATGCATGTTTTTTAAATTTCACTTTTTGTCGAGTCGGCTCGTTAGCATGTATTCTGAAATTGGTGATCGTAAAAACTTATTACAAGTAAACTACTTATAAAACATACCAACATCGCACTGACCCGACTGTGAAAGTAGACAGGAGGTGGAGGAGTGATTCACTTTATCACACACACATTAATAATAATAGCAGTACGGTAGTAATAATGTTGAAGCAGCGTGCTGTATATCCACACATCGACCTTGGCCATGCTCCATTGCTGTAGTCATTTAACTGTTCTCTGTATCGGTTGACCTCGATCACTTAGAGTTTCTTGGATTTTTTTACTTTCATTTTGTTGATTCTGTGTTATGATTGAAAATTTCATCTGTAATGACCCAAGCATCGATTCTTCGCTTGTCTCCATCATGCCTTTTCTTTGCTTACATGAGTTTCTTCCACATCATATAACGGTTATGTAACATATTCATCTTCTAATTTTCATATAGAGCTTCACAAAAAGGAGACATGTGAGGCTGTAACCATTGTAGAAACTCCTCCGATGGTGGTGGTTGGAGTTGTGGGTTATCTGAAGACACCACGTGGCCTTCGTTCTCTCAACACCGTGTGGGCTCAGCATCTTAGCGAGGAAGTCAGGAGGCGATTTTATAAGAACTGGTACAAAAGCAAGAAGAAGGCATTCACTAAATACTCAAAGAAGTATGAAAATGAGGTTGGAAAGAAAGAGATTCAGGCACAACTTGATAGCATAAAGAAATATGCATCTGTTGTTCGTGTTCTGGCTCATACTCAGGTAATCTCCTTCAAGGAGCCTATCTTGTTCGTTGTATATTCTGTCTTCGTTTTATGCTTTGCCTTTGTAAAATTATTGTTATGTGACTTATTTCTGTGTATATACATCTTAATATCTGAATTACTTTGGTTATGTCTTTTTAGCCTCAATACTTTTTACAAGTTCTGCTCGCTTCATTCCTGTAATGATTGATTCCTTCTCGCCTCGATTGCTTTCAAGAGCCTCCCCCTTTCATTTAAACTTGATGATATTGTTAGCATTCATCTAAACACGATGATATTTTTTATGTTAATTAGTCATTGATCAAAATAAGGAATTACCTTACTGCTTATATGCAAAATAAGAAGGGTCATAAAAATAGCTTATTGGGTTATTGAAACGTATTGGGTTATTGAAATTCGTAGGACTCCCTTATTGATCACACTGTTCTAGAATTGAACTGTCTTAATCCTTTTTTTTTACCTGTTTTATGTTTTATTCCAACCCCGTTAGTTACATCCTCTTTCGCCATATCTAGTCTATTATCTATTCACCCCTTGGAATCTTTGGGGTGACATCAAATAGATGTATATTCCCAATCATGGCATTTGAAGACCTTACTATGATGCTTAAACACCACTACAAATATGACCATGATTCGAGAGCATGTCCCTATTTTCTCCAAAAATTATCCTTTTTATGTATATGTATGTGTGTAAAAGATGCACATGAAATGATTACTGTAAATACACATCACATCCCCAATTTAAACTGATTAAATCTGTGTGGTATGTGCATTGGCATCCACATCTAGGTGAACACATCCGAACCCATCTAAAACTGGATAAATTGTACTACCTTTAAATGGAAACAATTTGCGAGTGTTATTTTTTTTTTTTAATGACAACTTCTGTTACATTCTAGAGATGATAGCAATTGTTCATAATGTGAATTTACAAGATATTATAACTTGGTCGTATGTGATTGAGAGGGTTCATGAATTTTGTAGGGAGTTGAACAAGAGGCAAACCACGATTTAAAGTGATTTGTCTCCATACTGGGATATTTTATTTTTGCGTTATTGTGTTGTCACGGATATAGTAGGTAGCTAAGGTAAGTGAAAGTGAAGTATCATGATACATTAGGATACCTTGCTAATGATGACTTTGGATTTTGAAACAATTTTTTGAGGCTGACAAATAGAAATATTGGAGGCACAATTATTGATTTTTGTTTATGATGATTACTAAGCTGACAAGACAATTTGTTTTTTGTTTATTCTAAATTGAAAACAATTGAAAATATTTTTTTTAAAAGTACATAAAAATTCATATGAGACTACTTTATACTTTATACGTTTATAATTTAACTCAAGAAGTAGTGCCTTAGTAGTGATTTTACTAACCATTCCACAGAAACTAAAAAAATGAATAAAATTAAAAAATTTCATTTGTGTTGTTTAAGCGCATCCCCCCCGCCTCCCCCCATTTTCACATTGTCGAAGAACAGAGTGTTTGATCAGCTTAGTGGATTTTGATCTGTTGTAACTAGCTGAAGTTCCGTCGACAGTCATATGATTGGCCAATGCAGATCAACAGTATCAGATTTCCAATTTCCATAGGAATGCAATTTTTTAAGCACATTACTCATCTATACATAATTACATATATATACATAAAAAATATAAGATAATAAACAAGATTTTGTAAGGTTTTATAGCTATTAAATGACTTCAACTAAATTGCTGAGCCCTTAAACTCTAGAACTGGCTGCTGGCTGCTGGCTGCTGGCTGCTGGCTGCTGGCTGCTGGCTGCTTTTGGGACTAGTTCATAGAAATAGATACAAAACATCTGGCATGACTCTGTTTCTGCCCAAATCTCATATCTTTATTTGTAATGAGCATATTGATGACTATCATGACAATGGATTTTGAGGAAAGGGTAATCTCTATGTTGTCCCATTGGTGATTTGTAATTTCTGAAATTATGCCTGTGGCCTTTGAAAAAGGAAAACAAGAAGATGGCTCATCAATTTTTGAAAGAAGCTGTTGTTAAGGCACTTCATGGTCACATCCAAATCTGGCACTATGATTACCTTCTCATATCTGTTCTTCTCTAATAAATATATGTATATGATGCTTTATTGAAGGAAAACAATTATATTTTGTTTCTATTTATGATTGGTACTCCAATGCCACATGCAAATCTGGGAGGATCATAGACCTGCTCATATCAATTCACGTCCTTCACAAATTTGTATATGAAAATAGTTTGTGGTATGCTACATGAAGGCACTTCTATACATGCATCTTTATTTATAGGTATCATTATTACTATAGCTGATTGATATGAATAGAATACAACACTCCTTGAATGCCAATAACCTTCCTCACAGGTTAGCTTTATTGATTACTTTGATGATTTGGAGCTGAATTGTTTACCATCTGAAGGCTTAGAAGTTTTACTTGTTTAAATGCCATACTGATGGATTATATTGAATAAAAATGTGAAATTATCTTAGCAAGAGAAGTAACATGGACCAAGATGAAAGCATAGGAGTGAATGTTTGAAGTGTCTAAATGCCATACTGATAGTTCATATTGAATAAAATTGTAAAATTATTTTAGCGAGAGAAGTAACATGGACCAAGAAGAACGTATAGAAGTGAACAATTATTTGGTGTCATGTTCTGTATGTTAAGGAATGATGGTTAGTTGTCTGCTATTGGTCTATGTGTGACAATAACATAGATTATTGTTGGGTTCATACCAACTCCAGGTCACTGTATGCGTGAAAAAAGATGCGGGTCGTCTTTATTGCGAACACACAAGATTACAAGAGTGGCCGGGACCCCGGTGGCTCGGGTGTAGCGAGTCCGGGTGCGGCGAGTGTTGATCAGGAGATTGTGGGAGAGATTCTCTGGAGGGTCCCTTTGATCCGCGTCTCCACGTGGTATTCGTGTGAGAGCTCTGAAGGGGTTGCCCAGGACAGAGGTCTTTACAAGGTGAGGGTTTTTTTGAGAGGCTATGGAGTATCCACCGTTGCTTTGTCCCTTTTGTGCTTCGCGCTTTCTCGATTAGGGGTTTTTTGGCTTCGTTCCTCGGTCTTCGTGTCTTCCTCGCTCCTTGCTTGACTTCGGCGTCCTTGATCGTCGGTTCGCGGTGTCGATCGTGCTTTGGCGTCGGTTTTGGTTTTGGCTTTCGGCTTTAGCTTGGCTTGGGCGTGGCTCTGGCTTTTGCTTTACCTTGGCGCTTGCGCTTGGACGTAGACGGGGGAGACTTGCGATGCTTTCGTTCTTCCGGACTTCGTGTCGTATCGGCTAGAACGTGCGATGCTTTTGCTCGAGACTGACGTAGTCGCTTGACTTTGGCACTTGCGTTGCTTTGGCGCGGGCTTTACCGGGGCTTTTGCTTTGGCTTCTTGCGTGGGCTTTGGCTTCAGCGTCAACTCGGTCTTCTTCTCGAACGTCGTGGGCTACTTCTTCAATGCTTCTGGCTTCCTCGACGGTTTAGGTGTCGGCTAGACTTTGCTTCTTCTCCGGGCTTCTTTGGCTTGATCGGAGTCGAATGATACTTTTGAAGATGGCGGGGGTAGGACCGATCTCCGTGCGACGGTTGTAGCGTCGACTTTTCTCTGAAGATGACGGGTGTGGCGATGCTTCAGGTAGTCCTTTCCCGGCTTTCTTCTTCGTGGATGGAGCAGACGTTTGTCGAAGGCGACGGGGTGATGACGCTTCGTTCCTCTTCTCCGGGCTTTGGAGCTTGATCGGAGTTGAAGGTTTGTTGAAGCCGACGGGTAGTGCCGTTCCGAGCTTCTTCTCCGGCCTTTGCTTATGGCGCCTTCGGAGTCGAAGGGTCTTTTTTTCCGAGCTTTCTTCTTCGTGCACGAAGTCGAAGTCTTGATCTTCTTGTGCAAGGGTCTTCACGTTGATGAGGGCTTTCGATGGACTAAGCCGGTCCCGAAGGGATAGGCTTGCCCGTGCCTCGTGAAGCCTTGGGTCGATGAAGAAGCGTCTCCTCTTCTGCAGAGCTTCCTCGCTTCGTCTTCAATCTTCGACCTCTTGAGCCTTCCCTCTTCCCCTCTATTTATAGGCAAAGGGAAAAAGGAGAGATATGGGAAGTTTTCAATTTTAAATCCCTTTAATATCTCCCCCATAATTACCTAAGATTTATTCATCCATTGATGAGGGGAATAAGTCTTTATTCGTTTTCCTTTTCTGACGGGGTAATTATGGCTGAATTTTGCACACGAAATCGATGGCGACCCGGCTCTTCTTCTTGTCCGTCGGATCGAGGGATCGGTGCAGATCCACGTGTGGGTAGACGTCATGCGCAACCTCCCCCCGCGCATGACGGTAGTTCTTTCCTTTTCTTTTCTTTCCTTTTCTTTCTTTCCTTTTTTTTCTTTCCCTTTTCTTTTCTTTCCTTTGCAGGGCCGGCCTGCCCCATGGGGTTCGGATCCCTAGTAGGGGCCGGCTGGGTGGGCCCCACTTGAGGGTGGGCCCGCCCGGCTCCCTTGTCGGGCGCGAGTCGGGTCCGGGTCCGCGTTGGTGCGTGCTAGTCGGGTCCGAGTCAGAGTGCGCGTCGGGTTTGTATCCGCGTAGGTGCACGCAAGTCGGGTTCGGGTTAGACACAATTTGTGTGTCTACATTCACTACTTAATTTTGTTGTTTTAGATATCTTGATGTGATTGATTTTTTTATCTGGTGCTTGCCATTATTTATGGAGTTGGTTAGTTGTCGTTTGAGCAGCAGTCCTATTTTCAAACTTCAATGTGAGTTTAAATTGTTACCTATTAAACATATGTTTTTCATAAGTAATAACATCACGGAAGCTTATTGTTAGTAATGACATCTGACAAATTCTATGGTCTTTTGTCATATATTTAGGCTAAAAAATGATGTAGCTGTCATGGTTGTTTCTCTTGACCTACTGAAGCATCCGTTAAATAAAGATGAAAACTTTGTACTATATTTCACCATTAGAATTTCATACATGGTAATTTTACCATAAGCTAAGGAGGAGGATGTACACTCAAAATATTATTCAAATGTCAATAAGAATAAAATAACAGATAATGAGTATTGATATATCTTAACTTACAAGAGCTTTTATATATATATATATATATATATATATATATATATATATATATATATATATATATATATATATATATATGTGGGAATGCTTAGGTGCGGTCTGCGGTACGTGCGGTCCGTGGTCCGCTGCCGTTCGATGCACCGGCCGTGTGCATCTGATGCACTAAGTGGTGCATCGGACGGCTGCGGACCACGTACCGCAGACCGCACCTAAGCATTCCCATATATATATAAGTTGTACAATCTAAATGATGTAGATTTACAAGCTAAATGCTATGAGATGGTAACTTAACTTAATATATCGAAGAGATTGTTTTCACTCTCTTCTTTATTGGCACATTGTGGGGCCTGATACTCACGGGAAAGGTCTTATGTGATCCTTTGCCACGTGGGCCTCATCTGTGGATTGGGTGAGAAGCGACCACGAGACCCCTCTCAGAGTATTGGTTGTAAATTGTTGCTATTTATCACCAAATAAAAAAGCCTATTAGTGTCATGGGATAAGGACAGTCTGGCATTGTGTGAAAGCTTTTAAGAAAATGATAAAAAATGTACCTTAATTGTAAGTACAATGAAAGCTTCATTGTACTTCCTGAAGAAAAAACAGGGATAATTAAAGTTGGAACTGTTTAAAACTACATTAATTTCGAGAAGTAAATCCACTGTTATATGACAAAATTGTAAGTGTTTTTGTATGCAATACAAAGGAGTGTGAACTCTACCTCTCAATCCTGATTTGCTGGTTTGGGTATTGTTTGAAGATGAGTTTGGTACGATTCAATCTATCGTCAAATGTAAAAAACTCATTGCCTCTAGTTAACCTTCCATTTTCGAAATGGGAAATACGATACAACCATACATAAACATATACAAACCCAGTGTTCTAAAAAGCGGTCTAGGCGGCCGCCTAGGCGGCGCCTAGGCGCTAGGCGGCCCCCCACCGCCTCGCCTAGGCCCTAGGCGCTCCAGAAAAGCGGCCAAGCTCCTAGGCGGAGCTAGGCGGCCGCCTAGGCGGTCTAGGCGGGGCAAGGCGGCCGCCTAGGCGGGCTGACGGGCTGAGGCTGACCAGGCGGGTTGAGGCTGGCCAGGCGGACCATGTTTGCTTTCGTTCTTGTTAATCATTCAATTTTGAATTATGGTTATATACTTGTTCTTTGAAATAATGGTTTGGAATAATCTTGAACTTATATTAATTTTTAAACATATATATATATATATATATTATAATATCAAAATAATAATTAAAATAATTTAAAAAAAGGCAAAACGCCTAGGCGCCGCCTAGGCCCCGCCTAGGCCGCCTAGGCGCTAGGCGGCCCCCCACCGCCCGACCAACGCCTAGCGCTTTTTAGAACCTTGTACAAACCCGATCACAATCGTTTGTTGCAGCCAGCCCCAATTGGTGAATCACACTCTGCTAGACCTGCAGGCAACAAACAACTATGATTGAACTTTTTTGTGTGGTCTCTTTTGAAATGTCCTAGCATCTAACAAACCTTTGTACCACTGTTGCACTGACGACTGTCTAATTATGGACTTGACCATCTTTTTTTATATATTAACTTCAACAAATATTGAATCTATAGATTATTCCTTAATGTTAACGTATAATTGGATTCATGGAGTATGTGCATTGTCAAATATTTTGAATCATGATTTACGAAATCTAAATGGTTGAATGTACAATACGTAATGGGTTTGTGCAAGAAAACTCCCGGACCTTGCCCGGGGCTTCGCACTAGTAAAAGCACAAAGGATGAAAGTATGGCATTAAGTTGACTTCGTTGGTGGGTATCTTGAATGCACAATAATACATTATGGGTACATGCAAGAAAACTCACGGGCTTTGCCCGGTGCTTCACACTAGTGAAAGCACAAGGGATGGAAGTATATCATTAAGTTGACTTCGTTGGTGGGTACCATGTATCCAATAGAAGGAAAAACGAGATTAATTAGTTAGTGGTAGGAGTTTTAGTGCGTGGGGATGAAAAGAATCACAACTTTTCTCTAAAAAGGTAGCCATGTAGACCAGACACACTAGAATGGGTTTCTTAACATATCAACCCTCTAAAGCATAAAACACCAGTTGCGACATGTTGCTTTTGCTATGATATCATCATCATTGTTTTCTTTAGCTCTAGAACTGCTTATTACTAGCATTCAATGTAGTCAAAAGCTCCGCCTACGCAGGCATCTAGGTGTTTTGAAGCCCTAGGTGCCTGCCCCCCCCCCCCCCCCCCCCCCACACACACACACACACACCCGAACACACACACACACACACACACACACAACTTGGGCGAGTGGCTAGACCGCATGACCGGCCGCCTAAAACGGTGTGGCGCTTGGGCAGGTTTTATTGGATATTTTGGGGTCGTTTTTACTAGCGAAATGCAATCAACTCAGTGACGGTGTTTATGGTGTGATCGTTTAACATGAGATTTGATTGTTGGGCTAGTGGAATAAATGAAGGGAGTAAAGAGGTGGAAGAAGCCCACCACAACACACAAGATGACAAATAACTTTAGATGGAGAACTATTTTGTTCCAACCTTCTTAAAGAGGTTGGAGGATCACCCACTTTCATTGATCCATTTCAAGGGCTTTTGGTCATTTCACTATGATGAATAGGGTGAAATGACATACATGCCCTTGACATGGACCAATGAGAAAGAGGGTGATGCTCCAAACTCTTTATGGAGGTTGGAACAAAATCGTTCTCCTTTAGATGACTTCCAAGATTCTCATGTAGAGGAATATGCTATAGTTGGCGATTCTGCTAGGGAGGCATGTTTTATATAAAAGACATTATTGGAAATAGTGATGATGATTTTTGATGTATTGATTAAGTATGAGCATTTCACAAAATTGTGGTAATATAATTGCTGTCATATCAATAAACTTGCTTACATTGACAATTTATCTTTTTATCTTTGTCTAATTTCATCTCGAGTGCCTAAAGAAATTATTGTATATTATGTCATTGTTAAATTTCTGTATGATTGAGGAATAAGATAAAATACAATTTTACTGTAAGAAACTGCACATCCATACAACGGCTAGACGCCCTTTGACTAGATGGGCCCAATTGTGTAGGCACGCCTAGCAACCTTGACTACACTAGTGTCATTTATTGTCTTTGTGGTGCCACCTGTGGTTCCATTCTCTAAGCATTTCGATTACCCTTTTGGGATTTACTTGTATGGATACATGAGTCCTGGTTTCTTGGATTGTAGTCAACGAGTAAGGTAGTTTATAAGATACTCCCGTGAATTAATCTCCTTGGCAGATGCCTAGATTTTGAATTCTCACGTAGGCGCGCCTGGCTGCCTTGACTACACTAGTGTCATTTATTGTATTTGTGGTGTCACCTATGGTTCCATTCTCTAAGCATTTCGATTATTCTTTTGGTTTTACTTGTATGGATACATGAATAACATGATTCCTAGTTTCTTGGATTGTCAACTAGTAAGGTACTTTATAAGATACTCCCTTGAATTATTCTCCCTGGCAGATGCCTAGATTTTGAATTCTCTTTATCATATGGAACTAATATTTTTGCTGCGCTAATTTCCCTAAGCAAAACATATAAATGATATCATTAAGTAAATGGTCATGTATAGAATTTAGACGCATATCCGATGTTTCGGTCGAGTTTTGGTCGGGTTTGGGTCGAATTTTTGGATTTTGGACTACATTACTATCCATACGTATACCGATATATCGGTCCCGTATCCCCGGCGTATTGGTCCCGTATCCCCGACGTATCGATCTTTTTTTTTAAAACCCCGATGCTTCTTAACCGTATCGGATACGTATCCCGCTGTATCGGGCCGTATTGGAGTATCAATAAGCAAGGTTGTCATATCGTGTATTGTATCGTGTATCATTTTCCCTATTTTGTGTATCGTGTATCGTAAGATACGGTTAAATTTATATTATATATATATATATATATATATATATATATATAATATAGAAAGTACATACTAGAATATTAAATATGAAAAGTCAAGTAGAAGAGTAAGACATTCCCTATAATTTCACATCAAACATAACATTGGCCTATACAAAAAGTATGATGTATATATTTCTATAAAAAAGAAATCATATCTAAGTATTATCTATGATCTATCAATATATTGTTCTCAAAATATTCGAATGGTCAATGAAGACAAAACAAAAACTCAAAGTGGGAACGTCTTATTTTTCATCTCCATCGCATCTACATCATCAATTTGATCATCACCAATAGATAATTTATCACCACTTGCTTCTTTATCTTCCTTTAATGTCTCTTGCACCTCTTATTCATATTCATTCTCATCCTCATTGTCTTATTCAAAGTCATCCACTTCTTTCCTTTAGCCTTCCTTTGTGAACATAGATCCATTAGCCCTCTACTAAGAAGTACCACACACACACACACACACATATACACACACACACACACACACACACACACACACATATATATATATATATATATATATATATATATATATATATATATATAGGTAGAAATGGAATCCTATAATTATTGAAATTAGCGAAGTTGTAGATATTTGGTGCTCCAAGCTCTAGAAAAGTTTTAAAAACAAGTGGCATTGGGCTCCGATGACTCTAGAGAAAGATTTGTAAAACACCTATAAACTTCTAAAAAAAAAATAGTATCACTTCACTCTAGGTTAGAAAATATTTCTAAGTATTTTTTTTAACTCTAAGAGACCTATATAATCCTTTGGGAAATTAAGAGGAAAAAAAATCATTTTAAAAGTTTCAAAAAAAAAAACAAAAAAGCATGTTTCACCGTATCGTGTATCGTAAGATACAGGAGAAAAACGATACGTAGACACGATACGTATCGTACAATACGTATCGTGTATCGTACGATACTAACAACAGAGTCAAGAAGTATCTGATACGGGTACGGTACCTGTTCCGAAGTATCGATGTATCCCAGTATGGCATTAAGTTGACTTCATTGGTGGGCACCTTCAATATACAATACGTTATGGGTATATGCAAGAAAATTCACGGGCTTTGCCCAAGTCTTCGCACTAGTAAAGCAGAAGGGATGGAAGTATAGCATTAAGTTGACTTCGTTGGTGGATACCATGTATCCAATAGATGGAAAAACGAGATTAATTAGTTAGTGGTAGGAGTTTTAGTGGGTGAGCATGAAAAGAATCGCAACCTTTCTCTAAAAAGGTGGCCATGTAGACCAGACACTAGCATGGGTTGCTTAACGTATCTACCCTCCAGAGCATAAAACACTAGTTGCGAATGCTGCTTTTGCTATGATATCATCATCATTGTTTTCTGTAGCTCTAGAACTGTCTATTACTGGCATTCAGTGTAGTCAAAAGCTCCGCCTACGCGGGCACCTAGGTGTTTTGAAGCCCTAGGTCCCCCTCACCACACGCGCACACACACACACACACACCAACACCAACACACAACTTGGGCTTGTGCCTACACCGCATGACCAGCCGCCTAGAACGGTGGGGCGCTTGGGCATTTTTTATTGGATATTTTGGGGTCGCTTTTAGCCTTTTACTGGCGAAATGCAACCAACTCGGTGACGGTGTTTATGATGGTCGTTTAACATGAGATTTGATTGTTGGGCTTGATGATCGTTTAACATGAGCTTTGATTGTTGGTATAGTGGAATAAATGAAAGGAAGGGAGAAAAGAGGTGGAAGAAGCACACTACAATGACTACATACAAGATGACAAATAACTTCAGATGGAGAACTATTTTGTTCCAACCTTCTTAAAGAGGTTGGAGGATCACCCTCTCCCATTGGTCCATTTCAAGGGCTTTTGGTCATTTCACCATGATGGATAGGGTGAAATAACATACATGTCCTTGCCATGGACCAATGAGAAAGAGGGTGATGCTCCAACCTCTTTATGGAGGTTGGAGCAAAATCGTTCTTCTTTAGATGACTTCCAAGATTCTGATGTAGAGGAATATGCTATAGTTGGTGATTCTGCTAGGGAGTCATATTTTATATAAAAGACATTCGTGGAAATAGTGATGATGATTTTTGATATTTTGATTAGGTATGAGCATTTCACAAAATTGTGGTAATCTAATTGCTGTCATGCCAATAAACTTGCTTATATTGACAATTTCTCTTTTTATCTGTATAATTTCATCTCGAGTGCTTAAAGAAATCATTGTATATTTTGTCATTGTTAAATTTCTGTATGCATGAAGAATAAGATAAAATACAATTTTTCAGTAAGAAAACTACACATCCATACAACAGCTAGGCGCCGCTTCGCCTAGATAGGCCAAAATGTGTAGGCGCGCCTGGCTGCCTTGACTACACTTCGTCATTTATTGTATTTGTGGTGTCACCTATGGTTCCATTCTCTAAGCATTTTGATTATCCTTTGGGATTTACTTGTATGGATACATGATTCCTGGTTTCTTGGATTGTAGTCAATGAGTAAGCTATGAAGCACGGATACTTCAAAATACATGACGTACCCGTACCGGATACGTATCGGACACGGATAAGGCCCGGATACGGCTCGGATACGTGTCCGATACGTTTCGGGCGTATCCTGGATTTAAAAATACCAGGATACGGCCCGGATACGGGAGGGATACGGGCCGGATACGGGAGGGATACGGGCCGGATACGGGAGGGATACGGCTGACCGGTTTGGGCTTGGGTTATCGAGTTTGGGTTTGGTTAAAAGTTAAACTCAAACCCAAACCCAAACCCAAATCCAAACCCAAACCCACTGTCCCACACTAAAAGATTTAAGGATAAATTGCACAAAGATCCCTATAGTTTGACCGATTATCACTTACACCCCCTTATGTTTAAAACCCTACAAATGCCCCCCCCTGGAGGGGGTGCAAGTGATATGTTTTTCAAACTGTAGGGGGTCTATGTGTGATCTGCAAATATGCAATAAGATCGATAAAAAACAGTGATAAAATATTGAGCCAATTATAAAAATTTTATTAAATTTTTTTCAAAAAACAGTGATAAATTATAGCAATTAATATTTTGTAATTTTGTTTATATTGAATATGCAACAACCTGTGCTTCTATATTGAATATGTTCTTTATGATGCATTCTATCAATTAATAGTTCTATAAATTAATAAGTTAGTATTTTATTTAAAATAAATATTTAAAAAATAATAATTTATTGCTGTATCCTTAGCCGTACCCGTATCCTACTTTTTTAAGATTTGCCAGATCGCCGTACCCGTATCGTATCGTACCCGTATCCCGTATCCCGTATCCGTATCCGTATCTGTGCTTCTTAGTGAGTAAGATAGTTTATAAGATACTCCCGTTAATTATTCTCCTTGGTGGATGTGTAGATTTTGAATTCTCTTTATAATATGGAACTAATTTTTCTCCTGCGCTAATTTCCCTATTGAAGTTGGTCGTTTGGCGTGGTCTTTGTTCTTCAGATAAGGAAGATGAAGGGTCTGAAACAGAAGAAGGCTCATCTGATGGAGATCCAGGTGAACGGAGGGACCATCGCGCAGAAGGTGGACTATGCTTACGGATTCTTCGAGAAGCAAATCCCAGTGGACAGCGTCTTCCAGAAGGATGAGATGATTGACATCATCGGTGTGACCAAGGGTAAGGGTTACGAAGGCGTCGTCACTCGTTGGGGAGTTACCCGCCTTCCTCGCAAGACCCACAGGGGTCTCCGCAAGGTTGCCTGTATCGGTGCCTGGCATCCTGCCAGGGTGTCCTTCACCGTTGCTCGTGCTGGGCAGAATGGGTACCACCATCGTACTGAGATGAACAAGAAGATCTATAAGCTTGGCAAAGCTGGAGTCGAATCTCATACTGCTGTTACCGACTTTGACAGGTCAGCTTCCTCCTCATCCCCATGGGATAAACCTTCATGATATATATCATTATGGTTATGCTCCTTTTTCTTTTTCAGAATTGTTGTGTTTTTGTGGATGCACATAGATATGATTGAGTGTGGAATTTTGTGTTGTCAGGACTGAGAAAGACATAACCCCAATGGGTGGGTTCCCTCACTATGGTGTGGTGAAGGACGACTACATCCTGATCAAGGGTTGCTGTGTTGGGCCGAAGAAGAGGGTGGTCACTCTGCGCCAGTCTCTGCTGAAGCAGACTTCTCGTTTGGCGCTGGAGGAGATCAAGATCAAGTTCATCGACACGTCCTCCAAGTTCGGGCACGGACGCTTCCAGACCACCGAAGAGAAGCAGAAGTTCTACGGGAGGCTCAAGGCTTAGGTCATTCTAGGATCCCGCCCATTAAGCTTCAACCCCATCGACGAACTATTTATTGTTTGTTCCCTTCCCGTCGTCAAGACTTGCCTAAGTGCTGCTGGGTGTTTACCTGGTCTGAGATGAATCTTCTGTTTTTCCTATGCTCGTAAAAGATTTTGAGACCCATTGAGTGATGGAAGTTTCTAAGCCATTTGTCTCCAGCTTGTGCTGTTAGTCATGATCACCATGCACCATTGTGCTTTACTTCCCAACGGTGGGAGCTCCTGTCCTTTGAAGTGTTTTTTGATCTGAGGTAATAAATGGAGAGCTCTATCGAAATTTATCGGACATCTTAATTGCGTGGCAAAATCTAAGCAGATACTTTGAGAGAAGTCAAAATTTGAACCATATGCTTAATGTTCAAATCAGTCTGATAGGCTTTCATCAGTTTGTTACTGAACGATGTTACTACTAGCATAAATTCTTCTATTGTACATCTGTAGGGGTGGCAATGGGTCAGATGTGGGACGAATGATTCTATCCTTAATCCATCCTGTTATGAAACTAGTGCATGCCCGTGCCGATTAGATTGTGGGAACGGCTCATCAGTTCAATTAGATCGGATAGAGATTGTGATTAATTTTTTTTTTCGATGCATCCCACTCATGTATGGATTAGATCGGATGGATAATTTGTCTCTGTGCAATTTTGAGGATGACTTGGTTGTAAATAACTCGAACTGTCCTAACATTTTATATAGATACCTTATTCCAAACCCGTATCCGGTTTGGAGGGAAAATCTCAAACCATTCTCATTTATATTACTGAAAATCTAAACCCAAGGATAAAAATAGGAGAGACAAAACATAGTAGGTAATAAATTCATTTTTGGGTTAAAATATTTCCAAACTGCACCTAATTTCATATTGGTCCCTTTAGTATTTTTTTGATCAACTTAAAAAAAAACTCGACCCCATGCGTCAAATTTCAGCCATCAAATTCAACATTTATCCTAGAAAAATCCTTCCAAATGGGATCAATTTTTTTAATATTTCAAAAGCTACTTATGCTGACTAGGATAAGGGTATTTTTGATATAAATATTAAATTTGATGGCTGAAAGTTGATGGAGGGGATGAACATACAGATAGAGCATATTTCAGGGGGTAAAGT